>LR753332.1:833968-1206886 GCA_902729485.2 Mus minutoides | reverse complement strand
ACGAGGCTGGTCGGGGCATAGGCTTCCAATCCATTTTTTTCTGTGTGTGTGCATACAAAGTAGGCAGGTATAATATGATCCGCATTTAATATTGGATCATGAGCACTTTCTCCAAACCTTGGATAGACTTTCACATTTTATTTTTACTGGCCCTATTTATCCATCATTTTGCTGTGTGCTCTGGGGAATTAATCACATTTCAGAGTATGACTTAAACCCTCTCTCTGTGTGTCTGTGTCTCTCTCTGTCTCTCCCTCCTCCCCTCTCCTCTCCCCCCTGTCTCTCTGTCCCTCCATGTGTGTGCATATTTATGGGCATGTGTATACATGTGTGAGAGCATGTAGGGGCCAGAGGTTGCTATCAGGTGTCTTTCTCAACTGCTCCCCATTGTAACCTTTAAGATGGGATCTCACTGAACCTAAAACTCTATAGACGGGCTGGCTATAAAGGCCCAGGGATCTGTCTCTTTTCTTTCTCACAGCCCTAGAATGCCAGGCCTGCATTGCCATGCCCAGCCTCTATACATGCTGGGCTAAACAGTTTCCTAACTGTGCCATCTCCCTGGACTGTCAATCACTCTTTCTTCACAACCAAAACTAAAGGAATACTAGAGGGAAACCGCCTCAGCACAAGCTGCCCTCTTCAAGGTTTATCAACAGTAAGCAGCTTTTATAGGGAAAGCCACCCATCTCCCCTCCTTTCCAGACATGGACAGCTGAATCTGTTTAGGGTCCCCCATGCCTTTCTGCCCCACCTGCTGTCTTTGGGCCTTCACCAGGCCTCTCCCACAGCGCATTTTAAAGCTTCAGTATTGGACCTGACAAAATGTGGAATCACCTAAGAGGCAAACCTCAGGGCATGCCTTCAAGGGAGGGTCTAATTTATTAGTTAGGTAAAATGAGGTGAAGACTCCCCTTAACTGTGGGTGGCACCATCCCAGGGGTTGCTGGGGTTCCGGACTGAATAAAAAGACCAAACGAGCAGAGCACCAGCATCCACCTCTGCTTCTTGCTGATACAATGTTACCAGCTGTTCCATTTGCAGCTGCTGGAGACTTCCCTCAAACCGTGAGCCCATCCTACCTTAAGCTATTTTCTTCTGTATTTTGTCACAATAATATGAAAAGTAACTAACAGAGCCAGGAACAGAGAAGAGAGTCTCCAGGCCAGGGGGTGCTGGGTGCTGCATTCACAAGATGTAAAAGGAGACCATGCTCAGGACCTGCCGCTACGAGGGAGGGGGTGTTCAATGTGGTGAGGGGACTTGAATTCCAGGCCAGAACCAGCCAGGTCTGTGGAGGCCAGAGACATGTCTGGTTATGAAAAGGGTATAGCTGCTCTCTCTTCCCTGCAGAAGATATGTGACACTGCAGTAGACCTCCATCTGTGGTCATCACCTACAGGAAACAGACACTAGGAAGCCATGGTCCTGTGATGAGTGCTGGCCAATGGGGATGGATAAAGCCAATTCCCTGACCTCAGTGTCTATTAGAAAATATGTCATTGCCACAACACGAAATAAATGACAATTAAAAGGGCAGAAATGACACACTGGGAAAGAACAGTCACTCAGCTCCCAAACTCCCCGGCATGTCCACATGTGAATGGGAGTGACTAAACTTATTTGCTCATGCCAAGCAAAGACAATCTGGGGTTTGGGATTCACTGGGCCATGTGACCCTTGTGGAGTGGAGGTGACAGCTGATGGAGAACCATCCCTAGCATGTTAGCACACTCAACATTCCCATTAGGTCTTTTTCTTTATACATTTGCATGTGAGGGTATAATGTACATGTGTGTGTATAATGTATGTTTACATGTAAACACATGTATGTGTGCGTGAGCACACGGAGGCTTGAGACTGATGTCAGGAGTCATCCTTGGTCACTGTCTCATTCACAGACCCAGAGACTGCCACTGTAACTAGTCTTGCCAGACAGCTTGCTGTGATGAGTCCCCCAACTCTGCCTTCCAGAGCTAGGATTGTCTGTGCACACCATGACCACCCAGCATTTCCAGGGGTCTATGGACCTGAACTCTGGTCCTCACATCTGTGCTGCAATCTCTGCCATGCCTCTGAGGCATTTTCTCAGCCCCGCCCCAGCTACCCCCTGCATTTACGTTTTAATGGCGTTATTAAAATAATAAATGAAACTGTCATAAATAATTCATGTATCTCATCTTGCCTTCTGAGATAGATTCTTTGAGTTTCACTAAACACAAAAGAGCACACGAAGTGAGAGGGGGAGGGGAGAAATTGGAGGGGTGAGTTTAATAATTTACTTTAAAAATACTTAAATTAAATTAAAATTAAAAAAAAAACTCTCAAACCAGAAGGCATCTTCAGTCAGAAATGGCAAGTGTGGATAGGCACACACACATACACACACTCTCTCTCTCTCTCTCTCTCTCTCTCTCTCTCACACACACACACACACACATACACACACACACACACACACACACACAGGCCCCTAACTGCCTCCTCTTCCCTGCTTCTCTCTTTCTGCACACCCTGCCCCCCCACCGGCTTGGACCTCTAGCTCATTTGCTATTCCCAGGCTCTGTCTAATCTGGCTCCCAGCTGCGCTCACTGCAGAGGCATTGCCCTCCCCCACCCCCAAACTCACTGTGTGAACACTAAAAATACCTCTGGCACACCCTGCCCCTCATTTCCACACGGGGGACAGGTGTGATGACTTGGAGCCCAGCCCAGTACTCCCCACAGTTTCAAACATGATGCTGAGTTCCGGGGACTAATTTGCACACCCTAACAAGTAAGTACGGCTCCTTCTGTGCAGTCCTATCAGCTCCATGACAGGAACACGGTATGAAGGCTTGTCCAGAATCTAGTCATCACTCAGCACAGAGACCAGAGCACGTGATCTTTACCCACAGTGCTTCTGGACAACAATGCTCCTGGTGCCCCTCTGGGGAGGAGAGGGGCTTCCTGGAGAAAGAGGGACAGGGTGGGGGACACTACTCACCGGGGGTCCATCAGCTCCTGGCATTCCTGGGAGACCTGGTTTTCCCAAAGGACCCTAGTGCAAATAAGACAGTGTGTGAGGAAACACCTCTGATGTTTATTCCTTTCCTGGGATGTCCAATCTTTCTCTATAGACCCCCAAAGTAAATATGCAGACACTGTCACTCATGCAGCCAACAAGGTGCCTCCTCCACCAGAACCTTCAGTTCTGCTATGGGATCACCTCCCCGCCATCTTCTTTCTCCCTTTCATCCCCTGAGATGCTGCTGTCCTAGGAGCCTTCTGAGGCTCCTCCTGGCACAGTCAGCACCTTCCTTACATTCCCCACTAGCACCTATGCAATCCCTCCCATGGCAGGGCAGGGCAGCCATGGGGCCACCAGGCCACCATCCCATGACATTCTTAACAAGGTCCCGGTCTACTACAGTCTGGCTGACTGTATTTCCAAAAGCTCTCCCAGGATCTGGGAGACTCCCTCAGAGGCACCTCTGTAGTGGCTCTTGCTGGTCGAGACCTAGACCGTTTGCACTTCCTGAAACAGCCCATGCCTGGGCTCTGTGATGCTGTCGGAAGGGCACGAGTCCCAGGACATGGTAAGTACTATATATCTATGTGCCAATTTTACCAAAACTCAACTAAATGAGATGCCCAAATTCATCTTCTGATAAATGGCGCATATTTCATACTCAACAGTGTGTGCTGGTATGAAGATTGTTAAAACTGCCACCTCTATACATAGATGGCAGGCAAATGGATGCATGAATCTATGGATCAATTAATGAGGAAGATTCAGCATCTGCCCCGAGACTGATAAACTTTATTCCCAGAGGAGAGCAAGGTGCGCATGCCTGCCATGGAAGGACTGCAGGTCTCCCAGGCCTGCACAGATGTTTGGTCCATGATGGAGGCAGCCCCTCTTCACACATCCATCTGTACCACCTACCTTTTCTCCTGGAGGCCCAATGGCACCCTGGGGACCCGGTAGACCCTAAGAGGGAAACCCAGCAGGGGAATGAGAGGACTGACCAGAGGCGCCTCCTCACCCTCCACCATCTTCCCAGTGACCGCCCCCGATCCAGGTACCAAGCATGTTGGTAGCAGAGCTAAGTCTGCACTTCCCAGACACTTGGCCAGAACCTGTGTCACATCCCTGATTGCCCCCAGGTCACCTTTCCTGAGACACTTACCTGGGCACCAGGATTACCCTGCTGTCCTGGGGGCCCAGGCTCTCCCTGGGGACCCTATAAAAACAAAGGCAAAGGCCCTGAGAAGAGATCTAGGAACCACACCCCATTTTGGGGAAATCCCATTTCCACACCTCATCTTCTCCACCAGTAACCCCAGGAGTCGATGTGTGGGAGCAGCTTTCTGGAAAAGGGGATCTGCCTCCTTTCAGTGTCAGACCCTTACACCCAAAAGGCACGTGGACTTGCACCAGGCACCCCTGTGTCCATCAAGGCAAAAGTGTGACAGGAGCTGACCAGGTAATGATCTATTGGTAGAAATGTGCGCCCTTGACTTGGGTATAGAGCTAACAGACTTATCTGATGGAACTGACTTCCAACTCCTAGCTGGCTTTGGATAACAAATGTCAACTTGGGGTTCTGGCCTGAGGCTCTGCCACCAGATGGCAGCACTAAGCCATGGGCCCGAGGCCGAGGTGCCCACTCTCCTACCCCAGTTTCCAGCTGATGCAGACCTCTACAGCCAGGCATGGACTGTGCCCACAGATATTCACCAAAAGCCACTAATGTGACCCCTGGGACTCACCACATTTCCTTTTGGGCCAGGCTGGCCATCCATACCCGTTACACCCTGCAGGAGAGTTAAAAAAAAAAAAAAAAAAAAGGAAAAAAGGTGTTTTCAACATAGAATGACCCATTCCACTCCACATGCTTGGACATGGGTAGTTTCTGGGGAAAGGACAGACTTGACTGTCCACCCCTCACAGCTGGGGCTACTACCCCTCACAATAAGGTAGCTGAGCCGTCAGGCCCCAGCACGCTCATATGAGCAGACCCTGCATTCTAGAAAAATCTCCCAGAGAGGCCGAAGAGGGCAAGGCTAATTTCATCCACCAAAAACAGAGAGCCCCAAATCAATACCATGAGCCTCTTCCTCCTTCCCCAAACCACATCCCCCAAAATGCTATAAGGCTCTTAAGCAGAGAAACAGTGTGGCATCCTGAGGTATTGCTTATGACAGAAAACAACATAGCAACAGCAACACAGCAGGTACTATGTGCCAGAATGGGGGTCGAGAAGTCTAAAGGAACAGCAAGGCCAGCTGCCCAAGCACCACGCGTTTTCTGGTTCCTCATGTATGAGCATGAATGACCCACAGCCCCTCACACCTACAGCATGGCCCCATGGCCCCATGGCCCCGGTGTTGCTAGCTGGGTCAGAGGGTTTCTGGTGCTATACTGTGTACACATATGCTAAGAGGTGACAGAACTTACAGGAGGTCCAGGAGGCCCAGGGGGACCTTTTGGCCCAAGCAGACCACGTGGTCCCTGCAAAAAGAAAAGATGAGGAAGGATGGAACCCGGCCGGAGGCATGGCCTGCTTGTCTGCCCTGTACAGCCCACACCCAGTACCCTGTGCCCTACTAGAGCTCAGCTGTTGACTCCAGAATCCTGAGAAAGATGCCATTATGTCCCACCCCCTTTCGCTCACTCCATCTACCTCTCCACCTGGACACTGGGGATCAGAAGCAAGACATTCCTGGTATGGAGGGACCCGGCTAGGCATCAGGGGTGTCCTAAGGGAAGGGGTCTTCTCTGCCTGTCTCTGACACTCAGAAAGGTGAGCACAAAATCTCTCTATTGGAAACTCATGAAGTCACATTGTCCTGCTGGGTCCTGTGCTTATCACCGAGTCTTTCTTCAATCTCTCTTCCCAGTGACATGCAATGCTGTCACTTCTGGGATGACAGAGTTCAGGGGAGCAGGGAACAGGTTCAGAAGACAGCAGGCTTGCAGGGAACTTCAGGGCCTTGTAGGGGACAGCTACTTGGGAGAGCCACAATCTATCTTCTCCTTCTCTGGACACTGAAGGGTGGTGCTCAATGCCTGCATCCTACACTGAAGATCTGGGGTGGGTGGGGCTCTAGGGGAATGGTCCAACTAGGAAATTATAGGTTTCACTCAAGATACTTGGATCTCAATTGCCCTTGTTTTGCCAGAACCTTTTAGATGGGGGGGGGGCGTGGGGGGAGGCATACACAAACAAAACCAAACCAAAAAAGCCCAACCTTTCTTCACATTCTCTGCGTCTTAAATGCTTCCTTCATTATTTTAATACTTAGTCTTATGCATGTGTTTGAGACACTACTAACCAGAAGGCATCACCTAGATGTGTGTTAAGGAGAACAAGGCAGACGGATCCTCCTCGGTGGCTAATCAGACATCTAGGGTATAATTTCATCCCAAATGAACCTGAACGTGCCGACCCGAGCTCTGCCCTGAACAGCGTTTAAGGCGTAACTCATCAATTAGCTTCACCAGATACAAACAGCCGCCTGACTTGGATAATGAAGGTAGGTTTCTGAACATCAGTAAATGCAGGGTAATTAATGTCCTTTTGCCCTTGTGGAAATCTGCTTTAAGCCTAAATACAAGGTGGCTGGCAAAAGGCAGCTTTTCCTGCAGCGGGCTGGGCACCACCCTGTTGGGTGCAGTTGTCAGGCCTAGGACAAGCTTGGGCCTATTCAGTCCCCTCGACTGCCCGGCACCCACTATGGCTGCTGATTGGATGTCTGCCACAGCACCTTGGACACCTACCACCATGCCCCCGATGCCCACCTTGTTACTGCTATGGTTCCTGCAGAACACCTACTATGCTGTGCCTTCCTCTACTGTGACACACTTGGGTGTCCACCATGGGCTCTCTGAATGTTGTCCATGCTACACATGGCCATCCAGCACAATTCCACTGGAGTTACGGTGCCCCTGGGCATTTGCTACAGCTCTCCGAGGCCCATCTTTTCTCCTGGAAAAAGGGTCAGGATACACTCCCTAGAGGTGCCTGGACCCTAGTGTCCTCCCTCTTTTCTTTCCTGGTCAAATGTCATGTGCCTCTTTCCCTAGACCAAGCTCTCTAATCTACTCCACACCCATCAGCTCATGACTGTGGAGCTGAGGCCCAGAGTCCCTCCCATCAGCAACTTACAGGCTCCCCGGGCAGCCCTCTGGGCCCAACTTCTCCATCGTCACCCTATGGAGAAAGAAAAAAAAATGTTTAAGGACGAGCACTGAGGCCTGGGTACACACACACAATCTCACTCTCTCAATCTCTCTCTCTCTATCTCTCTCTCTCTCTCTCTCTCACACACACACACACACACACACTCACACACAAACACACACACACACACCCCACAGCAGGACTCTGCCTGCTCCTCAGGCATACACTAATGTGTTAATGCTGGCTCCATTGGAGAGGGTCCTGTCCTCATTCTGGAGCTGCAAGTGTGCAGCTGCTGCAGGGAACTGTGAGGCTCTGAAGGTCCTGCTTCCCAGCTACACTCACAAGGTAGACACTGAGTTCAAGGCCTCGGCCGCCCTTGTAAGTAACAGAAATGGAGCTCAGGGTCTACCGGGATCCAAACCATCCAGTGGCAAGCTTTTCTTCCTGACTCCAGATGGGATACTTGCTTTGGCTCACCAGGCCACAGCCAGGGCTGCTGGCATAAACTGCTTCCTACCACAGAACCCAGTTCTCCTGCCTTCCTCAAACACAAAGACATGCATGTTTACATAGCACCTGCCAGCATATATGCGCATGTGTGCCTATGTGCAATAACTGCAGCCACACATATAACATGCATATGCATGCATAATGCACACACATGTATATATATATATATATATATATATATATATATATATATATATATACATACATATATACATATACATATACCTAGGAGTACACTTATGCATATACAGTAGTGTACATGTATGCACATGCTGTGAATGCACATATGTAGACAAAGGCATATGTGCACACACATGCACGCATATGAAACCCACCATGAGTCAAGAGGGTGGGGCATCGGAAGGTTCCCCTCTCCTTCCTCAGCTTGCAGCTGCTTAGGCCACGGTCCAGATAGGGGAACTTCCTGGACAAAGTTCAAAATCTAGAGAGGATGGCGCCTCTCTCACTTTCCTGGGGTTTGTGAGTTCCCAACAATAGTGCAAGGATCCCATAAATCCTGCCATGCATTCTCTGCCGTGCACATCTGTGCTGTGGCCTCTGTGCTCAGCCTCCAGCCACTGAGGATACTGGGAATGGACACGGAGGAGTCCTCTGGGCACAGAAGTCCAGGCTAAGAAGCTCGACTGTAACCCTTCTATCCCACTGTTCCTATATGCAGTTACTTCACCAATGACTTCCCCCATCCCTCCACCTCCTGCTCTCCCTGAGCCCTTGCTTCTCCATCTGACACCTCATTTAGATGAGATCAGCAGAGCCGCCGAGCTCATTAAGTCCCTGGCATCTCCCCTCCACAGGATCTGGGGCACCTGCCTCCTGTAGTTAGAGGTTTCCTTTCTGAGACCCATGACAGTTTGACCCTCATTGGCAAGAAGGATGAAGTAAAATGAATGCTTGTGCCTTGCTTCAGCCTCAGAAGCACACAGCCACCTGCCTGGGCCAACACGCATGCTTCCTTTTCCCAACCCCCCACCCACCCTGTCTGGCCTGCACTCTGAATTTCCCAGTGTAAAAGGATGCTGAGAGATACATACCCTTTCTCCATCATCTCCTGGGATTCCCGGCGGGCCAGAAGGACCAGGATCACCCTAGCAAACCAACCAGGGTCAATGTTAACCACCACAGAACAGGTTCTTCACAACTTTCCCAGCCCCTTTTTTTCTGACCTCTTTATTCTAACCCTCCGTCTTGTAGCCTAGTTCCCCTGGGCGGAGGGCGTATGCTGAGCACTCAGTCTAGTGGCTGGCCAAGAGCCTTGCACTCAAGCCCCATCTGGATACCTTGCTGGTGGCAGAATCATCATCCTGAGCACCTAGCAAGTTTAGAAGGGGCCACAGGCAGGCAGGCACATTGTGCATTCAGTGTGAGGGAGGATAGCACAAAAAGGACCACACTGGACCAAGAATCCCTGAGGCTCAGGGCTGATTTCACCTCAGGCAAACCTGCAATTCACAGTGTTGCCTGTAGCTGGCGCTCAATGTATACTCTCATCAGTTGGTCAAACGACTCCCCACCCAGCACTGGTAACTCTGTAAGCTTGTTTTTCATGTAATTACAAAAGGGCAGAGAAGTAGCAGCTGTGGGTGAGGCACAATCAGAGTATATGGAGCACAGACATTTTTCACTGTAAGACCCATATCTGCATACTTTACACCCATGTTCCTATATGTGCATGTTTTTGTCCATGTGTATGCATGACTGTATTGTTGCACCCCTCTGTGTGTGTATTTTGTGCAGGTATTACATATGTATGCATGTATGCCCGGTATGTATGTGTGTGACTAGGTAAGTATGAATGTCTGTGCCCATGTGTATGCATTTGCATACATGTGTGCTTATATACATGTATATGCACATGGATGTCTATATGCCTATGTCTGCGTGTAACTGTATGTATGTGTGCTTGTGAATGTGTGCATATGTATCTGAGTCCTAAGTGATTATGCTTGCTATGTATGCATACATGTCATCATGTTTGTATGAGTGTATATATGTGTATGCCTGTGAATATGTATATGTGTGTATGCATGTGTGTGGCTATGAATGTATGTGTATATATATATGTGTGTGTGTATATATGAATGTATATATGCATATGTGCATAGATGGATGTGTGCTCTTGTGCCTTTGTGTGTATGCCTGTGAAGTTATATCTGTATAAACATGTATGTATATACACATACATGTGTGCCTAGATGTTCCCAAAATGAGAAATTTGACAAATAAATCCATTTTAAGGTAAAACAAGTAAGAGAGGACCCACTCCCAGCTAGCGGCGAGAAAGGCGTACAAGCACCATAGTGCCTTGGCACCAACCGCAGCCATCCTTAGCAGCAGGCTCTTGAGACTGCCCCACCTTCCTGGGGCCACAGCCTTAGAGTCCTAACTCTAAGCTTGCATGTGATAGCTGTTCAGATTTCCCATGAATGCGAAGCCTCCCTTAGGTAAAACATGGCTTCTAGAAGATTGTAAAACTAGTTCTAGCACATATTTTCTCTCACTTCTCTGTCCCCTGTGACACGCTGGGGTGAGGTGCTTGCCAGACATGTTCGTAAGCCTCACGAGGGAAATCCAACTTCTCTTGACTAGATCCCCATTAACAGAGACTCCACAGTTCATACAGAGACACTGTGAAGTGGAGGAACCTGGCCCCATTTAAGGAACCTGAGGCTGTTGGAAAGCAAAGACCCTCCTCAAATCCCACAGCAAATACTCACTCTATGGCCTTTCTCTCCCGGCAACCCAGCCAGACCATCAAAGCCACGGTCACCCTGCAAGAACAAGAGAGCTGAGTCAAACAGCCCACACAGCAGAAACTGGTGGGATCCTTAATTCAACACCCTGGACCCAGGGCCTTCTTATAGCCCTGCATGGTTCTCCTGCCTTAGGACACTGTGGAGTCTGTATATGCCACCTCCTCTCCCCAAGCAGAGCAGAGGCTGGAAAGGGAGGAACACTGTTGTCCCCAAGCCAAAGGCCAGGGTATCCTTGGGAATGTAGTCATGCAGTTAATCAGTGATCACTGTAAAGCCAGCACGGGTTCATTTGCTCTGAGTCTCTCCCTGCAGTAATATCCCCATGCTCCCAAGGGCTGTCACACACCAGTGCTCACACTCACTGGTGGAGACCCCTGCATCTTTACCTGCAGGGACCCCCTGGCTCCTGCATCCCAGCATACAGCCCAGTACCAGCAGCCCATTGTGTGGGTATTCAACCCAGGTAGGATGAAATCAGAGTAGGGTACTGGGGGATTTTTATGACTTTGCAATGAAGAGATCATAAACTACTTGACAGAACAGTGGGATTCTTCTATCATCCACAGCCTTCCGTGTTCATTAACTTGGAGGTCACAGGAAGTGAGACTATGGAACCAGGGGACCCAGCACAGATGTACTGAACAGTGACAGTTCCTGGTAACTCAGGCACATGAGAGTCTATACAGGGTCACAGGAAGGACTAACGCAGGATCCACAGTATGGGGAGAAAAAACAGCTGTCACATGTCTATATGAGTCCTGTGCCCCCTGCTCAAGCACAGACTGTGTCTACTCACCCCCACAAGGCCTGAGTCCTGACTTTCCAAGGCACAGTAGAAAAATTCATGTCCCATAGACTTGAGATCGTCTGGCTACCAGCACCAACGGTGTGGTCTCCTTACCTGCACACTCCCAAGGGGTTCTCCCTGATCCACCCCACCACACTCACTGGCCACATGAACAGGGCACCTGACCCTTTAAGGAGACTGAATCAATCTGTCATCTCAACACACACTAGAGGGGGGCTCATCAAAGTGAGTAAGTGCTTCCTGCAGGCACACTCATCAAACATGATGGTTGATGAGGCACACTCATCAACATGACATCAGGGATGATGGTGGCTGTATGGGTGTGGGTGATGACCTACCTTGGGGCCTGTTTGTCCAGGCATGCCTCTGGCTCCATCACTTCCAGCACGGCCCTGGAACAGAGGAGACAAGAGGTCCATAAGGAAGAAAAGGCAGGCCTGCCACATCCTCTGAGAGCAGCTTCCCAGTAAACCAAGCAGAGGGAGGTGACCACTGAAAGCACTCCAACCAAGAGTGACTGTCCACTGTCACCAGACTGGATAGGGGACCCAATTCCAACAGCCCCAAGGCCATGACACACCACTAGCCAGCAGTGTAGTGTCTGTCTCACTGGGACTTGCCCCAGGAGCCTGATGCTGCCTGTCCTAGGCTTGTGGAGGATGACGGGATTTGGGAGATCTGGGACAGGGAGCTTGCTCTTCTGGCTTGTGACATGCTGCAGACAACCATGATGAAACTCAGCTCTTTGCTACTACTGAGAAGAAAACTAAAGATTGAAGATGCATGGGAGAGATAAAGGCCTCTCTCTCAGTCCACCTAAGCAAGTATGAGACCGGTCTAGAGGGTGTGTGTCCCACTCACACAACACAGTGACCTAAAGGCAGGGTCTGCACTGTGTGACCAGCTGGTCAGTCGTCTTTGTCCACTCTTGCACTTGCTTCCCAATCATGGAAAATGTTCAAGAGCAAACCCAGGGTACCCAGTTGACTGCCCTGAGACTGAAGGCCCCAAGCCTCAACCTTCAGAGTCTGCTATAAAGGCTACAGTCACTAGAGGGAGAGGAACTCCCTGCCAAACCCCTGATCACTATGGAGCCCCACCAGCCTCTTCTTTTCTGTCTCCTGTAGATGCTTGATCATGGGTTGGGGTTGTTGCTCATGGGCTCATGGTCAGGCACACAGGCCATGTGGACAGTGGCAGCTTTGGTCTCCACATGCAACACATAAGGTCTGTTTGTAGGAACAGGTTGGGTTAATTAAGACTTTTCTAGCCTTCCTGGTGTGTGGTCATCACTTTTTAATAGGATGGCATCTTATAGCAGCTGTGTGCCTGAGGAAACCAGCTGGATCCATCCAGGAAGACAGCATTCTCAACAGGAAATCTCAAGAGGCCAGTGAGCTGAAGAAGGACCTGTGCAGAGCCAACATAGCCATTTCTGGAGAGGAGGCACGAGGTGTCCCAAAGATAAGGCCCACTATCAACAATCAACAATGTGGATCCAGCTCCGGCTGTGACCTGTCTGGGACATGGCTTTAGGGACAGGTGAACCATCTCAGCCCTGGACACGCAGCATTTATTCCTAAGCAGTAGCTCAGACACTGTTTTGGAGGTGGACATGGGACCATGGGTCCTAAAGGGGACAGTCTACCTCAGATCTGGGCATGGATACTGTCCCATACCACATGGTCTCAGCACCAAGCACTTACCCGTCTTCCAGGCTTCCCTGTTGGGCCAGGTGGGCCTTGCACACCTCGAGGACCCTGCCAGAAACCAGAGGACGAAGCATCAAGACATGTCCCACTTCTAAGGAGGAAAATTCATCCCACACATGTCAACCTAGCCTAAGGCTTGCTTTTCGAGTTGCTCACATGTGAGTATCTTGGGGGTGATCCCTTAGTGAGGGCTAGCAACAGACAACACAAAGAGCTTGTTCTGTGCTATCAAGTAACAATTCTTCCTGCTTCTGTTGAAGAAGTATCAGCAATTGGGCCACCAGCAACAACCAGGAGTCACCTTCCTGAGAGCAAAGCAGAGATAGGTTCACACATACCTGAGGTCCCATGTCTCCTGGCTCACCCTTCAAACCTCCACTCCCAGGAGGACCCTAGGGAGACAGTATCAAATCAGTGTGTACACCAACAAGTGACATGAGATGCTATGTGTGGAGCAGGCAGGGAGCCCGCATCACAAGGCTGGCCTGCCTATTGTGACAAAGGTAAGAGCATGAGTAGGAGGCGGAGAACTATGGCTGCCAAGGTCTCCTCCTGGTGCCTAGTAGAACTCCAGGAGATGGGGCTCTCAGAGACCATGAAGTCTTAAGAGGTTTCTCTCCCCCAGGACAAGCTGGCTCATGATTTGTGACAGCCTGTAGCTTGGAACACAGTGCATAGCCTATGGGCCAGTTCAAGTTAAGACTGGTCTCACCTCCTGGGTGCAGGGTACTGAGGTCAGACCTGGGGGTGGGAGGTACCCTATGTCAAAGTCAGCCAGGGGCTCAATGTTATAGGAATCGTGTGTCCTTAGGGTTGTGGATTTAGCTCAGTGATAGAGCATTTGCCTAGCAAGCTCAAGGCTCTGGGTTCAGTCCTCAGCTCTGGAGGGCCAGGAGGTGGCTGTGTCCTTTTAGTGCCCTTACCCCAGTGCCCACAGCATGTATCTGATCCATGGATGACAGCTGAGGGTGCCTGAATCCACAGCATCTCTGCTTTGCTGTGAGGCCCCAGAGGAGAGCTGAGATGGGACACCTAAGCCTGATAGGAAACCTGCTGCATTCCCCAGCCCTGGGGTTACCTTTGACACTGGGACAGAACTGTAAGGAAGAAGACCCCCCAAAGGACAGAGGCTGATTCCTCATAAGCCAAAATCACAGTCAGCATGAGTCTAAGGGCTATTTCTGGGGACATCTCCAGATGCCTGTAGTAGAGCAGTCACCCTACCTGCTGTGTTCCCTGTGATAGAGAAAAGTGGGAGGAGCCTAGAGCCTGTCCTTCACAGGGAGAGTTTGGAGCTGAAATGCACAAGTGGGAAGGAAGCACCCCATCTCCCCATCATACTTAAGCTGAGGGCTACTTCCCAGGAATCCCCCAAAACTTCAGGTGATCTTGAACACAGCCATCCCCCTGACATGTGCCCCACAAAGGGACAGAACAGCGCCAAGAGACCACCTGTCTGAGCACCACCTGTCTGAGCACCACCTGTCTGAGCACCACCTGTCTGAGCACCACCTGTCTGAGCTGGTTCTGGGCACAGGCCTATCCAGTGTGCTCCACCAACTGGCGCCAGCCCTGCCAATCACTCACCATGGGGCCAGGTCTCCCGGTGAGACCCATTGGGCCAGCTGGTCCTCTCAGTGCCAACTGTAAAGGAAAGGGGAGGAGATCAGAGAAAGACTGTGGTTGGTCCTGTCCTGGTTTTCTGGCTCCTGTGCTATAACACGTGGTCACGAGGAAAAGGAGCCTAGAACAGAAAAGACTAGACATTCACAGAGAAGGTCTCGCTGACCCAAATCTGGGCTCTCAGCATCTCCACAGGGAAGTAGGGCACAGAGGTAGAAGTCAATGCTACCTGATGCCCCACTGTGGGCAGGGTCCCAAAAGCCTACCTCTTTTTTTTGCCCTGTTGGAGAGGTGGACCATCCTGTACCAAATCTGAAATATAGTCTCCCTTCCTGGGCCAGGCTGAGGCCTATATTTTCCTTGTGCATTTTAGACTTCACTTCTAGAAGAGGCACAAAGTACTCTCCAATAGCAAGAGAGGTCTGTACGGTACATGGAGGAGCCTTTGGGCCCTGGGCTCTCAGTCACGCACTGATTGTCCCCCTTGGGACGTGTGGCTCCTGCCAGCCATCACGCAGGCTCAACCTGTCTCCCAAAGAGCTGCTCTGTTGCAGGGTTACAGCTCCCACCACAGTGCCGTGTTAATTTTGGAAGATCATTTTGCATTTTAAATGATCTGGGGGCTCTGGAGAAGGCTCAGCTGGCAAACTGTTTGCCACGCAAACGTGAGAATCTGAGTTAGGATTCCCAGTACACATGTAAAAAGCCAGATGTTCCAGCATCTGTCTCATCCCCAGTACTGGGAAGGCAAAAACAGATGGATTCCTGAAGCTCCCTGACTGGCCAACCCAGCTGAATCAGTGAGCTCCAGGTTCGATGAGAGACGCTGTCTCAAAATAAAGCTAGAGACTGCTAAAGGAAATTACCCAACATTCACCTCAGGTCTCCCCACACAGACACACACATGTGTAAACATACCAATACACAATAATAAAAACACACTTTTTAAACTTATAAATAAAAATATACAAAATTTAAAATATTCCAAAAAATTAAAATAAAAAAAATCAGGACTGGAGAGATGGCGCAGGGGTTAAGAGCACATCTTCTAAAAGACCCACATAGTGGCTCACAACCACCATCAGATCACAATCGAGATCTGATGCCCTCTCCTGGCGTCTGTGGGCACTAGCACACACATGCAGGCAAAAAAACTTACTCACAGGGGAAAAAAAATCTTAAAAAAAAACAGACAAACCATAAAGCTTTTCTCCCAGTTGGCTTCTGTTAAAATGCACATAGATTAAGAGGCCGCCGGCAGGCACAGACCAGCAAAACTAGTCACACATATAGCCTCGTCTGACTCTGGGTTTATCACTGGCAAGCCTGTTCCATGGCATCCACTCCGTACTGAAACTGTCCTCCAATTACACTAGCAGACTCTGGCCATTAATGTCTCCTCTGAGCCGTGCAGAATAGTATCAACATTTCCCAAACAAGGATTCTACGTTGGCTTTCTCCACACTTCCTGCCCACCCCATAGGAAGTGGCAGCATCAGGCTAGTCATAGGCAACCAGCAATCTGGAGGTACGTTCTCTAATGATGCCATCTGCAGATACGCTCACTGGGGAAGCAGGGAACCCTTAACTCAGACCAAGTGACCCTGGGCTCAGTGTGAGAGATCCTGAACCCAGAGAAAAAGCCTTGGGGGGGTCCATGAAAGATTCTGGGCCCAGAGTGAGGGACCCTGGATCTGAGAGCTCTCTCCTAGGATGTGGCCTTGCACTCAATCCCTAAGAGCCTGAATCAACCACCTGTCCCGCCCCCGGGATCCCTGAGCAGTTCTTTTCCCCATGGCTAGCCCCAAGTGTAGGTCTGGCACAGAGGTGAGTACTGCACAAGGCAGAAGAGGGGTTTGCTGGACAAGACAAGCTGCAGAGGCCCAGAGACCCTAACTGTGGAGAGGATACCCCTGAAAGCTCTCTGTGAGTTCCCCCACATTCTCCAGCTGCACATGGAGGACCCAACCTTCCCTAGGTTCCTGACCAGCCAAACTGTAGGACAATCAGTCACTCTCTGCAGCCACCAGGGCCAAGCTCTGTCACATGGGTCCCTAGGGGTCCACATTACTTACCCTGGCTTGCTGGAGGATAGCCTGCGCCTGGGACTCCTGCGCAGAGACCATGGGGCCCTTAGAACCAGCATCGCCACCACCTCCAAACCGGAACTGCAAGAGCAAGGTGAGAAGTTACCAGAGGTGGTGCAGGGCACCCACTCAGAGCCCAGGGCAAGGTGGGTCTCATGGGCCTTAAGTAAAGCAGAGACTCCCAATCGCAGAACCTGAGTGCACATGAGCCTAGTGTACATGCCACAGCCCCTCCTGTCAGCCTTCACCTTGGATACCTGAAACCTGCTCTGGGCCCGCAAAGGACTTTGAACCTCCATTGCTTTGCACCCTGATGAACCACAGACCCTCACAACTGCAAAGAGTAGCCAAAGGCCAAAGAAACTGGGCTAGGTCCAAGGGACCTGCAGGGGACACCCTGGTTCCATGTTAGGTCTCCCTCAGTGCAACAGGCATCTTGGGGGTAAAGTGAAGTTGGTACTCTTGTTCTGAGACCTTAGGAAGAAGACATGAGTTCCAAATGTGACATTCTTTAGCATCTGCCCTTGGAGAGGGGAACCTACCAACTTCCCATCCTCCTTCAGACCAGCTATCCTATGATCACCGTACTGAAAGAATAGTGCTGATAACACAGTCCTGGGGGCACAGTCCAAAGGGCACAGTGCTGAGGACACAGTGCTGGGGGCACAGTGCTAGGTCACAGTGCTGAAGGCACAGTGCTGGGGGCACAGTGCTGAAGACACAGTGCTGGGTGCACAGTGCTAGGTCACAGTGCTGAGGACACAGTGCTGGGGGCACAGTGCTAGGTCACAGTGCTGAGGGCACAGTGCTGGGGGCACAGTCCTGAGGATACAATGCTGATAACATAGTCCTGAGAGTACAGTGCTGAGGACACAGTGCTTAAGGCACAGTCCTGAGGACACAGTACTCAGGCACAGTGAGGGAGATGAAGGTGAAGGAAAATAGTTTAGATCAAGGTGGCTGAGGGGCTGGTCCAACTCTGCCTGGTTCTAACTCATTCACTTACCCAAGTTTGTTTGTTAGGCCTGACCTACCTAGAACCCTCCATCCTGAGGGCACCCTTATAAGGGCCCCAGTTGTTTTCCAGAGGATAAACAGGGCATATACCCTCCCTTCATGGTCTTCTGTAATGGCAGAGACCCCAGTGCCAGCAGCAGTGGCTGGGTGCTGACTACCAGGACACAGATGTCTAAGAAACTTCTGGGTTTGGAATCCTGGAGCCTGGCTAGCCTTCAGCACTCTCTGAGCTCCAAGTCCTTTGTCTCTGAATGACTAGCTGGAGGAACCATTCTCCTCTTGTCATGGACACAGAGAATGTGAGCCTGGGATTCATTCTAACTACTTAGGATACTTCAGTAGAAAGCAGCATCTAGAAGGTTCTAGATGATATCTGACCACACAGATAGCTTCCAGTGAAGTCCCTGTTTCCCTCCCACCCACAATCACTGGTCGATTCTTTAGGGAGAAAGGAGTCTAGCCATTGTCACAAAGAGCCTTGAGGCAGGTTTCCCCAGGAGCCTCACCAAGAGAGTGGGATTCTCCTTTCCCCTCCTGGTACCAATGGCAGACTGGGTTACATGGACCTAGAGCAGCTGCAAACACCCCACCCAAACCCCATTCCTGGAACACCACAGATCCTTCCAGGACCCACGCACTGCAACCCCTCATCCCAGCTAATGATACTCACCGGCAGCATGAGCATGGTGCCTGGGGGGCCAGGCAAGCCATCGGCCCCAGGAAGACCTGGGCGCCCAGGGGGACCCTGCAGCCAGGGAGGAAAGAAAACTGGTCAGAGAGACAAAGGGACATAGCTGAGCAGCAGTGTGAGAACGAGAGGTCAGAAAGCAGGCCAGGCAATCACAGAACAACACGAGACTCCATAGCAATGTTCTAGAAACATTGGAATGCTCTAGAAAGGAGCAACATGATAGGGGGCTGTGGAGATGGGGAGTGAGGGAGCTGAGTTAGATGTAAGAAATTCAGAGAGGAAAGGCAGGTGATTGTGTCTAGAGGCTGGAGGCTTAAGAAAGGCGGAGGCTAGCTCATATCCTTCCATGTAGCCCCTGCAGTCTCCACCAGAATGGGGACTGAGAACTGCAGCCCCAATCTCTCCTGGCTGAATGAGGAAGGTGTTTATCTCTCATCCAGTCCTCAGCTCTGCATGTGATCAGGGACTGGAGGACAGGGTAGAGCACCCACTCACTTGGACAGACCCAGAGATAGGTGAGAAGAGAAAGAAAGTCCACCCATGGGAGCACAGGGCCATCCTGAGCAACTTTTAATATGTTCTGGAATAATTTTCAAGCCCTGGCTTACAGGGGCAGAAGTCAGACCTCCTTACAAAGTGAACTCAGACCCCCAAACTGAATCCGGCTAGTGGGGACGCCCACCCTTGCAACCTTCATTGATAGCGTCAAGTTTGGAGGTGGCCAGGCAAAATTGATTTTGCTTTGCTGTTTTACAGAGCCATTGAGGGGACGTCCCAGCAGGGCACTTAGTTTCCTGAGCATCACAGGCATGTGCCCGAGAGCTGGTCACCTTACCTCCTGAATACTGTCACTCTTTACCCATTGCCCAAACCACCATGCTATCCCAGCTGCTGCCAGAAGGGGCCCTAGCCAGCAGAACATGCTACAGGATACCCTACCATGTGACCACATCATAATCTGCCTTTTCATTTCATGCTTGAATACCTTAAAAACTGTGCTTGCTGGTTCAAGAATCAGGGACAAATGGCTGTCCTTACCACATGTATGTATGTCGTCATCTACAACTTGGCTGTCTGAATTTTTGTTTTGTTTTGTTTTGTTTTCTGAGACAGGGTTTCTCTATGTAGCCCTGGCTGTCCTGGAGCTCACTCTGTGGACCAGGCTGGCCTCGAATTCAGAAATCCACCTGCCTCTGCCTCCCAAGTGCTGGGATTAAAGGCATGCGCCACCACTGCCCGGCCCGGCTGTCTGATTTTTAATGGTGATATTCATTAGATAAGCCAGCAGAAAGGGGAGGGAGGGATTCAGAAACCCACAGGCTTCAGTGCACGAACCCATCATCAAGTATCAGAAGAAGCTCAAGGCCCCATGGCATGGCTTATATCCCACCCAGAACAAACCTCCCCGGCCAGTGGCTTGATTGGTAATAAGAAGGGCTAGAGTGAAAACCAATGCAGGCTCTAGGTCAGGAGATGCTCCTGTGAAGCACAGAGTGAAAACCAATGCAGGCTCTAGGTCAGGAGATGCTCCTGTGAAGCACAGAGGAAGCACCCAACCCAAGCTGTCACTTAAAATGACTCCTGGGGCCACTGATGCAATGTAGAGCCACTGCTGAGGGTTTAGGGCTGACTGCTGGCTGCCTCTGGACCCAGGTTGGTTATTAGGCTCCTGGCACAGGGCCAGGTGCAGTCAAGTCCATAAAGATCTGAGGGGGCGACATGGGATGGCCCTGGGGAGAGGGGCAATTTCAGGAAGGAGTGGTTGTTCTTACTGTCATTTCTACATTGAATAACAACACAGGATCCAGAGCGGAGAGGGAAGACAGCCTACAGGCAGCAGGAGGAATACACAGACAACACCCAGAGTCTATGGTCTTGGCACTGAATTGATCTCTTACCCTTTCTCCAGGGTCACCCATTTGGCCAGTAGGACCTGTAGTTCCTGGAGGTCCTGGAAGACCCTGGAATTAAAATAAAGTCAAGACAGAGTTTCAGACCTGGCCTCAGGGCAAAGAACTTCTCCTCTAGTTAAGTAAGAGCAGAAGCAGGGACGGGGAAGTCCTTGCCCGGGTATCTGCGAAAGTGAGGAGCATCTAACTTTCTTCCCAGGAGATCCCCCCCACCCCCATAGTTCCTGCCACAAGTCAGAGGCTAATAAAACCAGGCACTCACAGCAGGGCCTTCAGGGCCAGGGGGCCCCTCGATCAGCATCCCCTGCAGAGAGAAAGAGAAAGGGGGCATCTGAGACCAGGAGCCCAACCCAGCTTCAGTCAGTCGGCCTGCTAGGACACATGGGCAGTAGCCTGTGCTGGGAGAGCACTCTGACTATCTTTGCAGAACTCCAGCCAGTGACCAGGGGCCCACAGGCTCCCCTCAAACACAACTTTGACAAAAACACCGCAATTTGCCGAAATGAGAGAACAGAGCCCAGACACAACTCCTGTGAGTCTTTGCTGTCTCTAGAAGGGCAGAATGGACCCCGGGCTCAGGACCCCAGGTGGACTGATGAAGGCTAAGGAAAAAGCTAGGAAGGCCGAGGATAGTCAGGCCTCCTGCCTCAGCCACCAAAAACGCTCAGTCCCTCCTCCTGCTCAGCGCCCTGCTGACATCACCTGACCAAAACTGGTCTCCCCATCATTCCTGGGCCCTTGGTCCATCCTGCCAGTAGCCCTTGCTGTGCCCAACCCCCAAAGGAAGATAAAGCCTCCTTTTGTCTATTGTCTTGAAAAGAGGGCTTTTCTGTTCTGGGATCTGTATTTCTGGATGTCCTCTTTCAAAAAGTACTCCCAGATTTCTCTTGGTCTCTCTACCACCACCCACTCAGAACATTGAATTTCTGAGTCCCACGTATACCTTAGGAGAGAGGATCTGTGCTTGGGGCATGAGGAGAGAGGGGCAAAATCAACACTAGAGTCCTGTGGGCCTGGTACTCAAGAGTCTGGGCAGGCTTTGGGTCGATAGCTGCAGGACCCTGTCAAGACACTTGCCTGCTTGCAGGCTAGCCACGTGCAAGACAGGCATAGTGTCTTCCTATTCACTCTAGAGATTGCAGGAATAGTGAGTGAGTGGCTGGAGGCCTTGGCCCCAGGCCAGGTCCCTTTCTAGTCTCCCAGCCAAAGGAAACTAGGAATGGCTATTCTCCTGGAATAATGGATGCCTCAGATATGCCTTTGAAAGCTCACAACTCTCTTGTCAAACTTGGGCTTAGTCTTGACAAGTGAAAAGAGACCTACTTAAGAGTAGGTGTGAGGCCCTGGCAGGCTGGCCAACTATAGCCAAGGAGTGGGGAGTGAGGTGAGGTGCAACTGACCAGGGGCTACAAAGTGCCACACACACACACAAGCCTTATTCACACTGCCTATGAGGTCCTCTGGTCTCTGGGAAGCTGTGCGCCATGTTTACACAGATGCACCGAGGAGGAGAAATATTTGTGTGTGCGATGTACACAGAAAGCTCATCCAAGCTGCTCATCTTCCACTTCCCATTTCCTCTGACAGGCAGCTGGGAAGACTCAGGAGTGGGGAAGGGAGATTAAGGGGAACACGCAGGGCCCAGGAGACAGCAGCTGTCTTTCCAGATACACACACTGTTGTTTTGCAGAGCGGGCGCAGCGCTGCTGGATATCACAGGAGGTCAGTTCTGGATCACCCAGGTCAGATTAAAAAAGGCTAGTCGAAGCAGCCCGGTCCCATGGCCTTCTGTGGCATGCTATCTCTACACCGTACCTCACCAACCCACCTATCACGGAATGTGCCAGGGCTCGGAACTACAGGAGATGGTCTCTGTGGCTTACGGGGCTGCATTCACTGGTTGCCTGTCAGGAGTAAACTCAGCTACCCTCACTAACTCCCAACACAGACACGCACGTGCTGCCCACGCTCATACAATGAAAGGCTGTGACACTGGGTGGCAGGCTGTGACACTGGGTGGCAGGCTGTGACACTGGGTGGCAGGTTCAGCTCTTCACTGTATGTAACTCAGAAATGTCAAAGTATCCTGCCTGAGGGCTGCAGAGATGGCTCAGCCAATAAAGTGTGCGAGCATGAGTCTAGATCCCTAGTATCCAAAATACATCATACATACATACATACACACATACATACATACATACATACATACATACATTCAATCCAAAAGCCAGGCACCGTGGTGTGCACTTGTATGGGAGGCTGGTGGAGCCCTTGAGCTCACTAGCCCAGCAGTCTAGCCAACTGCTGAGCTCATCACTCTTGGGGAGCCCTCTTCGGGATGCTGAGGGCACCCGCACACACACAGCAGACACTCAAGACATACTAATCTTTTTAATTTTCAGGAAATAAAGTGGAGAGCAATTGAGAAAGTCAACTGGCATCTACCTCTGACATCTGTATATATGTACATACATCCACAGGCATGCACTGTACATACCCATACCTAAAAGCATGTGCACACACACACACACACACACACACACACACACACACAAATGAAAAGCTGTTTTGTTACTTTAAGTACATATGGTTAAACAAAAACTCAGAAACAGAAGACCTCAGGCTTGACCAAACTGAAGATAGTTGTTTACTTTTCATTCTGTAACCTAGGCTATCCCATAGCTCAGATCCTCCTGCCTCAGCCTTCCTGGTATCATAGGTATGTGCTGTCACTTGCAGCTCCCATCCTTAATGGTGGTCCATTCATCTGCTAAGTAGAACTAAAAACAATGTCAGAGTACGGCAGAGATTGCCTAGCATACCCAAAGCCCCGGGTTTGAATGTCAGCACTGTAGTTACTGGGTATGGTCTACAATCCCAGGACTCAGAAGAGGAAGGAAGGAGCCGGAGTTCAAAGTCATCCTCAACTATATAGCAAGGCCAGCCTGGGATACTTGAAACACTGTCTCAGAAAAAGACAAACCAGGAATGGCTTGAGGTCCAACAGGTAAGAGGTGTCCAATCAGGACTTAGTGGTCCCTGACCCCAGTGGGCGCCAAGGGCATTGCTGGATCTTCCCCATCTCAGTCAAGCCAGATCTGTCATTTTGAGGAACCCCTTGTCTTGCTGACAAATGAGAGGAGCTGAACCTCAGTGGAAAAGGTCTGCCAGGTCCTCTGGATGCAGGGATGCACTGACCCTGTGCCCAGCAGTTGATGTAAACCTATTCTGTGGGACAGATGTAGGGGATGGGGTATCAGCCACCCCAACACAGGGCAGGGTATACACCACCAGTCCCCAGGGCCTCCATCTGTTTATGTATGGCTAAGACTGTGAAGACATCTGGCGATTCTCCAGGTTGACAATTCCAAATGTTTATATTTCTCTCCATGGGGACTCACCAAAGGCCCTGTGGACACTCTGAGGAAGCGGGGGAGAAGCAAGCATCAGGAGGGGGTGGGGCCTTCTGTAACTGCCTCCAGATGGCTTGTGCTGTTCCCAGAGAAGAGGAACTGGACCATGTAGAGATGGTGTCCAGCAGGCCACCTCTACATTCTCAGTGCTGTCTCTGGCTCACTTTCACCCACAGCCTTCTTCAAGGCAGCCCTCTAGTGGGACTCTCTACATGCCTCCCTCTCCTCCCAGAACTGGGGTGCCAACTCTGCACCCAATAACCTTAAGTAAGCCTTATGCAAAGGTGTGACCCAACCACTTCTGAAACTGGGGACCACCCTTGAAGCCCACAGAGCCTCAGGTGCCTGCCTTCTCTGGGATGCCATTGACTCTGGGAAGACGCCCCTTTTAGTGAAGCATCAGGGACTACATCGATGGGCTGCAAGTGATGGCCAAGTCCACCTGGGGCCAAGTCAAGTTGATGTGGTGCTCTAAGAAGGCCCATCATAGCAGGGGGCATCTGTGCTAAAGCCTTCCTCTGGTGTGGAAGAGAAAAAGCCTCAGACATGTTCCAGGGGATAAGTCTCTAGTCCCTTAAGATGCTCCTTTTTGGGAATTTCCTTCTCCTGTGAGCATGAACTTCAGTTGAAATTTCTCATGAGATTGAGCAAAAAGCCCCAGGTTGGGGTAACCTTATGCTCTGCACCCTTTGCTGTGTGCAATCCACGCGCTGATTTGTGCTCTGATCCTTCAGCCTCAGGTAAGGATCTTTTCTCAGGACCCACAGAGAGACCTAGGAAGGGACCGGGGAAGAGCCTTCATGTCCTCGGGCTCACTGCCAGGGGGAGTCAGGGGCACAAGTAGCAGGCAGAGCCCTTGGAACCAGAAAGAGGCTTCTATCCAAGGCTCCCCTTGGCCAGGAGCGGCCAAGCCAGGGAGCTTGCCCTGGCCCACTGGCCTGCTAAGCATTGCCAAGCAAGGCTCTTTCCCTGCAAGAGGGAGGGGGCCCTATGAGGCTGCTTCTCTCTCCTAGGAAGTCCCAAGGTTACATTATAAACTCAGTCCCAGGAGCTGATCCTGGCAGCGGAGCTGACAGCTGTTCAGCCTGGCAACAGCCATGATGTAGGACAAGTGCTTCCTTCCTTGTGTACCCACAGGATGCTAGGATGGATGACCTCGGTGGCTGGCTCCTTGGGGCAAAGCTAGGTCCAAATCCACATTCCCATGTCCACCAAGCCCAGCTCAGCCAAATCACACAGCTTTCTGTTGTCTGGGGCCAAGACCCTGACCTCAACAGTTCTGAGACCCAAGCAGGCCACAGCACCTAGCTGGACCAGAATGCCCTATCCAAGACCAGGCTCCCACAAAACTCTGACCCAGGAGGGCCATGGATTGCACACAATCACATTCTCTACAGGCCCTGGTGCTAGCTTACCCAAGATTCCACTGCCCAATACCACGGGGCTTTACCCAAAGGGGAATCCTACCTCCAAGCTGCTTACATTCCCTTGGCATGGCTTCAGATCTTTCCTGTTGCAGCCAACAGGCTCAAGTGGAGGCACAAAGGGCACAGAGAGGTGAAGTCCTTAACTAACTGCTCCTGCCTGCTACCTGCACTAGAAATTTCCCACCCAGCCCTTGGCTCAGCCTCCCTCTCATGCCCTGTGTCCCTTCTCTTGAGGAAATCTCTGCAGAGGTGCTCTGGCCTCTGCCTTCTCTACAAGGACAAATACATGTGATCTATCACCTTTACCAAACTCTAGAATATTCCCTGACCCCCACCCAGAGCCTCTCCCAAGAATCTGTGATATAGAGGATGTAGAGTTCATGGGCGTGGCTTCTTGCATGGCTTTGTAGACAGACAATGGGACCCACAATCTGTCCACACCCTACAAATCATCATGATCTTGGCAGAGGACACCACAGCGTGCACACACAAGTGCACACATGCATGCACACACGCACACACCCACCACCACCACCAACAACAACAACAACAGAAATCCTTACCGGCTCAATGATGGCTGGTTCTCCCTTTTGCCCTTTCTCACCTCGGGGTCCTCCAATCTGGAAAAATGGGGAGAGAGAGAAAAGGAACAGAAAATCCACATGACACAAAACTTGTGCAAAACCAGGGTGCTCTCCACAGCGAGTCACATCTCTTCATGACTGGAGGAAGATAGCAAGATGGAATAGACCTCCCATCCCCACCCTTAGCCATGCATACACCAGCATAGTCAGGCAGTGAGGCACAGATGACCACAACGGGAATCAGAGAGGCTACTTTAAAGAATGAAGCTCAGCCGGGCAGTGGTGCTGCACGCCTTTAATCCCGGAACTTGGGAGGCAGAGGCAGGCGGATCTCTGTGAGTAACAGGCCAGTCTAGTCTACATAGAGAGTTTCTGGACAGCCGGGGCTACATAGTGAGATCGTTTCTCTAGTTAATTAATTAATTAATTAATTAATAATTGCAATGCATGGCAGCCTGTGTCACTCTTGCCTCCCTCAGTCACCCTCAGACTTCTAGAAGTGCTGGCCCTTTCTCACCACCTCGATGCCCTGGGATGCAGAGAGAAGCTAAGTCTCTTACCCCCTCAAAGATGGTGTCCTGGTTAGCGGGCATGCCTGGCCCTATCTCTGATGGAGAGACACTGGAGTCGGAGTCGGGATCAAAGTACGGGTCATAGTAGTTTTCCTCTAGATTCTTGATGGTTTCCTCAGTGAACTCGCCGCCCAGGTCATCCTTCCCTTCCCCTGGAGCAGGAGCTGGCTGCAGATTAAGGGAGGGAAGTGGCAGGGTCACTCAGGGAGGCTGGCCACATGCAGGCTCTGCCTGGCCACATGCAGGCTCTGCCTGGCAGGCACTGAGCCCAGCACTTCCTGCATAGAGGTGTCAGTGGCCCCACTACAGAACATCTAAAGATAAAGTCCATGGGGGATTGATTCCATGAGGGAAGACCTGTGGCCCCCAAAGCCTCTCTTCATACCTCCCAGCCACCATGAGAATGGTTCTTCAGACTACCCAAGATACTATAACAAGTCAGGGCAGGAAGGAGCAGCAGTGACCCTCAAAGCCGACTCGATCCCTGGGAAGGTTTGCGTTCAGTTGCTGATTAAGAGTTTGCACACTGGAAAACTGGGGTTCTTTCCAATAGTGAAGAACACAGTGGGCCATGAGCTTTATTCTGGTAGCATGGGTAACTACCAACGATGTTCATGGATGGAACTCCTGTACCCCAAAACTACAGTGTTATGTGAGCTACCCTGCAAGCAAGAATGCTCTAGAGCTCACAGAGATATTGTACCCATTTTTCAGGAGGAACTGAAATAAACTCAAAAAAGCCAATGGCTTCTAAACCACACTCAACCCTGCTACTGAGGACTCAGGAGCTAGGGTGTGGGGTGTGGGCAAGGAAGGCCACCCAAGGAGGTCGGTGCTCGGCAGTGACCCAGAGCCACGCAGCCTTTGCCCCTTCTCCACCCCTGTCCCCTAGATCAATACGAACTGGAAGGAAGGCAATTACGTTGGAGGTGTTGGAGGTAATGGTGGTGCTGGTGGGGACCTCAGCCCCCGAGTCAGGGTTGGTGGGCTGGTCAGGGTTCTCCACACCCTCGCCATATCCAAAGTCTTCATATGGAGATGGAGTGTAATAGTCATCAGTGGGCACGTAGTCATAGTCCCCGATCCCTAGACTGTCCTCCTTGCCAACCGTGTCACTGGTCTCAGGCACTGTAGGGGCTTCCGGTGGAGGTTGGGTCTGCTCCTGTGGGCAGAGTATAGAAAGAGGCAGTCAGGTTACCCGATCCAGGATCTCCTAAGCTCCCAAGCCAGCATCCTTCTAGTAATCAGTGAACAGCAAAGTGTGGGCATAGAGTGCCACCAAGGCCCTCCATTGCTGGAAGGCAGAGAAAATGCAGGAGGCCGCCATTGTGTGTGTGTGGGGGGGGTGGCATCAGGTACCAAGATGTCATGAATTGATGAAGGATCATCTAGTGACACCTCAGGATATTTCCTGATATCCAACAACAGCTTAAACTTCCATGTGTGTGGGGGTGGGGGGTGGGGGGGATGGGGTGGCCTCTTACCCTTTAGCCCAGGCTTGCCTAGAACTCATGCTTACTTCATGAGTTCCTACTTCCTACTTCATCTTCCCAAGGGATGGAATTATAGGTACACAATGTCCTATTACTGTGCCACAATGCCCATAGCCTCTGGCTCTCAACCCTGTGGCCTGGAAGAACCAGGAACTTCCCTAGCCCAGACCAGTCCAAATCAGACCTCAGGAACCTCTGTGGTTTCTCTGGCAGCTTCCACTGGCTTCTGCGTAGGGGCAGGCTCCTTTCCCGGATCTTCAGGGTCTTCATAATATGGATACTCATAGTAATAGGTCTCACCCTCTCCTTCTGGGTACTGAAGTCAATGGTGCCCATATGGAGAAGAAAAGAATGTATTACCAGAGCAGTCTATCAACCACCTTGTCCTACTTGGGTAGAAAAGCACTGTCATAAGGCACTGTCAAGTCCCAGGGATCCTCACATAGGGCTCTTGCCCCAGCCTCTCCCCAGAAGCCTAGCATGGGGAAGGATGACCCCACACGTTCCTGCGAGAGGTCGGCAAAAGCTGAGCCCTAAAAGTGGTTACATGTGACCCATAAAAATCAAACCCAGACCAGCAAAGTTCACCTTTAGCCCCAAAGCATGGGTACCCAGTGAGAGGGATTCACAGTCACTAGCAGGCACTCTGTCCTCAAATACAAACCAGGGACCTGGTGGGGAGGGGGCTGGAGGAAGGCATAGGGGATAAGGAGAGTGACCCAGCAGAGTGGGAAATGAGGAGAGGGACAAAGGGACATACATGGCAGCCCTTCAGAGTTCCTGTTTCTCTGGGAGTCAGGTCCAATATACACAGGGCCAGGCATGCCCTATTATAAAATTTCAGGTGCCCATGAGGGAATCAACCGAGCTCTAAAAAACAACTGAGGCCACAGCCTGAGAGCAAAGGACAGCTGTCTGTCTGCATTCATCTAAGGATGTGTGTGGAGAGCTAGGGACACAGTTGTTGATGACACTCCCTTGAGAGACCTGATCAAGGTATGTGTGGGTCGGGTGAGCTCCTCTGTGGTAAGGTGGGTCAGACATCATACACTGCTTCCCCTACAGTTTGCTGAAAACTCGGTTCTCTGGCTTCCAGAATCCTTTATAATCAAATCCTGCCGACTCTGTACCATCCTGGGGTTCTGCCTGTGCTGCCACCATGAACCCAGCCAGAGATGACTCACATATTCATCTGGGTTAGGGTCCTGTGACTGAGGTGTGTCAGGGACCGCAGTGTCACAGTCGGGGCTGTAGTGCTCACAGTAGTCGTAGGCAGCTCGGTTGTCGGAGACGAAGAGCAACTGTTGGATGTCACCCTGCAAACAGACAAGAGCTCCTGAGAAAACAACATAGGTGGTTGTGGGGATCTGGGAACCCAGGGGCCCCAGTATGATGTTGTGGGCAAGAGAGAAGCCTAGAAGAGACCTTGAGAGGAGCTATCCTCAGGAGCACACTTCTTCCCAGCAGATGCTGCTCTCAAGAGCTACTTACGCTAGTAACCCATCCAGGGACGAATCTTCCCATGCATTGACCTGCCCACCTATGCTCTTATCTACCACCCATCCATCCAGTATCTAACCATCCGGTATTCACCTTCCCACCGTCCATCCACTCGTCCATCCATCTAGTCACCTACCCATCCATCCATCCACTTACCCACCCACTTATCTGCTCATCTACCCTTCAATCAATCAACACTCCACCCATCCCTGCTGTCGCCCACCCATCCATTGATCCACCTTTTCATCTAGCCAGCAGCCAGCCAGCCAGGCAGCTACTAACCCACCCATCCATCTACTTATCTATCCTTCTACACAACAATTCACTCAACTATCCATCCATCCACCATAGTTCATCCATCCATCTACCAAACACCTCTTGCACACTTGCTAGCTTGGTGCTCACAGTTACTGCAATTACCAAGTATAAATGCATCTGCCCTAGGTTCAGGAGGGCATGTCCCTGTCACCATCAGCCTCCAGTACTGAGGGGTATTTCTTTAGGATGCAATGTTTGGTTTTTTATTGAGTTAAACTTGGAATTACCACATGACCCAGAAGTTCCAAACCTGGAAACTAGAACAAACACTGGAACAAATTTCCTCAAGTCATTTCACCCGTAAAGGTGAACAGGGGAACTCAGACCAATACACCCATGCACACACATATATGTACATACATACAAACACACACACATACACACACACACACACACACACACACACACACACATATATATATATATATATATATATATATATATATATATACACATACACATTCTCATACATACACACATACACACATGCACATACATATATATACACATAAAAACATACACAATATATATACACATACATACACACATATATACATACACACACACATATATATATACACATACACACGCTCATATGTATACACATATATGCATACATTCACACATACATATATATACATAGAAACATACACACAACATATATACATGCATACACACACATATATACATATATACATACACACACATAAACACACACACTCTCTCATAGCAGTATTGTCAATAGCCCCAGAGTGGTAGCACCACGTGTCCATCCAAAGATGACAGGTAGCTGGAATCAATGATGAATGCCACAGGAACAAGTCATAGCCCAGATGACCCCACAAAGCTGAATCTGGAACCTTCCAGCTGCTCGTGAGACACCTGCTCACCGAGCAGCTGAGCTCACAGAATCATGCACTACACGTTTTTCTCATCAAGACATGCAAACAGTGTAGGATGAAGAGCCTGCAGGGACCGTGAGCACAATGTGCATACACCCTCCCCACAAGGACAAGAGCCAGCTTTAGACAGGGGCTGGGTCCTCCCAGTCCATCAGACTTTTCTGGTGACAGTGACCAGGAAAGCAAGTGTTTCCACTTACTGAGCACAGGGTGAAGGAGCTGATCATGGCCTCCCATGGTTGCCATCACAGCACGCCTATTAACCCCCATCCTGTGGCCAAGGAAAGTAAGGCTCAGTGTGCAGCAGCAGGCAAGGCGAAGCCTGTTAAGGTGTTCCACAAGAGTCCAGTGATTTCCTGCCAGTGGGCTCAGGGCTGGGGCAGAAAGTACCAGAACATCCAAGCACTCTGAAGAGCACAATGGAAACAGTACAGCAAACAAAGGTGGCCCAGGGCTGTGCCAGATGTGGAGTTCTCTGTGCTTGAAGTCCAGTCCATCACACAGCGCTATCATCAAGACTATACTGTAATATATTATACTATACTGGAATAGAATATGTAATATATTCTGGCTAAGGATGGGCTTAGTCTGAAACTTTCCAGCAATAAGCTGCAGGGACGGGGCCTGCATGCTGTCTGGAAGACAGCATAGTCTCTCAGGTTTATTTTGGGCTTTTTCTTCATCCCAGGCAGAATTGCTACCTCCCTGGTTTCCAAGACCTCTGCAGGGCCGTACACTCAATGGCATCTTTGTCTCTCCAGCTGGGCTCTGCAGTCCTGATGGATCTGCAGTGCTGGGTCCCTGTGGCCATGACAAGTGTGGAAGGAGGGGGGCTCCCAGCTCATTTCAGTGATTTATCTCCTCTCTGAAGACCTTGATAAGGGGATTGTGGGGTTCCTACCAAAGCAGAGCGGGTTGCAGTGTCTGCCTCTCCCACCAGTTCAGAGCTGGAGGGGAGATGGGAACTGCGGGAACCCCAACTTTCGGTGGCAGAGGAGCAGAGAGTACTCCACACGTAGGCAGTCAGGTGTGGAAAACTAGCCAGCTCTTTGGCTGTGTTGCCTGGAGCCTGTCTGAGATTCACAAAATGAACAAGATCCAATTCACACGACACTTGGGGAGGCCATGATCCTCCAGGCAAGCTGGCATAACCCAAGTGTCCAATAACAAGCCTGGGTATCCGTGAGAGGTGAGTGCAAGAGAAGCATCCTCAGGGGACAGAGGGATATGGAATTGCAGGGTCAGGGCCAAGAGAGGACTCAGGTAGGATGAAGAACAGAGAGATTCAAACACTTGAAATATGGGCGAGGATTAAACCACAGGGATCAGTAGCAAAGCCAGAGGGCCAGAAGAAGGAGCTCAGAGGGAGTCAACAGTAAATAGTGAGCACCCGAAACAGGAAGGAAACATTTCTGTGATTGCCATGAGTGACACCCCCAGCTCTTCCTCACCCATCTATCCATCCATCCATTCACACAATTCATTTGTTCATCCATTCATCCATCTAGCCATGAATGCCCTCCATCCACTCATGCATATCATTCAGATAACCACCTCTCATCCATCCATTTATTGTCATTTATTCATCCATCTATCACCCTTGTACATCACTTGTCTATCCACCCACCCATCCATCCATCCACCCATCCCCCATCCATCCATCCACCCATCTATCCATCCATCCACCCATCCATCCATCCACCCATCCATCCATCCACCCATTCCCCCACCCATCCATCCATCCATCCATCCACCCACCCACCCATCCACCCATCCTCCACCCATCCATCCATCCATCCACCCACCCACCCATCCATCCACCCATCTATCCATCCATCCATCCACCCACCCACCCATCCATCCACCCATCCACCCATCTTCCACCCATCTATCCACCCATCATCCATCCATCCATCCATCCATCCATCCATGTGTCCAGCCGTTAATCTATCCATTCAAGAGCTATCACACAGCTCCTAAGTGCAGGCCGCGGTGGCACACACTGCAAATGTAACTCTGACACACAACAGCTCCACAATGGTGCTCACATTCTATCAGCACCACAGATTCGCCTTGTGCTTTCCTGACAATGTCACATCCTCTTGAGGCCATGTAATCATTGAGCTTCTCTTGGGACCCATTTCTGGCAAGATCTCAGGACTACCTCTGGTCCTGAACCCACAGTTCTGCTGTGCTCTCGGGGGATGGGGAGGAAGAAATGATCTTCTTGCACAATCCAGGAAGCCCTTTATCCCTGCTTTCCATGAGGTGGAGTGTGAACTTTTCTGTGAGCTGGACCCCAGGCTAACCTGGAGGTTAGAGGGGCAGGAGGTCTAGATGTGGCCTCCTATCTACTGAGCCATGGCAGGACTGGATGAATGTGTCACCTGTAGTCACTGAGTATGGACTCATGATGGCCTTCTAGGACCTGAGAAGGAGGGTGTGGGTGTCTTGTGATCTGGGATCCTTTATCATCCCCAGTTCCTATCTCTAAGATGAAACAGGTCTAGGGCTGGGTTAAAGTGGGAGTGAATGCTCACTGACAGATGGAAAAGCAGTCTCAGAATACATCAAAGGCTGTGCCCCCTGAACCCCAAGGCTTAATTCCACACCCTAGCCTCATTGGGGTTTGAAAACCCCATGTAAGGATCAAGGAATTCAGAGTATCCTCAAGCAAGCCTGCATCTGTCTGCATGGCTGTGTAGGGTAGCCTCCAGTGTGGTCTACACAAGGTTCTCTCCTCCCTGTACCACCACAGCAGACTAGATCCCAACTCCTAACCTCCATGGAATAGGAGGGGCCAACAGTCCTTCCTGAGGTCTGCCTAGTGACTGTCACATGAGGACCAGGAGAGGCCACTGACCCTGGTCTCAGGGTACTCTGGCACTCTGACAGAAACAAATTAAGGAGGAATGGATTCATTTGGCTTTCACTTCCAGGTCACAGGCCATGATTGCATAAGTGCAGGACAGTAACGTCCTGCATTTGCTCTTCCATGAAGCATTACCTCTAAGAGAGAACTCACTCACAGCTGAAGTAGAACAGAAGCCACAGAGAATGCTGCTTCCTGGCTCCCTCACACATCCATGCTCAGCTACCTTGTTTGTTTGTTTGTTTGTTTGTTTGTTTGTTTTTGTTTTTCTCTGTGTAGCCCTGTCTGTCCTGGAGCTTGCTCTGTAGACCAGGCTGGCCTCAATCTCAGAGATCTGCCTGCCTCTGCCTCCCAAGTAAGTGCTGGGCTTAAAAAAATACACCCCCACCCAGCATTCACTCTCTTACATAGTCCAGGACAACACACCTAAAGAATAAAGCAACCCAACCTGGGCTAGACTCTGTCAAATCAAGAACAAGCCTCACACACATGCTCATAGGCCAATCTGATCTGAGCAGTCTCTCAACTGAGACTCCCTTCTCAGGTGACTTGAGGTTGGGTCAAGCTGACAGTTGAAACTAACATTGGGTTACAGAGGTAACTCATGAGCCCAGCACCCATGACCACTAGCTGACCCCACCACACCTGACCCTCACCTCAGCAGGCAAACTCCTATCCAGGCTGCAGACAGAAAAGGGTTCTTTCCACCAGCAAGCAAGATAGTGGCTACCTTGTTTGTGCCTGCAGCAATCAGAATCGGTACCCCAGCATTCCACACCACCACAGTACTGCCCTGGAGCCAGGCCCCTTCCATAAGATGAGAAAAACAGTTGTGCAAGAGGCAGCTGGGGGAAGGTGATCTTGCTCACCCCTGAGGACAAGAGGTAGGATGGGTGAGCCTTCCTTTCTTAGACTAGCCCTAGGCTTCAGCCCCTGTCACAGTGGGATGGGGGAACAGAGAAAACGCGCACAAAGCTACCCGCTGCTGATTGATGCTGTCTGCAGCCTGCACTGCAGCAAATGGTGGTAGGGGAACAGGGAGACAAGGGAATATCCCTTGCGGGAGAAGGGAATGGGGGAACAGGGCCCCAGTGATCCTCTCCAGTCACTTACATAGTACCTTCCCCTGCTGACATCCAGTCTAGATGCCTCCCTCCTATTGCTCCTCCACACCTTCTCTGAGGCCAGCAGAGGTGCCCACTGCCCCGACTCCCTCCCTCCCATACTTGTCCTGGAGGCTTGTGTTGTAAACTCCCACAGATGAGAGCCTTGTGGCAGAATGGTGCATAAAAACCATGCATCTTCATTAAGCAACAGGACCTAGCTCAAATGTCATCCAATTCAAATAAAATATTTTCTCTTTAAGTCCATTGCTTGACATGTAAATAAACACACTTGATGGGAGGAAGAGACGCCTTCAGGAGGCGGTGTAGCACTGGGAGCCTTTGGGATTTAGCAGCTGGGATGTTAGTGACCACTGCCTCTTACAGGCTCTGTCTCTCCAGGAACCCTGTCTAGCACATCTCTGCAATCCATCATAGTAGTCCAGAGAGCAGGCCTGGAGTAAGACGGATCACTGTTGCTGAGTGTGGGTACACACCACATGACAACTCATTCCATGACTGGGTAAAGTGCTCCCAACTGGCACAGAGCTCCATGTCCCTATGTGCCTACTCTGGAACCCAGGCGAAGCTGGCTTCAGCCCACCAAGGTTCTCAGCCTGGATGTGGATGGGCAAGGAGTTCCTGCCTTCCCAACCCATCTATCCCCAAGTCCTACGGGGAGCTATGTAAACGCTATACCTGTCCTGGCCCAGGGGGCCTCCAGCCCATGCAGCTTTTCTTCACTGCATGTGAAGAGAGGGGAGAAGGGCCTTGAATGCCCAGCGCCCAGCTAGACTACCAAGGGACAAGGAGCTCTCTGCAGGACAGGAGGACAAGATGGTAGGGAAGGAGCTCTACCCTGTACCTGTTTCTGCACCCCAGTTATGTGTGCCACAGTGTGGGAATGGGAGGACAGGGGAAGGGTGCCATGACATCTTCATAGACTCCTTCCAGACCTTGTGAGAAGTGGGAGGAGAAGTTGGACCAAGAGGAAGGCTGAAAACCCAGCCCGGCTCTGAGAAGACCCTACCTCCATCCTGGGCTACCTCTGACTGGGAGCTATCACATGGTCTCAGCCCTGTTGTAGTGCAATGCAGAATGCAGAGCACTGTGCTAAGGCACTCCCAGGTCCCTGGAACCATTGCCAACCTGGTGAAAGTGGAATGATGACTGGTTAGTCGAATGCTTGTCTAGCAAGTGCAAAGCACTGGGTTCATGGTAGCTTATGTCTCAGCACTAGCAAGAGGATTAGAAGTTCAAGGCCAGCCTGGACTACAGGAGAACCTGTCTCAGATAGATAGATAGATAGATAGATAGATAGATAGATAGATAGATAGACAGATCTACAATGGATGTCGGGCAGGCAGCTGTCTTATACCTAAGAACACAAGTGTCCTGTCCAGAAATCCATGTCCAAAGACTCTAGAAGTCTCTGATGTGGTGGGTCTCAGGTAGAGGTGGATAGAACAAGTTCTGCCCCTGCAACTTCAAAGGCATCCCAGAGGACTCCCCTAGCCAGACCCCTCGGGAGCTCAGGAATGCTGCTAGAGTGAATCTGATACATCTGGCCTCTCTCTGGGCCAGGAATATGAGATAGTTTGGAGTCCAGGCACCCACTGCAGGGAGGCCCAGCAGGGTGCAGCTGTGCAGGACCATCTTGAGACCTTGTAGGATGTCCCCAACGGCCTCGCTCCCCTGTGGGCGAGCCAGATCTGCAGGAGGCTGCGAGGACCCTTGTCAGAGGCTCAGCCTCCTGGGGCTGCCCTGTTCACACCAGATGCAGCCTCAGCAAACTTTCTGGAAGCCTCCATCTGTGGCCTGGACAGTAGAGCCCTGGAAGCCCCCAGGCGGATACAAACTACTTGTTAAAATCAAGCCCAAGTCTGGAGAGATGGCTCAGTCCATTAAGAGAACTTAGGGCTTTCGCAGAGGATCTCGGTTCAATTTCTACCACATGGTGGTTCACAGCCACCTGTATCTCCAGTTCCAGAAAATCCTACTCCTGTGACCTCCATGGGCACAAAGTGCATATACATATGCAGGCAAAAACACTCATACATATAAAATAAAATAAAATAAAATAAAATAAAATAAATCTTAAAAAAAAAAAACAGTTGCTAGAGTCTTATATTGAGAACATCCTGACAGCTTCCTGGAAGAAATTCAGGCTCTGTGCAACAGCCCTGAATTCTCACAATGTCCTTGTCGCATCATAGAAAAGGAAGAAATACAGGCTCTAAACATGCAGGGCTGGGGGCTGGTGGCTGGCCTCAGGGCCACATCAGGACCCAGCAGTATCCTGCAGGGATATAGGCAGGAAGCAAGAACCCCAAGCTAGCATCCCTGCGCACCCCCCTACTCAAGAGCATATTATAACAACCCTGCACACACACACACACACACACACACACACACACACACACACCCCACACTACTCAAGAGCACACGGGAAGGTCTCAGGCCTGCAGTCTAGGACACTCCTGGCTTCTTGGCATAGGAGTAAGTTGGAATTGCTCATGGGCAGCACCTAGAGGCACTGGGTTGCTGTAAGGATGTCAGTGCCAGCTGCCCTCCCAGAGGTGAGCTCTGACCGTAGGTACCCATGAACAGCTGGCTGAAATTTGGGATTGGGGCATACATAGGTTCCCTCTAGAGAGCCAGGCTCTCTACTCCTGCGTAGACTCACTGGCCACCCAGCCTCTTACTGAGGATCTTTTAATGTCATGCCTTATTGCTAAGTGTCCTCAACATGTATGTGCACATGCACATACACAGTGAGGATGGGGGAGGGAGAGAGAGAGAGAGAGAGAGAGAGAGAGAGAGAGAGAGAGAGAGAGAGAGAGAGACAGCAGAGCTAACCGACATAACCCCAGCTTCTTCAGACTTGCCCCTTCTGTTTCCATCCTGATACAAAATCCTCCCACAGCCCTGCTCCATGAGTACGACTCTGCCCTGAGAAGCAGAGGCCATGCTCCAGTTGGGTGGTACAGTGTAACATACCAGCCCAGCCTTCCTGCCCTGCCAGGGAGAAGTCTCTGGTGCAGAAGTCCAGGGACTGTTTTCCCAAAGCCTCCCCCATCACCCCCACCCCCATCACCTCCATCACTCACAACCCCATTACCCCTACCCCATCACCTCCACCCCATAACCCCTGTCCCCATCTCCCCCACCCCGCTGCACTTATAGGTCTGCTGGTCTAGTAGCAAGATCTCAAGTAGCCTGGTGTGTTCATAGGTATAAGCACAGATTTTGTGCACACACGTGAATGCGGAGTCTGTACTTAGCTGTAGTACATACCTGCATGTGTACATGTGCACAGGCATGACATGTGTGTGTGTCATAGGAGGGTCCTATTATAGAGTAAGCAGCTGGCCCTCAGAGAGCACTGAGGTGGTACCTGAATGTCCAGGACACTATTTCTCCCCCTCAAGTGCAGCTCACAGGTCCTCACAAGCTGAACTGAGACCCCTCCCCATCCCCCATATGAGCTCACACAAGGAACAGAGAACCCTGATTGAGCTGCCTCAAGCAAGGTTGAGTGTTGTTCACCAATTCTCTCGAGTCCAGTCAGTCAGCAAAGGTGCCATTTTCCCCAGGCCTGACCGTACTCTTTCCTTGCACCTCCAAGTGAGAGGATGAATGCCTTCCTTCATCTTTTTGTCTCTTACACGACACAGATGTGTGAACACAGAGAAATGAGACCACTGTCACAGGCCACCTGGCAAGGAGGTTGCCTGCAGTCTTCCCAGCTCCCTAGAGCTGCTCACTTGGTGCTGCGCACACCCCACAGAGGACACCCTCTCGCTGCTGAAACACAGGCTAATACAGGGCAGGAAGCCTGTCAAACCACTCTTCTTCCACCTGAAAAGGCCAAGTCCAGCCATCACTTCATTTCATTTCAAATGTCACAACCCGGAACTGGCAGTCCCACACAGCCTGCCTATGGCAACCCTAAGTCACCTGAGGAAACCCTCATGATGGACTTTGCCTGCCCTTCCCCCTTCTGTGTACAAGCTTACTTTCTGAGTCCCCACTGAGGCTCTCCAAGCTTCTCTCCCCAATGTCTATTGGCCATCACTGTTGTTCCAGTGTGCTGTGCTGATCGTGCAGCCGTATTGGCAGCATCGAGTGAGCGGCCCATTTTTCTGCGGAGGACAGGTCCATCTCCATTTGGACACAGTTGAGATCATGCTGTCCTTGGCGCTCATGGAGCCCAAAGCATTTTGCTGAGCGAGTCAGTTCTGTCTCTGCCGATAATGAGGTTTCAGCCAAGCTGCACTGGGCCGAGGAAATTGCAAAGCTTTTGTTGGAGAGTCTGCAACCCTGGCGGCTATGCAGTGAACTCACATACAGCGCAGAGCTTTGCAATGTCCCTCTTCCTTTCCATTCTTTCTCCTCCCTGAGGCACAGCAGCTCCCACACTAAAACAGTTACACCTAGTCCTCTCCAAATCCAAAGGTGTTCTGCAGGGGTCCCCACAGATCTCTGCTTGCCTTGCAGATTTCACCATCAAATTTTATCCAGACTACCTCACACCTACAAATGGACGTGTGCAAATAAGCTGAGAAAATGAGCCCTTCTTCTTCCAGGCTGCAGGAGAGGTAGACCCAAGTGTACCAGCTAAGGGAATCTTGAGCCCCCACTGCCACACTCCCTGGCCATAAGCCATTCCCAGAAACATGTCCCAGAGCTGGTTAGGGTAGACCTCTCCATTGCCCATCCAAAACACACCTAGGCACCTGTGGCCTGGACTCGTTCCCAGGACTGCCTTGATTGCTGTCACAGGTGGAGGAGTGGAACCAGAGGCCAGCACTGCCCAACTCCCCTGGCTTCCCAGCTGAATGACACTATGTGATCTTAGGCACTGTCCCAAACCACATCAGGCCACACTTCCTATCCATGAGGATGGAAACAGGACTGGGCTCAGTGGTTGCCAGGGAACGGCTCAGTCTAACTTCCTCAACTGGAGCAGAGCATGACATGTTTCCAATAGCAGTAAAGGATTGCAGAGCTAGGCCACACAGGCACATGCCAGGTACCCACAGGTTCAGGGCACACCCAGTCAGCAGGCCAGGGTGACTTCCACAGACCCAGAGCAGAGCAGTTGGGTGCTGTTCTATGTTGTCCTCAGAAGTTCCCTGTAGACAGGGCATACATTCTGGCTTTCAGGGGCCTCACCAGTCACATTTAAAATCTTGCATAGGCATTATTGCTCATGGGCTACACGGGGTGGAAATAAAAAGTATCTAAACCAGGGGAAGGGGACCTGAAAAGACTGCTTCATGGTTTTCAGTGTGGCTGTTGGAGAGTGGGTTGCGCTGTGATCACAGGAGAATGAAGGAAACTGCTTCAAGTCAATGTCAAATGACTTCTTGTTGTCTTCCTCTGGATCCTATCAAGGGTGCATGGTATAAAGGCATCATTTGGGAGCTATCACAGAGATGGGCCCTAGAGAAAGAGATGGATGATCACCATGCTCACCACCACCACCACCACCACTGCTACCACTAAATCACCATCACCACCACCAGGACAACCATCATCAGGATCACAAACACCACCACTACCACTACCAAGATCACCATCACAAGGACCATCACCACCACCACCACCACGATGACCACCATCACCACCACGAAGACCACCATCACCAGGCTCACCACAGCCATCATCACGACCACATTCACTATCATCAGCACTACCACCCCCATACCACTATGTAGATCACTATCACCACTACCACAATCACAATACTTGCCATTTCCACCACCATCACCCCATTACCATCCACATCTGCCAGTATACCACCACCAGGCTCCAGTCACAACCATAATGAAGCCACGTGGCCCTCAATCCCTGGGGAAGGTGGACCATCCCCCTGACGCCCCTCTGCAGCAGGTAAGCATGCAGGAGGGCACACAGCTTGGACTCCTCCCTCTTTCATCCATCCAGGATTTCTCACTCTCCTCTGTGCCTGGGGACATAGGTGAATGACTGCGGGTCTCCAGGGAGAAAAAAGCAGCCCCCAGGCTTTCCAATTTACACAATTGAAAAATTGGATTCTGCCTCTGAGATCCAGAAAGGCAGGGTGGAGCACACAGTTTAGAGCTTGGCTGTGGCCTCCTAACCCATCAGCATGGGATGTACTGAGCCCAGTGTTGGTGAGGCTATCTGAAGAAAGCTACATATTGACTTGAGCCAGGGTTATAAGTATGGCCAAACCCAGACCTCATAGGATAACCATTATCAATTCTGCAGCCTCTTAATAATTCAGTAGTGTGTGTGTGTGTGTGTCAGAGAGAGAGAGAGAGAGAGAGAGAGAGAGAGAGAGAGAGAGAGAGAGAATAAACATGTATCTTTGCTGTAAAATGTAATGTTGTCCCAGTTTGCTTCCTATTGCTGTGATAAAACATTTTGACACAAAGCAATTTGGGGAGGAAAGGGTTTATTTGGCTCACAAGCCCCGATCACAGTCCATCTCCAAGGGAAGTCAGGGTAGGAACTCAAGGCAGGAACCTGGAGGCAGGAACTGAAGCAGAGATCACGGAGGGAAACACTGCTCACTAGCTTGTTCCTCACGGCTTGCTCAGCCTTTTTTCTTTCTTTTTTTTCAACTTTTATTAGATATTTTCTTCATTTACATTTCAAGTGTTATCCAGAAAGTTCCCTCTATCCTCCCCCCTCCCGGCCCTGCTCCCCTACCCACCCGCTCCCACCCCTTGGCCCCGGCGTTCCCCTGTATTGGGGCATATAAAGTCTGCAGCATAACCAAGGGGCCTCTCTTCCCACTGATGACCAACTAGGCCATCCTCTTCTATATATGCAGCTAGAGACACGAGCCCAGGGGGTACTAGTTAGTTCATGGTTATTCTTCCACCTATAGGGTTGAAGACCCCTTCAGCTCCTTGGGTACTTTCTCTAGCTCCTTCTTCCTTGGGAACCCTGTGTTCCATCTAATAGCNAGCACCATTTGTTGAAAAGGCTGTCTTTTTTCCACTGGATAGTTTTAGCTCCCTTGTCAAAGATCAGGTGACCATAGGTGTGTGGATTCATTTCTGGGTCTTCGATCCTATTCCATTGATCTACCTGTCTGTTGCTGTACCAGTACCATGCAGTTTTTGTTACGATTGCTCTGTAGTACAGCTTGAGGTCAGTCAGCCTTCTTTCTTAATGAATGCAGGACCACCCATCTAGGGTGGACCATCTCACATCGACCATCACTCAAGAAAATGCCCCACAGGCTTGCCCACAGGCCGATCTGATGAAGGAAGCTTTTCATTTGAGGTTCTCTCTTGCTGGCTGTCCTCAGCTTGTGTTGAGTTGACAAAATAAAAAATAACTAACCAGAACAAATATATAATATGAGTTAATATTTACCATTAAGAGTGGAAAGAAAGGACCTGTGGCTAGCAATGGCACTGCCTATCAATCCCAATTAGGAGCGCTTGGTGGCTTACAGCCAATCAAATGACACAGCCTGCGGGCTTCCCTGTAACTCAGTAAGCATCGAAGAGATTCAAAGGTGTCCATCAGTGTTTCTGAAAACATGCTCCCAATGTCCATGCAGTCAGCCATGGGAGCTGAAGGTCAGGACTTGGCCATACCCCTAGACAGCGATAAGACACTCTCACCTGTCACTAGCTTGATAGCAGTTTCTAGGCTCTCACAGGTCCCTGGCCACATGCCACTTCTGCAGGTGACACACTGTTCCTCTGTCCCCCTACACGTGTCTCTGCCCTGGTCACCTCCCTCATTGACTTGGCCCTGTGTGTCTGCTGGCAAAGAGGTCCAACTTCCTAGAGCTCCTTGGCCACAATGCTCTCCGGGGAACCAGAATGTCTATTGCATGCCAGCCCAGCATGATATCACTGGACAAAGCCTGACATCCAACATCAGGTCAGCCCTGTCTCCTGGGAGATGCTGTTGCTCACGATTTCCATGGAACAAGCCTGCACCCTCACAGGCCAGGCAAGTGCTATGAAGGGCTGAATCTCTGCAGCTTTGGGCCTCAAGACCATGATTTAATGGGTCCTAGAAGCAGAGACCTCCATATGGTTGCCTGCCAGCCAACAACTTTACTTGGTGAATCACACTGCATGGCCCGCTGCCAGCCATGGCACACGCTGGGGCCAGCCCCTGTCCCAACATGAAGCTCTTCCTAAACCTGGTAGCTGGGGAATTGGAAGCCACTCAGGAGTGCCCAGTGCCTTACGCTGAAGTGTACGTTCTCTTATGGGGTCAGGGGAAGACTTTTCAAGCTGCTTTAGAGATATAAGCTAAATGGAAGCTTATATTTCAGCTATGTTTCAGCTCTAAGCCTTCACGGAAGGGACTTGGACGGAGCTCAGTTGAGGGTTTTGAAGTGAGACCACTAGGTAAGCCTTGTGTGTCCTGGCCACACCTGACCTCGGACTCAGAGCCTTCTAGACTGGAAGGAAACAGTGTCTTCATTTTTGCTAGCACCTGTGACCGTGCCTGTCAGCTCCAGAGGACTCATCAGAACAACTCTGCCTTTCCAGGAATCAGGAGGTACCAGGGAGAAGGCAGACTGAAGATACACCCCGATGGAGTCTTGAATCCCCACTCGCCAGTGCCCTGGGGCCTCCGAGGGAGCCATGTTGTAGCTAGATAAATGGCTCCCTACATCCAGGTAAAGCCAGCCACAGCAGTGCACATCTTAGTGTTCTGCAGCAAGATGAGAGATGGAGACAGAATCCCTGAAATGTCGTGTCTACACCCAAAGCAGCTGTCTAGTGGAGGGAACAGCAATTGGCCAAGTCATCCTATCTCTAGCGAGGCAGAAGGGGAGGGTGAGCAACTGAGGCTGACCACTGACCTCCTTATGTGCACCATGTATGCACACCCACACTCACATACGTGCATGCAATCTGTGCGGACACACACACACATGTCACAAGGGCACATGCTGAGGCCTACTCAGTGTGCTGGAACACAGGCATGATAGCCCGAGATGGCCAGGCAGCATCCGCATTTTGACTGAGTGGAATACAGAAGACCAGAACTGGCTAAATGTGAGTCATGCCCAAGCCACCAGGACAAGGCCCCGTGCACACCCTGCTTGCTCACTGATGTGCACTCCTCCCACTTACTGCTTGGCCCCAACTTGGCCATGGCCGGGATGGGCAGCTGAGAGCCTGGGCTTGAGGTTTCCCTTCTAGTCACTGAGCCCAGGTCCTAGCGTTTAGTTCTAGAAGCTTCCATATTCCTGTCTGTGCCTCAGGATGCAGGGGCCTAGAGCAGTACAAGAGGGCTACGAAGAAGCAGGTCTTGCTGCTGTGTTAGGTCCCTCACAGCATGGCCAACATGACCACAGCCATGGCTACACTGACCTGGGTAGCAATAGGGACTCAGGCCAAATCTCAGGTCCAGACTGCCCTACCAAGCATCATAATGGATGGAGACCAGGGCCCAGAGATGGTATCAGATGGGCTTTGGGAAAGCTGGCTCCTAGCTATCTGCAACCAGAGTCAGAATCGGCCTTCTTTGGCTGTTCTCAGGGTGGGTAGAGCACCTCGTGCCTTACTGGGGCTCCTTCTGAAATGTGTATGACCTTCAGGTTGACAAGAAAAGATGACAGATTAGAAGCACAGGCAAAGCGTATAGCTGGACGGAGCAGCCGCTCTCAGGATCTTTAGCTGGTTCACCAATCACTGGCCAACTCCCACAAGCTGGGACCAGCTCTCTGTAAAGGTCTCTCCCCTTGTTCCACTCCCCCATGAACAAGTCCCTTTCCATTGGCCCTGTATCCCACTCAACAGCAGGCCTGGGCTGAATCCCTCGGCCCATTATAGCTCGCCACGGAGGCCCTTGGTGGACAGGTGAGCAGAAGAAAAAGTGAGAGTTCTCCCGCAGGATTCAGAGGTTTAAAATCGGAGCTAAAGTGGGGCCTGGATCTGGGGCCACACTGGTATATCTCCCCACGAGAACAGAGCTCTCTCTCTCTGCTCACACAGAAGATGGCTGGGTCTCAGACCTGTTTGAGAAGGCCAGACCAGATCTCCTTGGGCTGGCTACTGAGGAAGGCGTCTCCTCAGCACAGCCCGTTCCTGCCTCAGAGCAGACTCCAGGAAAAAACACGTCAGTGGAAAAGCCAGGCTCCTGCAGACAGGGAAGGCAGGATTAGGTAAACACTTGGCCTTCTTCAAATGCTGAGGTGCGGTTGGGAAGGGGAATCCGCCAGCAACTGGGGGTACACAGTGAAAGCTGAGTTTACAGTCTGTTTGGTCTTGTTGCCCCTTGAAACATTCAACAGCTTAAAAGCACATTTGGCTCCTGGCCCAGAGTCTGCAGCCGGCCATGCCTCCTATCCCAGAAGCCTCAGCCTCCTCCGTGGCCCTCCTCCATGGCACAGTCCAGCAAGAAGGCCTTTCCACCTCGGGGCCCTAGAGTAAGCAGAAGGTGCTGTTGTCTGCCCTTCCCTTGAGAATGCTGGTCAGCCTCAAACCTGCAGGTACCAGAACAAGAGCAGCCTCGGGGTGGAGTGGGAAATAGGAGGATGGCGCTAGGGGAGTCGAGGATGCTTGGACGGTCATTACCCATCAGTGTGGTGAGTGAACTTCCATCCTGGAAAGGTTTGTTCTGGTCCTTTCTGTAAGGTCCCATTCTTCTGTCTTTGGCTAACGTAGAGTCACAGGAGCCAGTGGCAGAGTTCCAGAGCAAGGCTACCTGGCTACACAACCCCAGTCGGCTGCTACGCTGCAGATGATCTTTAATAGGTTGCTCAGCTCTCGGGGCCAGCTTTGCAAGCTCTCCAGATAGAAACAAGGTTCCCAGCCTCCAGTACCTTGAGGTGGGCAGGCACAGCACAGAGCCGCTGTTGCTGGCATCTGTCTGCAAAGACACTCCACCAAAACAGTTTGCTTCCGCCTGTCCAGATAACACCCTTCCGTGAGAGCCACACCCCTGCTCCCAAACCTCTTAAATGAAAAGGGGAGATCAAGAAACACCTCCACCGCTTCCTGTATGGTAGGGCCTTGGCCTGCCCAGCATCTCCTGCACCTCAGATCTCAGACACATTGCAGGGAAAAGGACAAGACTCAAACTGTGCAGGGTAGCCTCGGCATAGCCCTCTGGAATATAAGAGCACAGGACTAGAGCTGGCCAAGGGAGCAAGAAAGAGCATGAAGTGAGGCCCTCGTAAGTCCCTAAGACCCAGAGAGTGTGAAGGCCCAGGGACAAGAATAGTAGCTCACGTTTCAGTGAGCTTCTGAGATGGCAGGGGAAAGCTGGGGCAGGGGTGTCCCAGGAGCCAGGGTTACAACTTCCTGTCTATCCATATCTGTAGTCTTTCAGCTCAGATAGGAGTGGGGCAACACGAGGCTCCTCCCTCCCCATCTCTGAGCCAGAGTCAAAGCACTAACTAGATAAGGTGAGACAACTTGTGTCTTTGCCTCCATGGAGAAGGCAGTGACTGCCACGAGTAACAGGCCAGAGGGGCCACAGCCCTGACCAAAGGGACCTGAGTTCAGCATGGTTCCCTGAAGCCCTTGAGCAGACATTTCACACAGCCCTTGATTCACAGCCCCACAGTGGTGGCCTCTTTGCACCCATTTTACAGATGTGAATGCTGAGCTCCACATCCTCATTCAGGAAGACCACATGAAGACCGTTCAGTAAGAGCTGGAAAGTCTACAGTCTATACACCTTCACTTCCTCTCTGTATAGCTTTGCAAGACCCTGGTATGCACAACATCCCTTGAACTTCAGGGAAACCCCAAGACTCAGATCCAAACTAGTAAGACAAAAAGGACCCATGCCTAAGGGAGCCAGCAGATGCCAGAGACTGTTTGCCAAGGCCACTGTGGCTGGGCTCAACATGTACCATGAAGATGAACAGGCCACTGTCACTGAAGCCTCTACTGTGGCCCTGGGAGTGTCCTCCCTAGCTGTCTCCCTCAGAGTGTCTTCACGCTATACAAGGGTCTCTGAGAGGATGTGGCATCCCAGGCTTCCCCGAGGCCCCTTGGAAGCCCTGTGGAGTTTGGCCAATCTGCCTAGAAGAGGCGCTGGGCAGGAACTGCAAGCCTGTGCCAGCAATGCCCTGGCCTCAGCCTCAGCACCAACAGCCTCTCACTCCTCAAATCAGAGAGCTACAGAACAAAGTGGCCTTTAACAGCATAATAATCTTGTAGGAAGGAAAGGCCATTGGAGAAGTTTCCAGCAAGAACCTTCTGGAGAAGGCAGGCGATGAAAATGAAGCAGAGAACACCATTATCTCAAAACTGGAAAGCAGAGAGTTAAATCACTTCAATTCCAAAAGGCATAAAAATTCACTTGCAAGGAGACACAGAGAAGCTGAGACCAGTCCCCCTCCTCTGCCATTGCACTGTGAGAAGCAAAGAGGAGAAAAAGTCCCTACTGGCCACCCTCCGCCTTGCTGCACTAGCTGGTCTTCATTAAGGAAGACAGGTCCAATTTCCCACCGTGAGCACAGCTAACAGCCAGGAAACCCTGGGGCTGGGAAAACACAGACCTCAGACCATTAACAACTTGTGGTCAACAAAAATCCCTGGCTTCTGGCAGCCGCTCCCCTCAAATCAAATTCCACGGCAGGAGGAAAGAGCTCACCAGAAACGCAGGACTGTGAGTGCATTGCACCCTGCTGTTCTAACAGAGTTGCCAGTCGTCAGTTGCAGGGTGAGAACCGCCCTGTGCACGGCAAGAGAACGCCAAAGGGGCAAAGCTGGACTCTGCAGCCAGTATCCAATCATGTTTAAAAACCGGGGCCTGTCTTCATTCTCAACACAAATTGGTAACCATTACCGAGGGCCTGCTGTGGATCACACATGTGTATGCCTTCTGTGGATTGATTCCTGAGTGTGTGTGTGTGTGTGTGTGTGTGTGTGTGTGTGTGTGTGTGTGTGCACGCGCGCGCCCCAAGTCAGTGAGAGTCAGGCTCAGTGAGATCCAGTCTCCAGAAACGAGGTGGAGGGTGAGGGAGACATTTGGCATTGACTGCTGGCCTTCATATGTACACATGCATGCACATGCACACAGATAGAGAAACATACACATATAGAGACACGCATAGAGAAACACACACATACACAGAAATAAACACACACATACAGAGAAAAATACATAGACGCTTTTTTAAAACTGCAAAGCATTTCCAGAAACTTGGTGATAAAAGGCATGTTGGCACACCCTGTAGAAATGACAAGCGTTCAGCACAGCCCGACACTGCTAGTACACAGCAAATTCAGTCAGAGCGGATGTTTTGCTTAGCTCTGGGATGTCCTTGTATGTTTGCCTTTAAGGTTTTGGTCACCAGAGACTGGACGGCAGGGGCCACCGTCACTCTCCTGGCTAAGAGTTCTCTCTCCAGCTCCTCTAGTGCCCTCTTACGTCCTCTCTTCAAGGCAGCCCTGGCACTTCCCGACATCCTGGCTTTTACCTAGATCCTCCCACAAGGTAATCCGTAAAAGCAGTACTTGACCCCTGGGCAAGCGGTAAGCACCAGTTACCCACAAGACAGGCCAGCAGGTACCTGTCTTGCTGAGGACACTCAGCCACCCTCCTGTTCATCCCAGATTACTGGGCACATCTAGTCAGAAGCTTGCCCAGAAGGCAGCCCCATAGCTTACAGGATCCAACGCTGTCTGTTCCCATGTGCCTGTCCCACCTGGCAAAAGGCCTGGACTACAGCATTAGCCTTAGAAAGGCAGCTGAGTCCAGCAGACCCATCCACCCACCACTCTCATCTTCTCCTGGAGGTTGACCCCATTTCTACATGAGGCAGCTGGCTGCTCTGGACTCTCCTCAGCTATTGACTGCAGATTCTATCCCAACCTCACCCTAGCTGACCTTGGCCCAACCTCCACAATGAGTGTGGTTCACACCCATGGGGCACTCACTCCTTGGCACACTCAGCTACATGTCACTTTTGCCACAGATCCATGTGTGGCATTGCAATTCCACGTCAGTCACAAAATACCGGCAGAACACTAAGGTCGGCTCGACATGGCATCCAGCCTGCTGGGCCTGAGTCACTGGGAGGACATGGCCCAGAACCGCCACCACAGCGGTGAGAGCATCAGCAGGCCTCATCAGACACAGGTGACGACTGCGCACACGGAGGAAATAGCATTCACATGGTATTTGGGGACTGAGGAGAGCACCACCCCCATTCTGCCCTGTCCAACCCCTGGAGGGAGATATCTAAGAACCAAGATCACCCTCAGAGACCATTCTCTGGGTGATTACCAAACTTCTTCAGCCAGGGGCCCTCAGCTCCCAAACTTCCCACAAAGTCCAAAGTATGTCAAAGCAAAGAAACCAGGCCAAGTGTCCCAGCCCAAGTCCAAGGTGTCAGGCTCCAGATGCACTTGGGACACAGACCTCAGAGATGTCTGTTCTAGTTCATCTTGTTTCAGGTGGCCTCCAGGACCACCAGACACCTGCACGGGCCTCAACCTTTTTCCTAAATCAAAGACAGTTCCCAAAATGCTCCTATGCCCAACAGGAGTCCAGAGAACTCTAGACTGAAGTGCAGGCTCTAGCCTCTGCACTGTTTCCTGCTCCTATCTCTGGGGCATTTCCCAGAGAAGCAAGCTCAGCTGCTGGATCATTGATGACTTAGAATACACACACACACACACACACACACACACACACACACACACACACACACACCGAGTCAGTTGGTTCCCTCCCAGTGATCCCATGAGTGGCCCAGTTCTGCCCTGCAAGTACCACTCAGAGAAAGCTGGCTCTCCTCAGTAGAACCTTGCCCATCAGAACATGCCAGTCAGAGGAAGCTTGCCAAAGCCCTGTCTCCATCCCAATGTGGCACCCAGGAGACACCTACTGGGTTGCTTAGAAACAGGCAGTCACGGCCACCCCTGCATGATACCCACATGGTAGCCAGTCTGGCCGTTCTACTCACAGGCCACAGCATCCTTGGGAAGCAATAGAATCAAACTGATCCCTAACCGAGGAGATGGGTCTCCCACGGTAGCCACAGATCTCTACATGAAGAGTCACCACGTGACCACAAACATCCCAAGTGACATAGGAGACTGCCCATCTCCTGCCTACCTCAAATATTTCATCATCCAGAATCCGGGAGCCAAACATGACAATCCCGTTGGTATCTATTATGGGGTGGTCACTGCGGCTGAGGAACTTCGTAATCTTCTTCTTACAGTCGAGGATCAAGGTGACATTTTTCTTGTAGACACTGAGAGCAATTCGGTGCCACCTACAAAGAAACAAGCATTCAGGCGGGGAAAGGTTGCATACTGCAGAAGGCCAGAGTGGCTTCACCGCAAGAGTCCCCAGGGCCTTGTACCGCAAAGCCTCTGTGTGACAACTCTGGACACACATCTGGACAGTAACCCTGGAGAATCACTGTCACTTGGAGAATCTCTAAGAGTCAAGAAAGGGATCCCATCCACTGGCTTCAGGACTCATTTTCAAAGGCAACGGGAGGCTTCTTTTCCCACTCTGAATATAACATCCACAGGCAACACGTTATTAATGTTTATAAACCAGAAAGCACTTGTCCTAGTTCAGAGAGTCATCTCTCTTTAACCTCCCTCTTTCAGTGCAGCTGAGAATGTTCTGGGCTTCCATGATCCCTGCTTTAAAAAATATTAATGTAGGCCTGTACAGTGAATGGGGCCAGACTCTAGGAAGAGCTCTTGTAACATAGGTACTTCTGGGGAACAGATGTAACTTACAGGAGATCCCACTGTTCTCCAGTCCCCTCAGATCCTCAAAGCCAGATTTCTCATCTCTAAGATGCAAATCCCATGAGCACCTCGGGAGAGGTGAGCATGGGGACTTAGGGTGGATTCAGCCATAGGAAGAAGTCATATGGAGGCTACGGTCACCGTCACATTATCACTCTTTACATGGGATGTGATCTCTGACAACTGTGGGCTAGATGTGATGGCTTGACAGAGTCTTGCTAGAAAACCCAGGAGCCATAGACATAGCCTGTGGTAACCGGGGCTGCCTTAGGGATGCCGCCAGCAGAATTCTGAAGATAGGATTTTGTTTTCCCTCACTCACACAGAGACTATCCAACCCAAAAAGGAAGTCTTCCTGGGAACAGGTAAGCAAGGCCATGTCCTCTGCCCCTTCTGATCTAGGGCCAGCACAGGACACACATGTGCATTTCACAGGACAGCAGGGTCAGGGAACAGCAAAGGTCCCCTAGAGTTTTAGAGAAGAGAAGAAACAAGCCCAAGCCTTTGAACTCCATGTCCAGCGCCCCCCCACCTGGCACCCTGCAGGTGAGCATCCTAAACCATATACTACCAGCCTAGCTGTGGCCTCACTCTATCTGGCCAGCGGCTCCATCCCCTCCCTCCGGGGCATACTTACTTGCCATCGGACAAGTTGATGCCAGGGAAGAGTGGATATTCTTCAGGCCCGGGCTTCCCTGTGTGGTCCTCATAAAGGAAGACAGGGGAGCGGCCCAGCTCCAGCCCCAACTGCTGGATGCCCTGCTCATTGTAAATGGAGACTAGGAAGGCCTGGCTGCCTTTCTTGGCTTTCACGGTTGTCAGAATGGAGAAGTCCTCAGGAAAATCAGATTCTGGAACAGAAGACAAGATGAGAAGGCCATAGGGGAACCCAGACCCTGGCCAGCTATGGCAAGCTGAGACTGATCTGGCAAACTCTGCTGTGAATGGCACTCCTCTGCAGCTTACCCGCCCTAAGATCGAACTTCTACAGCCTCCTCCACCACCAGGGGTCAAGCTGTCTGTTCAAGGCACAATTGAAACACAAGTTTCTCTAGGAAGGCCCTTCTGGTGAGGACCCCACAACACCCTCTCCTTGGCTCTGAGCTGCACCTCTGTGCATCTGCTTATGAGTCCTAGTCGGGACCCACTGGACTCAGCAGCTTACAGGGGTCCTTTGAGTCTCCCACTGCATCAAAGGCTAAATGCACTGTGTGCCTCATTCAGTGTCAATCAGGGGGGATGCGAGGAATGGAAAAGAGAGGAGTGGGAGACAGGCCTGAGCACGCCCAGACTCACACAGTCTGAGAATTCCTTGTCAATAAGCTCATCAAAGAAAAATCAAAAACAAATTTTAAAAATAGTCCCAATTTAAAATTTTTAGAAAGACAAATATCTAGTACGTTGAACAGGAGAGGCTGTCCCTTTCAAAATAGGAAGTCCCTTTTTTGAGTACCTAAACCCACTCCTAGCCCTGAGATCACCTAAACCCACCCTCTGCTGAAGCTCAGCGAGCCCTTGGCTGCCACCTCCCCATGGATCCTGATGGAAATGTCAACTATCCTCCTGTGATTGAAGTTTTGCCACCAACTGCCTGGGTCTGATAGGATGTAAGCCACACAGCTACTTAATGTGAAGGAAAGCAATCTAGAACTATTCCTTCCTTCCCCCACCCATGGCTAGGGTACATCTCAGGTCCCTCGGTGGGTAACACCCAGCAAGGTATCCGGCAGGAACAGACTGACAAAGCACAGGGTGGTGAGGAACCACCAAGCCACACGGTTTCCTCTGTAGATGCTGGGAGTCTGAGTTATGGGCTGGGACGGGGCAGGAGCGTCTGACTATTCCATTTTCTCCTTTAGAGTTGGAACAAGGTCAGCCACTTGGCCCAGGAGGCCACTAGTCACTGTTGTAGCAGGTTCTGTCACAGTTTCCTTGCAAAGCTATCCAAGGGTGCCCTCTGTTGTTGGAACTGCAGGCTGCAGGTACCATGCTGGAGAAAAGCAAGATGTCCTAGATCTGGGGGTGGGGGTGGGGGCACAAACAGGACATAACGACTTGACTGCTCTTCCTTCCCATTTCTGATGTAGGACACAGGCTCATGGAGGCTGTGGTGGCATCTGACAGGGAAACTGCAGATCCTAGGGGTGGCACAGAGTATGGTGGGATAGGAAGCCAGTGGAAGAACCACCCCATAGGGTCACGACCTCTCGTCAAGGGGCCCTCAGACTGACGTGGGATAGCCATGTGTCCTAGCCCAAGTCAGGCACCCAAAGAGGCTGGGTGCCCAGGGGCCTGTTTGTGTGCTGGGCAGCATGACCAGCTCCCCTGGGGTCAGGGTGACAATTTCAGTCTGCTCTGAAAGCTGGTAATGATGGCCATGCACCTTCTTGAGGTACTTGAGGAAAAAAAGGGTTCGGGTGGGGGGGAACCTGCTTAGCCTGCCCTCAACTTCCAGAGGGGAAGCTTCTTGGAAGGAAAGATGAGAGCCTGCACTGTCTTGTCACCCTGGGTGTCACACTGCACCCTCTACTAGGCAGGGATGTGCAGGAAAATAGGTCTCCACCTTCACTGGTGGAGATGGGCACTGAGGACTGCTGTGCCTGCCCAGTAGAAGGCCCCAGTTAGCCATGCCAGTGGCTGGGCCTTGTACCTGTAGGATGTGGGCACTAGAGCGGACCCCTACAGCAGTTGGGAGGTCACTGTCTGCATTCAGGGTGGACCACGCGGTCATTATCCAGTCTCTGTGACCACCCTGACTCTGTGTCATTGACTGAAAGGATGAGACGCATGGTACATCAGAGAGTCCTCTTCCTCCATCATGATCTATGGTGGAGGGCAGCCAGCCTGTCTCTCCCAGCTCATTAAAATGCCCCTCCTCAATGTTTAAAATCACTATGGTAACAAATTTTCTCAGCTCAGACAAAACTTGAAAAAGATGAATTATGTTGGACATTAATCTCTCTCCTAGCAAAATAACAATGAATTTATAGTCCCTTTAAGAAGGTCTCTCTTCACTGCAACAGGAGCTGGCCGCCGACACTGTACGCCAGGCTTCCGGGTAGCACTTGCCGTCTGGTGCCTCCTGATTGATCTCACTCAGAAAAGCCACCACAGCGGAGGGCCAGCAGCTCCCCTCATGGGGTATCCTCCCCCCTCCCACCAACACCCAAAGGCCCCGGTCCATGACAGGGATACAGTAGGCAGCTAATAAATGCAGCTGCCATGGAATTGACTCTTCCAAGTCAATGGTTGCGGGCTGGCTGGTGCATCATTTGCTTTGGCGAGGTAACCAATAGTTATGATAGTTCCTCTAACATGGGCCAGGCTCCAGGTCAAGGGACAGACATGGCCCTCACTCCAAGGAAGGGACATTTCCATAAGGGACAGAAACAATAATCAAGTAAGTTATTTTCCTAATAGCCAGTGTGCCGTGGCCTGGGAGGGTGAAGGCAGGAAATGACTGCAGGGTGTGGAGAGCTTGAAACAGGGAGCCAGCATGGACCCTGGTGACCCACAGGGATTCTCATCTGCTCCTATCCACCTCCCCAGGGGACTGTTCACTGGCCGTGGGGAAGGTGATGGGTCTAAAGCTTTCATCTGACACTTCCTGTAGGACGTTATTCTGGGGCCACCAATATGGCCCCAGGGTTTCAAGTGAGAACAGGACACCTACAGCTGGCCTATCACCATGGTACCTAACAGGAATTGGAAGGAAAGTGCCTCCAACACCAAATAGATGTCAAGGTAGGGCATCAACCCAAGGGCACCCTCACACCCCACAGTACAGGGTATGGAAGGGATCGGCCATCCTTCAACCAGGGACCCTATATCCTACTGTATAGGGTTGCAAGAAACAAAACATCCCTAATCTGGAGGATTTCATATACCATTCTATATGGGGATAAGAGGCAGGCCACCCCTCAAACAAGGGACTTCACATATCAATAGGGGTATTAGGCAAAGGCCATCCTCAAATCCCACTGTATGGGGGAGGAAGGGTAAGACATAGCTAAACTAAGAGATTCCACATTTTGTTGTACAGGGAATGGGATGAGGTAGCCCTCAACCAGAGAATCTCACATATGGGCAGGATGTTCACAGCCTCTCAGAGAAGACACAGTTCTGCTCACTGAAGGAGTGCAGTACCTCTGACCTGCCGCTGTATTCTCACACCGTTCTAGGGCCCCCGTATCCCATGGTCCAGCTCAGGCAGCCGCACCCTGCTTCCCATGCATGACCTTTGTCTAGGGCCAGCATTCCAAGATGTGATTTATCCTGTGGTCTGCAGTGGACTGGTCGGACCCAGGGCCTCTGGCCAGTGAGGATAGAAGGGAGCAATAGGGGTAGCTGGTCAGGGGCTGCTCCTGGAGCCAGCTGAACACTTAGGATCCTTGAGCAAAGATGGAGCCCTGGCAATGGGGGGATAAGGAGAAGAGCTCCAGACCAATCCACCCTGTCTAGTCCTGAGTGATCCAGAAATCTCAGATACCTCTTCAGAGTAGGACGCTGGGGAGAGCAGAGGGAAGGCCAGGGGTCCCACCACAGTGTTAGTCAGGAGACCATTACAAGCAGCTGGTGCTAGCTGGGTAGACATAGGAACAGTAAAGGTATATCCAGGTAAAATCCAGGATCACCTTCATGCATGGCCTGGTAGTTTCTTTTAGATATGGTGCCCACCCTGTGGGAGAGAATGGCCAGACCTATGCCATGAACAAGCTTGTCCAGCCATCTAAAGACCCAGATGCACACAGCCCAGGAAAGGAAGATTATGCTGCTCACTGGGATAAGGCTGTCGTGGAGATTAGCCCGTAACCAAGGGCTTCATTGAGCAAGCACTAAGACAATTCCAGACAGCTATTCATGCTCTACCCAATCCAGTCTTGCCGCAGTTGCCTGGAGCCCTCAGGCCTCCTGCTGCAGCTACCACAAACAGCCTCCCCGCCCTGGTGCAGCCAAGGAGCTCCTGCACGCTGGAAGAAGGCACACAGTAGCTAGCAGCCACCCTCATTCTTACCGAGGCTGCTGCAATGGCTGGCATGTAGCCACGTGAGTCCTGTGGAAGACATCCCACAAGGTCTGCCCTGTTTCCTGAGAACTTGTCAATCAGAAAGCCTGCAGTACCTTCCAGGGTTTTCCAGGATCAATCACCTACTGTGAAGTCTCCAGCCTCAGACACCAGATGATGGATAATGCTGACCCTGGAACAGCTTTTCCAGACTGACCTGTAGGACCTGAGGAGATGACGCCACAGAAACTCCTCTGAAAAGACTCCGAGGCCACCTTGGCGGCCCTGGCCACTGTCAGACAATCAATGAATGGCCCAGAGTCCCCCACACCCTAGCTACTGCAAGTCTGAATGTCTAAGTTACTAATTTGAGGACAAGAGAAAACAAAACCAAAACTTTCCAGGACTGGGGCTGGGACTCAGTTGTCAGAGTACTTCCTGACCCCATATGGAGCTCTGAGCTTGATCGACAAAACCACATAAACTTCACACTGATGCACGCCTGCACTCTTAGGGCAAAAAAGGTGGATTCAAGACGATCGGAAGTTCAAGGTCATGCTTAACTGTAAAGCAAAATCTAAGGCTAGTCTAGAAGAGCTGAGACAATGCCAAAAACAAATACAGGTCTGGTAGTAAAGGTCCAAAGTTCATCCCGCACACGGGTGAGTCTAAGGCAAGAGGGCACGAGCTGAGGGCAGGCTGAAGACAGGCACTGGGCCTGTCATCCCACTGCTTGGGAGGTAGCAGCAGGAAGACTGGCAGTTCAAGGTCTATGTAGCTGCTTGGCAAGTTCAAGGCCAGCCTCAGCCTACATGAGATTCTGTCTCAAAAACAAAATAACAACAAAATAAACCACAAAAATATCCCCTATCATGTGATTCAGGAATCCACTCCATATCCTGGGCTCAGCTACCTGATCCTCTGAGAATTCGTACCATAAGCCAACCCAAGGTGAAGGAGAGTGACAGATGGGCCCAAGGTGAAGAGAGTGACAGATGGGGATTCTAGTTACCCTGCTCGGCTAGCACTCGGGTGACAGTGGTAAGGAGACAAGCATCAGTGAGTAGCTCCTTGGGCTGGGAGCCTTTTTTTCTGCAGCCATCCCCACGTCAGCTTCATCATCATCATCCCCAGCCCTCTGTCCCTGATAGCAGACCCTTCCAGCCTGGGCCCAGGTCTCCATGGCCACAAGACAGAAAAATTACAACTCTCTGAAAACAGATGAGACTGGGTGTTCCCAAGATGACCTGCCTCCCCCCAAATATGTTTTCTCCAAAAATAAGGCATAGAATCCATCCCTACAGCCCCTCACAAAGAGGTTCCCATGTTTTAAAGGTAATGGTGGGACATTTATCTTTACAGAAGAATTAGAGGGGCATCTGTGAGTCAGGGTGATTCTCCACTAAAGGTGTGCTCCTTGGAGACCCCAGGCTGTTTCCCCTGTGGCTGCAAGGCTGTTTCCCCTGTGGCTGCAAGGAAGGTGCATGGTGCACGAGACCCATACAACCAAAATGACACCTTGGACCAAAGCACCCAGCTTCTTCCTCAGCTGTAAAGTCACAAAGAGTCCAGAGCAATGCTGCATGGAGGACAAACCCTGACAAAGACCAGAAGTGACAATACAGCAGGGGACGGGGTGGGGGTGGGGGAGCATCATCATTCAGGGACATAGTGGAGACGTGAGGGACAGCACAGGTTGCTAAAACTGCCCAATTCTGGTTCAATGTTGGGGTCATATCCAGACCACAAAAGATTGAATGCAGACTTCTAATTGCAGAAGGGGAGTGTCTGGCTGGCCGACCTCTTACTCATGTCAGCAGAGTCAGGGCACCTCAGGCTGAGCTGGCAGGCCCTCCTGAGGCAGGGGATGAAGAATCCATCACCTGCCCACGCTGAATAAACCCAGGGCACTTAGTACCAGTAGATGTGATGAAGAGGAGCTAACTCCCCAAGTGGGTGAATCACTTGGATGAACACCTCTGCCCAACATGGCTCCCTCTAGATACATAATTAAAAGTAGATGTCTGGCACCTGGCAGTAGACACTCATTAAGAATCTCTCAAGCTAGCTGCCAGCTAGGGTACTGGACTTGTGTCTCTTAATGTCACTGGCCCCAGTTAGGATCACATTCCCCAGTATAAGCCTTTCTTCCCCATGACCTGAGATCTCGCTTCACCTCACCCCCTGGGGAGCAACCACCTCCTTTCTGCCCTTTCTCATGGTGGTCTGTCATTAACGTAAACATGCCTACTTGCATCCCATGAAGCACAGAAAAAGCCTTGCGCACACACAAGTGGTGAGCGGGTGTTGGTTTCCCTATAATGAGGAAGACTCCCACAAAGCACACCCACAGCTCTATGGCAACCACCCACTCGGGCTTCCTCTGTGGCCCTGGCCGGAACTCTGAAGTCCCAAACACTCTGCCACCCAGAACAGGAATGAGGCACCTCTTACCAGGGTACAGCTGCTTGGTGGGCATGCTGAGCTGTGCATCTTTAGAGACTCGGTAGGCAACATCCGGCTCGCTGGAAGATCGTCGAGTGGCACAGAAACCTGTGGTTTTCGTTACCCCTGAGGGCAAATTGTGAAAATCTAGCATCTCCAGAAGATCTGTTGGCTGAGCTGCAAAGACAGAGAAGCCATGTCAGCCCCAAGATGGACACAACTGAGGGCCACCCCCAAAGAGAAGATGAATCTTAGACAACTGAAACCAGCAAACATCTAGTGTTTAGAAAGTGATTGAGAGCCTGCTTAGGAGGGACACGTCTTAGAACTGGCCCTATCTCCAACCAGTTGCCCAGATCAGAGCCTGGCCTCACCTATACCCTCTGAAAGCCCCCAAAACTGCTTTACAACCTGCTGGGACTTCTTACTCCAAATCCTCACTTGCTTGAGTCACACAATCTCTACTTCCTAACCATTTCTTCTCAGCAGCATTGGAGATGTGTCTGTCACCTAGACACAGCCAGGAAGCCTCAATAGACTACTGCCCCAGAAATCTCTACAGGGCTGTTTCCAACATTGGAGTGATTGACAACTTAAGAAATTGCCAAGCAACCTCAAGAATATGAACTCCTCTGTCTCTGCTCTGTCACTGATGTCATTTTGTCCCCCATGTTCCCACAACAGCTTATAGCAAGTATCCAATTTCCGTCTGGTATCAAAAGATCTAGACCTGCATACCCAGGTCAGGAGAATACTTGCAGGGACCTGAGATCCCTTTAGGCAGGCTTCTGACTCTCCATGCTAAGGGAGCCACTCAGAGAACAGCAGAAGCTTGACCCTCTGGGACCGTCTGGCCTCTGAAATGCAGGTGCGTCCTCAAGAGCTCAACAGTTGCCCCTGCATTGATTAGCTGTGTCAACTTGACCTTGTAAGAGTGATTCATGAGGAACTGTTTATACTGAGTTGGCCCGTAAGCATGTCTATGAGGGGTATTTCTTTAATTAACACAATACAGTATTTCTTTACTTAACACAATACAGGAAGCCCACTATAGGTGGCACCATTCTCTAGGCATGGGCTGTGAAGAAAAACAGTGAAGCAATCAAGCTGAACATAAGCAAGCAGGTGAGTGTGTGTACATTCATTTCCTTCTGCTCTTGACTCTAGATGTGATGTAACCAGCTGTTTGAAGTCTCTGCCTTGACTTCCCCACAACAATGAGCTGTAACCTGGAATTCTAAACTGAAACAAACTCCTTTCTTCTCTAAATTTCTTTTTGTTGGGGTATTTTGTCCAGAGACAGAAATGAAGCTAGAACATCCCCAAACACAAAACGTGCCCCCCAGACATAGCCCCCTTTCCTTACATCTAGAGGCCTTTGAGTCCACACATGCCCGCCCCAGACTATTTGTTTTCCTGTTTATGTATGTTCAGTGTGGGTTACATCAAATAGGAGGCTCTTGGATGTCCAGCAGAGAATAAATTCCAAAGTGCTACCCACAAGGATGTGAAGCCCCTGACATATAGCCAGGCTGGACCAGTGTCGCACCATCCTGTGGCTTCGTCTAGGAAAAAGGACTCTGTTGTTCTGTGTGCTACATACATGAAGATGAAGTCAGAGAGGGCAACTATCTCAAGGGAATCTAGTGCATGCATAGGCCAACTCTTGCAGTGCTAAATGGGCACCTGGATCTAGCTACGCCTGAAGCTATTATATACATGCCCATATTCATCCTCAGGCTTGTCCATATCAGAACACAACATATCCTGCTAAAAAACTCAGCACCCACATCTGATGGCCACAGGGGCTGAAATTGGCTCACCTCTTGACTATTCCTCTCAAACTCAATTCACCTTCCTCTCCATGTGGATGTTGCTGTGGGATTCCCCAGGAGGACAGCTGGACTGTTTTTAAGAAGGTGTTAAAGAAGAATGATGATGCAAGCTTCCTCAGGGTGAGGTATCCTCCAACAGCAGCCACCGAGTCTTGAGCCTGACTCCTGTTAGCCTGCTCTCCAAGGCAACCTAAGTGGCCAGGTCTGTGCCAACGCTTTGACACCCTTCATCATTTACTCCAGAGAAGGGCTCCCCACTGCTACAGGAAATCATTATGAAGGACAGCAGGACACAGTGCGGACGGACGTCCCACTATTGACCCAGTATAGCCTCAACCCATTTCAGAATCCTGTCAGCTCTTAGGTACCACCCAGTGTCCAGTTACGTGTGTATCTGTGGCACCTCTCAGGTACTCTATGTGATGACGAAGTCTTCACTGAGCCCTTGTTTGGTGAACATCGCAGGCAAGGCTGAGTGTGTTGGCAGGGCTGTGTGGCCCAGTCCCAAGCCTGGACACAGCTGTGGGAAGATGGCTGTGCCAACTGCCAGCACACCTGGCCAGAACGACATAGCACAGAACCCTGGGTCATCTTGGAAACTCAGCTCTAAGGCTGGCAGTGGCCTGGGGAAGAGATGGGGATCCCAGCAGCGTTTCCTGGCCCTACATCACTGCATCTATACTATGATGCTCTTCCCAGACCAGGCTGAAGCCTGCTTTCTCCATTGTCAAAGCAGAGAGCGGTTTCACAGGAGTCTGACTAGCATGTTTGCAGACCTGTATCCCTACCAGTTTAAAAGGCCATCAGACCTCTCCTAGGCCCAGTGCCACCCTTCCCGCCAGGGCTTTTTTGTGCCAGAGAGCAAGATATATTTAGTCTTAAACAAGGTTTTGGGGAACCCTAGAGTAGTGGCCAACATACAGGCATCTGGAAAACTCTTCCCTTCCACACAAGATGTCTTATCTGCCCTTCAAGCCAATGCTTCACCCAGGCTGAGCACCTCCACCCTGAAGTGGTGGGGGCTATTAAGACAGGTAGATGTGCCTAAAAATCAGGATTACCACAGCCCCCAGGGAAGATCATTCCAGCTGAGACCCATTAGAGAAGCCACAGAAGCCACTGGGAACCTGCCAGTGGGCAATCCCCAGAACTCCGTAGCTTAAGTACAGGGTCCTCTGGAAGGAAAATGCTATTCACAGTGCTCTCAGGACTCATGGGAGTCCCGCAGACTGGAGGAGGACACACATGGTACTGCATCCATGGCCTTTGCTCCCAACAAGAGGCCTTTGCTTCAAAGTAGAGGCACTTGAGTGACCCTGAAGAATTCAGAGACCCACTACCTGCTTGCTGCAAATGAGACCACCTCCAAATGGTTTGCACGCAAGTACTCCCTTGCTCTTCCCCGGGTGTTCCACCTATGAACAGACCAGGTTCCAAATGAGACCACCTCCAAATGGTTTGCACGCAAGTACTCCCCTGCTCTTCCCCGGGTGTTCTACCTATGAACAGACCAGGTTCCAGAGAGAAGACTGCCTGGCTTTATCTGTTCACTTCAGCTAGACCCAGCTTCCTCCCAGAGAGTCCTGCTCCACAGCCTGGGAGAGTAAAAGTACATTTCCTAGAGGCCTTTGCGATAAGAATTATTGCAGCAAGCCAGAATCTACCAGTCAGTGATTATCCTAGAGTGGACCACGAGTTGTAGTAAGCTCCCAGACCCACCCAAGGGCCATGCCCATGGTGAGGCAGTCATGGCGCTAAGAGCCCTGGTTCCCATACACCTGCAGCAGTGACCCTGTCCAGTGAATAGCAGCCTCAGCGTGATAGCTCCATAGTTGCCTCGGGACTTCTAACTCCAACTGTCTCTGCTCCCCAGATAGCTTGTCCTCTCTCAGACAGCCTGCCACCCAGCTATGCACAAGCTTCACTTGCCTTGGAGGAACGTGTGTGAGCAGTCTCATCACATAGGCTCTCCAGACCTGTTACCCAGAGATAGACAACTAAAACCTTGCCGCTGGCACACGAGGCTGCAGACCCTGGCTCCGTCTACACTCCTCTCAGAGGGACCAGAAATGCAGACAGCTCGTGGCAAGGTCCTGGAGCAGTGCGCCACAGTCTAACACCAGGAGGCCTCAGGCTTTAAGAGCAGATGGAACAAGGTGTCTGCTTTCAGAAAGAGCAGAAATCGTTCTGGTCATAGCTGGTCATAGCTGGTCATAGCTGGCATCTAGACACTCCTGCCTCCTGCTCAGAAACAGAAAAGGACATCTGTGAAGACACCAGCCTGCAGTAGAGGAGAGCCAGTCCCATGCTCAGCAGCCTAACTCTTGGACCAGAGCCCCTGGCAAAGGAACACATCCCAGCCCACAGTGCCAACACTGCAAAAGACAGCCTGCTCTTGGGAAAGTCAGTGAGGCCCGGGTCACCATCTGGAGCCACTCACCACGTGTCCTCAGAATAGAATCTACAATCCCAGGCTTTCTGCCACCTCAGCCCCGCCCAGCCCAGGGAATGCAAACACTCAGAAAGGACCCTGGTCAAGCACAGACCTCCAGCTCAAACAGGAGGCCTGGGGCAACGACATTCACAGGCAACAGCAGAGATGTGAAGTCCTGATAGGAGGACTTCATGAAACAGCTCTCAGGATGCATCGTGCACCCCACCCCATTGGGGTTGGGCACCAAAGGAAACGAGAAGAGCAGAGCACCCTGTCCCGTGCTGGGCAGGGGCAGAGCATAGGCAGCACTCCGCTGCGTTTGCTGAGAGACTAAATGAGCCCCTGGCAGTTCAAAGGTGAATAAAGTCAGCTCTCCCGTTCTGCTTTCGTGAATGAAATTCACTTCACCTTGGCTGCCGTGCTCCATCTCTCTCCAGGCTCCATTCTCAGAGCAGCTGCAAGCTGAGGGATTGAGTTATGAGCCTGGGTGTTGCAGACGGGAAGCAGTCGGACGGAGGTCCTGAGAAGTCACACTCCTGACCCAACAGATTTGGGTGATACAACCCTTTGCTCCAATTAGGTGCACACACACCCTCAGTAAACTGCACATTTTAAGCATTTGCTGGGATCAGAAGGCCTCAAGCCCATCTACCTGTCCCCTCCTGACATATGTCTGGCAGAGCTCTCCCCAAGGAGTTCCACGGGGATTCATGTGGCCTCTGTACACTCACAGGGAAGTCACTGTCCCAGAATCCCCAACATAGCCTCAACCCCACTGGACACTCCCTGAGGACTGGTATCTCGCCAGGGCTGAGGGGGGTACTGTGACTTAGTCATCTGAGCCCAAGCTCTAGCCCGTATGTTACCACCTTACAGTCAAGCAGGCCTCTTCCCATGCTGCCCCCACAATCCAAAGCCTGCCTCAGACACCAGGCCTTCCCCACATTGCGCCTGCAAGGTGAAACTGAGGACCCCAGAAACCACCTTCTTCTGATGCCAAGCCTTGGAGAAAATAAATATACAGAGACTGAATTACACAAAGAAGAAAGACTGAGAAAGACAGGGTTAGGTACAGAAGGACAGACAGACGAACAGAGAAAACAGTGAGGTGTGTTTTGTTTTGTGTTGCAAACTCCGAGGTCATCATCTTCATCTTCAAGAGAAGAACGTGTGGGCCTTCCAGATAACTGGCTACCCAGGTTCAACTCTGTAGGTTCACAGACAGAAGGGCCAGCAACGAGGGCTGGACTAACAGTGTCTGTCCTAAAGAGTCACACGAAGCTCAGAGAGCTACAGCCAGCATACCAACGCTACACAGCACGCTGGTACCTAGCGCTCCCGACCTACCCACATACACAGGGCAGCAGCCTTCATGGGCTGGGGTGGCCAATCTCCCACTCTCCTGCCTGCCTCTCCTCCCCCTTGGCTTCCTAGAGCAAAAAGCCAGTTTTAGTAAAGGCCTGAGAGCTCCTGCCCAGGTCCTTCCACCTGCCCTCCCTGAGGACAGTGGCCTCATCCCAGGTCAACCAGGGGGCTGGAAAACAAACAGGGTGCCTTGGAGGCCCTGATGAAATTCTTCTCCAGTGACTAACGCTGGGGACAAGGGAGGGCGTGGCTAGGGCTGCAGGCAGGCAGTGCTGGCCTTTGGAGCTAGCCAGGACCTCTTCTGTCCCTGCTCTCCCCAGGCCTCTGGCTGTTGGTGCCCTGACCTCAGATACCTTGCCAGGTTCACCTCTACTATAAACATGGGTCCCTTCACACACACCCCAAAAATGTAATTTATAGCTTCTATTTTCTCCAGGCACAGGGTCCTCAGCCTGCCACCACAGCCCATTCCTTACCCAGGAAGCCTGTTCCTCACCCAGGAAGCCTGAGCTGGATGGCCTATCTTTACCTCACAGCCACAACCTTGTGGGCCACACCATGACCCATCCAAGGCACACTTAGTTTGCACAGCACACAAAATGAGAACCTTCCTCACTTAGCCCCAGACTGCCACAGGACCATTTGCACACCTGTGACAGACACCAAGGCACAGAAGATTCAGCAGTGAGGAGCTGGGTGGAGCCAGACTCCTGGGAACCTGTTTTGTCCCCTCCACAAAGTCATGTCCCCCAGCTGTGGGACCTGGCAAGGGATGAGCAGTTACGAGAGTGAAGTGCCAACCTTGTAGGAGCCTGCACCTGGAAGGGCTTGCTCTGCCTACCCGATTAGCATGCTCTACCATGGCACCACCTAGTGGACACTTCCCACTAGCCCCTCAGGGCAGAAGGCAGGGGCTATAAAGTATACAAAGTATGGGGTGACGGTCCCAGCAACAAGGGGGGAAGGATCAGAGATGGAACAAAAAGAAGGGCATGGTCAGCCAGACTTGACATCACAGTATGGGGCTGAGGGTAAGACATGAGGAAGGACTGACTAGAACTGAAGGAGATCTTGGGCAACCAAAGGCAGAGGTGTCTCTTCACAGAGTGGGAACTGGACGTCAACTCTGTCTCTGGGAAGCAGACCTTGGGATTTCCCTCTACACAGACTCAGGGGCCACCCACCCAGCAGTCATATCCCTGATCCTTTCAGTGGAAGCCCAGAGTTCCCTAGGCAGCAGGGCTCTGCCCAAGAGAGCACACATGGAGCTTGTGCGGGTGGATGGGGGTGGGGGGGTAGGAGGGGGGGGTGGGGTGAATAAGGGGGTATATGCATGGATGGTTTGGGGGGTTGGATGGGAGTGTTTAGGCATGGAGGGTGGGGTGGGTGGATGAGAGTGTATATGCATGGATGGTTTGGGGGGTGGATGGGAGGGGTATATTCATGGATGGTTTGGGGATGGATGGGAGGGTATATGCATGGATGGTTTGGGGGTGAATGGGAGGGTATATGCATGGAAGGTGTAGTGGGTTGTATGGGAGGGTATATACATGGAGGGTGTAGTGGGGTGGATGGGAGGGTATATGCATGGAGGGTGGAGGCTGGGGCCTGCTGTATGTTGTTCTATTAAGCACAGCTCTGTTCCTTCACCCAGAATGCCCAGTATTTCCTTCCCAACAATTGCCAGGTTCATTTTACTGCCCTGAACTCTGTCTGGAGGGATGAGCCCTATAGACCCACATGGTGATAGTGGTAGACAGTCCAGAAATCCACAACATAGCAAGAAATGAGGTGCGAGAGGAAAGCCCTGTTGGGGGCTGGCAGAAGATAGTGTGTAAACACTCTCTGAAAGGCAGAGGGGAGCAGCAGGTGTCTCATAACACCTGCATTAGTGTACAAGCAGCCACTTAGGCCCAACAGGTTTTCATCTCTGCCTACAGAGATTCCCCCAAGTAAGGGTTAGACCCACTGGGGCTATAAGCACATGCAACAGCCCTGTCTCGGGAAGGAATGACAGAGGCTCTGTACTGTGTACCTCCCAACCCCAAACTCCTCACTCTCACAGTCTTCAGAGCCTGCCCTTCAAGAGGAAATCTGACCAAAATGCTGAGGAAGATACCTAGGGGCTGGCCATACTCCAACCAACTCTATACTGGGATCTAAAACTTTCATTCTTCCCTCTATATCATGGACAGGAAGCTGGTAGGATGCTCCCAGAGGAGATGTATACTCTCTCAGAGCAATGAGGAGCACTGAGTCCCTGCCCCTCACAGGTATCCATGCAGGAGAGTATTTGACAGGGTCAAAGGACAGGGCGAGGTCACTCCAGGGAGGATGGGTAGAGCTGTCAGAGACTCGGGAGGTCATGCTGTGGTCAGAAACACTGTCCTTATCTAACGTTCCAGATCCTGAAAGCACCCTAGAAAGACAGGCCACTTGTTTGCAAAGCCCACAGCTGTAAGTTCCGTCAACCTCAGGATGGAAGAACAGATACAGAATTATGGATGAGTAATGAAAGGGAAAAAAGGGGTGGCTGAAGAATGGCTTTGTGAGTAGATGGAAAGATCAATAAAGGATGGGTGGATCGATGGATGCATGGATCGATGGATGGATGGATGGATGGATGGGTGGGTGAGTGGATGGACGAATGCATGGATGCATGCATGGATGCATGGATAGACAGACGGATGGATGGATGGATGGATGGATGGATGGATGGATGGATAGATGGATGGACAGATGGGTGGATGGATAGATGGATGGATGGTGGATGAGTGGGTGGGTGGGTGGGTGGGTGAATAGATGGACAAACCATGAATAATGGCATAGGTTAGAAAAAGGAATATATACAAGAAAATATACCATGAATGGAAAGACTAAAATTAAATTACTTCCCCAGGAAATGAAGTAGCTCAAGAAGGGCCACATAAGTCATCATTACCCATATCTACCCCCAGCAAAGACCATCAGTATGTTCCTCAGTCCCCTGCCCTGCTCCATGGCTGGACTGGGCACATATCTCTGACCACTTGGCTTTTTCTCTTTCATCTCAAAGGCACTTCTTCATTCCTGGCAGAAAGCTTTGGGTTCCAGGAAGCTACTGACCACTGTGTCCTAGATCAGCAGTTTTCTGGAAAATCTGGATAAGGGAAAGGAGGAGTCTGTCCCTTTGCTTGGGAACAAATTATTATAGAGGGTATCAGTGCCCCAAGGCTTCTCTCCTTCAGTCTGTGACTGCCTATCTCTCACCTCTCCTGAAAGCTGGCCTGAGGTCTAGACACCTGGCACCTTTGAATTACTTTGTACACAGACTCCAAACAAGGGCTGAGACACCTTCAGAAAGGCTCAGACACATGTGTCTGCAATTCTCCCTAATGCAAGCCCCAAGTACAGGTGGTGATACTTGGATACAAAGATCACTGGTAATACATACATACTGTTACTGAAAATAGAGCCAAGCCAACAGTAAGGACTCCATGAAGGGTAAGGGGAATGGAGGGGCAGAGACAACATGCAAAGGACTCCTGCAAGGAGGCCTGAGCCAAGCCTGGAAGAGTAGAGAGGAAAATGCAGTGTTATTTGGGAATCAGCAGATGCCACCATGCAGACTCCGAGGCCACATGAACATTGTGGTAGGCACAGGAGTGCCTCACACCAGGCAGCAGCAAGAGAGGATGTATCTACTTCTCCCAAATCTGATCAGCATCTTTTTCTCCTTTTGGACGATCACTGCTGTTCTTCATGTATGGTTATTAATAGACCTGTTTCTCTCATCCCATCCTTTATCAAAGAATTATGACCACACAGAATGGAACCTGTGTCAAGGACACCATGCCTACAGCCAACTGGCAACTGTCACAGAGGGACAGGCTGAATGTCAGGCTCCTTGAATATGGGCACTGCCAGAAGACTCTGCTCATTGTAGGACCTGACCAGTGAGCTGAGTAAGGGACCAAGTGGTTCATTCTGCTTCCTCAAAGATACTTTTACCTCATTGTTCTGGAGGAAGTGGAGGAAGATGCCAGGAGACAAATTATGTGTATGGGGTTGGCTGCGCTTGAGTGAGTGTGGTTTATAGAGCCATAACAACTCCTGGGAAGGCTCAGGGAGTGGGCTGGTCCAGGTTCAGCCTCTATATGGCTACAAAGCTGTGTTAAGCGATGATTATGAGCTGCAAGTCAGGCCCTTTCAGGTCCCACTGCCCATGGGGTCACTGACACCTGCAGGGCAGTTCCAGGCTGTCTTTCCTCAGCAATGTTTCATGAGCAGCTGCTGTATCGTAGCATGCTGAAGGACCATGCCACCTCTGATTCATTCTGGAGTCAGACAAGGTCAAAGCTGTCCTGTCCCAAGCATTTCCAGATGGATGGCCTGTCACCACCAGAGACACAAGGACTCCCTGGATGTTCTGCCAGAGTTTTCAAGGCACACTGCAGTGAGGGCACCATTTTTTTTGTGTGCTGATAAAAGGCCCATGGACCCAGAAACTAACCAAAAAAATCACCCACTGACAAGCCAATAAACAAATAAGCCACCCACAAGCTAATCAATAAACAAATGAGCCACCCATCCAATGAGGCATCCATCAAGTAACCATTAGGGAAAAAGAAATCAACCAACTAACCAATGAACAAATTAATCAACTAACAACTCAAGGAATAAAACTAACCAACCAACATACACACACACCAACTAACTGATGAATAAACTCACCAGCCATTTAATCAATGAACCAATGAACCAGCTCATCAATCAATGAACAAACCAACTAGCTACTGAACCAACTAACCAATGAACAAATGAACCACCCAACAAATAAAAGAGGTTCGTGTGCTAGGTGCTGACAACAATCACTAGAGTGGAAGAAACCTTGAGTGGGAAGGGTACCTACAGGATCTTGGTGAGAATACCGAGGCCAGGCCACATTAGCCTGGCATCTGCTCTTTGGGGTAGATTGTATAGAAAGGGTTGTATTGTGCCCAGGTGTGCAGGATTGCTTGTGAGATCAAAGTAAGGTCTATGCCCATCAGAAGGAAGCTGGTTGGATCCAAAAAAAGCTGTCCCTGTCTACCTCACTGCAAAGATGGAGTGGGATTGGTCAACCTACACAGCCTGACATGGCAAGGTGGCCAGAACACACTGCTAAGTGAACACAACCATGTTCAGAAACACTGAAAGCATGCAGCACCCTGTGTTAAACTAAGTTAAATTAGGTAACAGAAATCAATAAACTCTGAACTCACCCCCAATCCAGAACAAATGACCCCAGGAGTCAATAGCCTGGGATGGATCCAACATTGGACAGATGTGTGCTTGCTAATCACCAGCATCTACCTCTGAAGAGCCGTGTGTGTGTCAGTGTAAACCTTACACAATCTATTTTTTAAAAAGAGCTAAAAAAAAAAATATTTAAGTATGGGCATTTAAAACCAGGCATAGCTCTTTAATTCAAGAGTCTGTCAAATGGTACCGTCCCTCTAACAGAGGTGGGCTCTCTGGAAGGTGAGGAATGCATGTGACCAAGGGACACACTGCAAACTCTGCAACCTTGGCTTTAAAAGCCACAGAACCTGCCTCTGCAGATGTCAGGCTGGAGAAACCCAGAGTATCCTGATGAGAAGGTCCCAGGGAAGGAGTCACCCAGGCCCCTAACCATGAGCCAGGCCTCACTCACTACCCACTCTGGAAAGCCAGCTTAGGAGCTGAGCCCCAAGCCGCGAGCCCCGAACCCCAAGCCACTGCACTGCTGGCTTTGAGCCATACAGAGAGATCAAGTCATCCTGGCAAGCCATGCCCCAAAAGTGGGCTCACGGGCGGAGTAAGAGACCAGAACACAGGGTTTGCCATTGGCATTAGAGTAAGCATCACAGGGAGCTAGCGAAAAGCAAGGAGGTATGCTTGTGATAGAGATCCCCAGTGGACGCCTGTGATTAAAAGGAGGGAAGTCAAGCAAACAACCAATGTTCAATGTCACTAATGGAGAGGTGTGCTCCAATTAAATCAGACCCTTCTGTGTCCATTTGACGTGGCGCAAGTAGCATGGATGGTGATTCTTGGTCCACTGGGGTCAGGGTGTCGGTCTACAAGCAGGGACTCAACACCTCCAATGCAGGTTCTGCCCTCTGCATGTCACCCTAGAGTTGATGAACACAAACAGGGTTACCACACATCTGAACCTGCATCTGCACATGCACATACAGGCACGTGTGCAAGGGGGCACACACACAGACACACACACATGCACACGCATACACACATATACATGCATACATATGCACTCATATGTGTGCACACATGCTCTTGCACACACATACATACATGCATACATGCACACATACATTCGCACACAAGCACACACACTCATGCATGCGCACACATGCTCTCACACACTCACACAAACACACACAGATGCATGCATGCACCAATGTATATCCTACCATATGCAGTAAGGGGTTACATCTCATGGGCTCAACTTGTAACTCCCTGATGACTAGAAAGCAAGCATGTTTTCAGATGTGTACTGGACATCCTCACATCTTTCATGAGACATCTGGTTTTAAACTGGCTCATGTTCTTTCTGGGTTTCACTGTGACTGTGCTTTCTAGATTCCAGACGCAAATCCTGTATCAATATGTGTTTCGAAAATATTTTATTGCAACTATCTCTTCATTTTCTGAAAAGTGTGGGACCATGTGCTTCAATGGAGACACACTGGCTTTCTACCTGCTGTGGCTCACGGCTTCTGTGGGTTCCCCAGGTTAGAACTCTTTCCTAACTCAAGTTTAAAACTGATCTAAATCCTAACTGTTGTATATCAAAGTAAGAGTCAAGGTTTATGCCTTTGTATTTGTACATCCAGGGTTTTTGGACACAAGTTGTTGATAAGGACTATCTTCCACCACTAATGCCTTGATCAAAATCAAATGATCTTTCCCGGCATGATGGCGCACGCCTTTCATCCCAGCAATCTGGAGGCAGAGGTAGGTAGATCTCTGAGTTTGAGGCCAGACGAAACTACACAGTGAGACCCTGTCTCAAAACAAAGAAGCAAACAAATATCAAATGATCATGCCTGTGTGTGTGTGCTGTGCAATCATGTGTGTGCACATGTGTGAATGCATGTGTGTGCATGTGTACATATGTGTAAGTGTGTATGTGCATGTGCGCATTTGTGTATGCATGTGTGTACATGTGTGTAGGTGTGTGTGCGTGTGTGTATTCATGTGTGTGTGTCCATGTGTATATGTGTGTGTCTGTGTGTGTGTGTGTGTTTATGAACTACCCATCTACTTTGTCCTATCCATGAGTCTGTGCCTTTATGTCACCATTGCACAGTCTTGATCACTACAGATGACAAGCCTTGAGCTAGCTGTTCTCAAGCTATGGCTTGTGACCCCTTTGGGGGATGGCATATCAGATATCTTGCATATCATATATTTGCATAATGATTCATAACTAGCAAAATTACAGTTATGAAGTAGCAACAAAAGTAACTTTATGGCTGGGGGTCACCACAACATGAGGCACTGTATTAAGGGCCACAGCTTTAGGAAGGCTGAGAACCACTGCCTTACACTGACACTGCATGAGTCCTCTAACACAGAATCTGGAGAGATGTTAGTAAAGTCCCTGTCTCACAAGTATGAGGCCTTGAGCTCAGATCCCCAAAATCCACATAAAAGCCTGGCATGGCTACTGATGTGTGCCTGTAACTACAGTGCTGGTGTGTGTGGTGGGGACTTGGCCGGGAAGCAGGCAGGCAGGCAGGCAGGCAGGTTCCTAGAGCTAGGTGACCTCCTGAGGTGATGAGCTCTATGTTCAATGAGAGAGTCTGTCACAGATATAAAACAGAGCAGTGGAAGAAGACACCAACATCAGTCTCTGGCCGCCACATACACACACACACACACACACAAAACACACACTACATATACACAGAACGTTTAGAATCATCTGTGTTCTTTATTGCCTAAGATGTTATCCAGCATCCATTTCAGTCAGCTTAGGACAAAGGATGCCTGTTGATTTGAGTCTTGATCTGTGAGCTTGGTATAGCTCAGTGTGCTTACAATTTTTATTTTGCTAAGTGATATTCTGTAATACTTGTTATACAGAGCCCACATGTTTTGCTTTATTCTATTAAGTTCAAGAATTCCACATTGATGCTATTGTAATGCTTTTAAGTTTCCCATTTCTGGTTCTTTGTTACTTCTGTCTAAAAGTACAACTGACTTTTTATTGGTTTCATACTCTATTACCGTCCTAAACGATATTATTAGCTTTTGAAGCTGCTTTGTAGATTCCTTCGAGTTTTTCCAACAACCATCATCTACAAATAAAGGCAGTCTTCCTCTTTCTTTACAATCTATAAGCCTTTTGTTTCCTTTTCCTGCCCTACTGCATTTGCGAGGATTTCCACTTGAGGTTAAATGGAGAGCATGTGGTTCACCCTGCTTCTTGATCTGCACAGATTTTACACACAAGACTCCTATCAGAATGAAGAAGTCCTCTTTATCCCTTGCTTACTGAGACTTGCTCATCAGAGTTTCCATTTAAAACACTTGTACAAAGTACATGCAATCCCACACTGGTCTATAAAGGCACAGATAAATAGGAAAAAGCAAATATATCAAGGTATTCATTTAGCAGTGTGTTTGACTACAATTCATAGAAACCAACATTGTCACCATCAACACCATCACCATGGCTACCAGCATCACCATCTTCACTATCATCACTACCACCATCAGCACCATCAGCACCATCACCACTACCACCTTCACCATCATTAGTCATCATCCTCACCACCATTATGACTACCACCATCACTACCATTGTCACCATCACTGCCATCTACGTTATTACCACCACCACATCACCACCACCATCTCCAGTCATCATCACTGCCAACTGCCACCACCATAACTTAAACAAGTAAGGAATTATGATGTTTTTGTTTCTTCTCTACTCCTTGGTAGCTTTTAATGTTTCCATATTAACATGTTGCTTTTTATAGCATATTAAACAGACAGCGAGTTCCAGTTAGTGCCCAGCAGGAAGCAACACTCTATAGCTAAATACTCATCCTCTCTTCGTGCCCACCCCAACAGCAAGATGGTCTCAGTGCCCGTTGTCTTTGCCTCAACAGTGGGCAATTTTCAACTGGCCTTTCTAAATCAAAACCATGTCTTCAATTCTCAGGACTGTGTACATATCACAGGAGACTGGCATTTGAAGGCAGCCACCCTACATCAAAAGTCTGCCAAGGGCCACTTGGCAAGTCCTGGGTCTGCCTCACCCTTGCCCTTTCAGATGAAATGTGGACAAAAGGCAAATGTGTCTGTTAGCCGCTCACCCCTCCCAGCACAGGCAGCAAGCTGGCATTGCCTTTAAATTCTCATTAGAAGAAACAGCTTTAGAAACAGAAGGGAATTGGCCCCTGAAGATGGTTTAACGCCTATTAACGCTGAGAAGACAGCAAGCTGAGGAGGAAGGTAAGCAGGATACACTTCAGGTTACAGATGCTAACCAGAACATCCTCCATTCACAGGGCTCTCCAGGTCTGAATGGTGCTGCTGTCAGATCATAGACTGCACCCTATCGGAAGGCATTTTGCTGGTTCTGTGTAGAGACTCCGGCTTGTTTCCAGCTGTTTGCTTACTGTTTACAACAGCAAGTAGACGGATACCTTTCTACCAGTCCTTTCTGTCCCTCTATTTGACTATCTTCATGACTCCAAAATGATCTAATCCAACTGCATGATGCAAAACCATGCATTGGTCACTCTGACCCTTGGATAAACATCTCACACCACACCCCAGGACCAGGAAGCATTTTTCCATTTCCAAAGCTCAGGGTCAGTTCTGTGGAGGACAGAAATGACCCCAAGGCCGAGAAGCAGGAAAGAGACTCCTTCCTTCCAAGAGCCCATGCCATGGCTGAACACTACCCCCAAGAATAGAAAGGAAGGGGCTCTGCACCACTCTGCAGGCTCGGGAGCTGCAGCCAGCCCTCCTGGGCTGCACGTCATTCATTCTGGGCAATGTCTTCCTAAGAAGGATGCTGAGAGGCCTTTCATGATGTCCATCTTCTCCCAGATCAGGCTGGTCCCTCTCCTGATACTCAGCAGCACCCAGCCCATTCCACTACCTTACAGATGCTTCGAGCTGTGATGCGCTTCCCACAGTCAACCAATGGGACACCGAGCAGGGAGAAGACCCTGACACCGGCAGAATACGGTGTGTTTGCTCACTGGACCCCAGCTAGGACTTGGCAAATACAGACATCCAGAAAGGGAAGAAGAGAATAGGAGTATGGTTAGTGTCTGTTAGGTGTATACTGGGTTCTAGAAGGTTCCATCATGATTTCTGACTGATGGAAAGACAGCTATAAAGCATAGAACATAGATGTGCTATTCTTATTCCTAACAGTTCAGCCACTCATGTTGATCCGGGACTCGGAAGTACTTCTCACATTCCCTATACTGGGAAACACTCACGTTCACCTAAAAGTCTAAGGGACCTAGCATGTGTCACAGGTGCAAGAAAGAGCCAAGCTGGGTCTCAAACTTTAAGTAAAAGCCCCCTGCTGCTTCTCCAGAACCAGAAACAGATTACTTCTTCTTCGTGGTGTATTGAATGCCCCCCCGACACACACCCCCATTTTACAGGTAAGGTCTACCTTGACACCTGAGGAGCACGCCACCCAGGATGTGGTAGCTAGGTGGTAACTGCCCACTGTGGCAGGAATGGAATGCAAAAACTACAGGGTTCTACTATTCCTGTGTTTGGCATGTGAGTGTCTCAGAATTCACCCAAAGGAAACAATAAGAGGCTAAAGGGATCTTCTGGAGAGATGTTCATCTGAGCTCTATTCCCAACAGTCCACGGCTGGAAGCAGCCCAGATCCAACTCCAGAGCACAGTTAACACAGCTACAGTGAGAGTCTCGGTCCCCAAATGTGACACGGAAAGGTCCAGAAAAAAAATAATTCAGACATTTAAAATAACTTTTACTATAACACACTGTTACAATGTTACACATACAGTGAACAATTGTTCATCTGGAACTGTACCCAGTCTGTGAATGAAAGCATGCCACAGGTATGTATACACAGGAACAACGCAGCAGGGAAGCTTGGAATGTGTAGCTGGTGGGTGGGGGTGGGGGGCAGTGTCTGTACTTACAACGAGCTCTCAATGACATGCAGAGGGACTCTTATTCCTGAATAGATTCACCAAAAGCCAAAAGCCAAAATCCACTCTGCAGAAAATAGGCTATAGTGTCTGAGAACAGTCTCAGGAGCCTTCACCGAGCCCAGAGACCCCGATTTCCAAGTGACACTTGAGGAAGCCTGTGGCAGCCTCAGTTTCTCCTGCTGTAAAATGAGTAGACCTGGCAGTCCTCAGCTGCAAGCTCCACTTCCACAACCTCACATAGGAGAGGGCGCATAGACAAGCCACTTAACCACTTATCCTGCATTTGCTTTAAGAATTTGTTCGTTTGGTTTGGTTTGGTTTTCGTTTCTCTGTGTAGCTCTGGCTGTCCTGGAACTCACTCTGTAGACCCAGCTGGCCTTGAACTCAGAAATCTGCCTGCCTCTGCCTCCCGAGTGCTGGGAGTTAAGGCTTCCATCACCACTGCCTGGCAGCTTCATGAACTCTTAAAAACTTACTTTTCACTAAGTGCATGGTGTGTGTGCGCGCACGCATGCGGGTACCATTGAGTTTAGAGAGGAGCACTGGATTCCTCCGAAACTGCAGTTACGTGTGGTTGTTAGCCTCACAACATTCGTCCTGGGAATAAAACTCCCCAAGAACAGTATATGTTCGTAACCACGGAGCCATCTCCCCAGTCCTTGCTTTACAAACTTTTAAGGCCACAAATTGGTTTTACTGTTTTTCCACCAGAAGGCACACATCCCGGAGCGGCCGGTTCACACTTCACTGCCTCTGTGTTCTGTAGCTGTACATCTGCCTGCTTCCTAGCAACACACCTCTGGGGTCCTGCATTCATCTCTCAAAAGAAGTACATAAGAACTGTGGTCTGGGGACCTACTACCCACTCGGGAGGAAAACCCCAGTCCAGATATTTGAATATCCTTTCCCATGACTGACACATGTGTGGAGCCATGGATCTGGGTGTTTTTCCCTGGAAGGAGTGGGCTCACACTGGGAGGGAGGGCTCACACTGGAAGGGCGGGCTCACATGGGGAGGGACCCTCTTCCTTGCTAGGCTTCACCTCAAGTTTCTTGAAGATGGGTGCTGCTCAGTGAATTGGAACCTCTTAAACTTCATTGCTTTCTGAGCTCTTTCCTGTCCCTGTACCATAACGTATTTAAATGCATTCGCCGTGGCTAGACACGATGGTGTATGCCTGTGATCCCAATATGTGTTGTGAACCCATGCTCTTCCCAGCAGTACCTTGCACACACATGAGTGAGGAATATAACACACTCCAAGGTGCAGAGCTGTTGGGCCAAAAGAGCATGTGCATTTTAACATCTCAACAGCTACCGTTGGTTGCCTATTGTAAAAGGGCAAGATCCGAGGTGTTCACTTCCCCAGCTGACAGTGCACAATGTATCCTTGGTCCTGAGGCCTTACTTTTTGCTATCCTTGTTAAAGCTATACAATTTTCAAATGTACAAAAGTTCCAAATATTTTCCTTTCAGAGAACTGATTATACCTTTGACCTTTTAAAATTGATTTGTGGGAACTCTTTGCATATGATACCACATTGACCCCTTTCCCATGACATGGGCTTACATTCTTTTCTTGCAATTGGTAGCTGTTTTTACCTTCAGCCAGACAGACAAACTCAAATTATAATTCTCTTTTACAATTTCTGAGGTTTGTGTCACACTAACAATGTCATTTTCCCACCCCACCCCCAACCTACTCCCACCATGGCCTCATAATCATAAACATCTACCTCCCTAGCTTGCTTCTAGTGGTTCTGTGGTTTCATTTTTAAAGTTCACATCTTTGATACACCTGGAATTAATTTAGGGCAAGAGGAGGGTAGACAGAGGCATCTTTGCTCCAGATGGCTTCTCCATTATCCCAGTCCAGCTCAGTGATTAATCCCTTCTTCCAAGGCCCTTCTGAAACTGCAACCTTTATTAGACCCTAAACTACTGCTAGTGTCCTGACTTTTAAGGACAAGGGCTATACATCTCCCACCTGCAGCTGATTGGCTCACATGGAATGGGGGGTACATTGCTCACTAGCCCCCCAACATGTTCTTCTCCCTAAATGCAGTTCAAGAAGGAGGCCAGAGCCTTCTTGCCACCCACCCCTGTGGCATGGTTTCTCTGTAACAGGTGGCTTAGAATATGAGGCATGGGGACCACCCAAATGTCCACAAGTAAGAGAGACATTGGAGTAAAGCATGTACTCAGAGAGGTCAGGATAGACGGGGTGAAACCTACAGCACACACAACACAAGGACAGTGAGTGAGTCCTCCCTCTGGCCTGCAGTGAGTCCTCCCTGCCTGCAGGCCTTCGGGATGTCATCTTCAGGGAGGGGTACCCAGTGAGCACAGGGTCCTTGGTAGAGTGTCTGCAGGAACTGGAAGAGTGTACTCCCCAGATAGCCACTGTGTTACAAATCCCCTCCTTTCTTCTGTCTATTAAGACCCATGAGCTCTGACTTCAAGAATTATAGATAGTTTTAGTCACTTTTTTCATTAATTTTTCTGTTTTCTAAGGTCATTGCACACACACACACACACACACACACACACACACACACACACGGGAGGCCACCCTCAGTGGGAACCCTGACTCTGCTGGTTCTATCCTCACCAGACTGATCTGTGACCCCTGGGAGCTACTCTTCCTTCCTCCTGGGCTGCAGGAGAACCAGAGCTGCAGCCGTGGTTTAGGCCTCATGTGGGCAAAGGCACGGCGCTGCCATAACTTGCTCCAGGGATGCAGCTCAGATTTCAAAGATCCCATGGCCCAGCCAGGATGTCACTCTTCTCCTTGGAGCTGTGCCAGCTGTGTGTCAATTACAGGTGCACAGAGCTCACAGCATTACACTTCAGGAAAGAGGTTTCCTTAAGGACTCCTTGGCAAAGCCACACACCGTGCCTTGGACATTGCCGGTGCCCACAGAGGTGGTGCTGAGCTGAATTCTGGGGCTTAGCAGAACAGGCAGGGCATTTAGTAGGTATACAGCAGCCTCAGGAATGAAGCAGACAAGGTTCTCCTATGGCTAATAGTTCTGGACTTGAGTGTCACAGTACGGACTCCGGTTTGAACCTGTGGCCCAACAGAGACGCAACGAACAATAGTTTGGGAGCTCAGCAGCAGGCTTCCACCCAAGCGGGCAGCTGTGTGTACCCATCCCCTGAAGAGCTGTCAGAACTGAGGCCAGGGATGAGATCAGAGACGAGATAAAGCCACAGAGCTGTGAGGGTGAGAGTGGAGAGAGCCAGGAAGAATCCCTGCCAGCGAAGCTACTCAGCCATGAACACCCGTGTCTGTGTGCGACCCCTACCCAGGGATGTGGGGCGGAGCGCACCCACGAACCACTAAGGGATATAGGAGGGGGCCCACAAATGGGGTTCAAATTGGAGAGTCCCTGGGCCAAGAACCCTGTGAGACAGGAAAGGGGAAACAGAAAGCAGCCCCTCGGGCACCTGCAGATGGAGGGTGTCCCTGGACCAGTACAAATGTGCAAATGGAAAGGAAGGTGATGGCCGGACAGGCATGAACCAGGCCGGGGTAGAGCTGCATAGGAGGTAGGTACAGTGGGATGCCAAGAGCGGGTATCGTGGGCTCTGCCCTGGCTGCAACATCACTCAAGAAGCCAGACCAGGAAACAGTTTTATAAGTGACTGGAAAGAGGTCGAACTGCCTCTCAGCCAAGGAATTTATCTGCTGGCCATGATATTGACCAGGCATGAGCAGTGAGGGAGAGAGAGCACACAGCAGGGGCCTAGTGTCTTAGCCCTGGGAGGGAGGCTGGGAGCCTGTGTCTAAAGTGAGGAGTCCTTTATAATCTCACTTCCCACACTCAAAGTTGTAGATAACGGGAGCTGTTCAAGGGAAGGGCCCAAACAGAGAGACGCAGCCAGAGAGAGTGGGTAGCAGCAAGCTGTATTTAAATCATTGCAAAACACGGCTGGAAGTTTTTATAGGGTGAAATGGTAGATCCTGGAATTAGATGAGCTGGGGCTAAAAGCAGCATCTGGGGAATGGATACTGAGAGATGGCAGGCTTGGCTGGTCAGCAGAGAGCTGCAGAGAAGGCAGAGATCCCAGGAGAGTGTCAACTCAACCTCAGGCTGGCTCCTTGTGGGCACAATCACCTAGAAAGTTCTTCAAGGGGCAGGGTAGCAACCACATGGGGCGAAGGGGACACAGAAATTAAGTCAAAGCTTGGAACACAGCTCAGTTGGCGAGTGCTTGCCTAAATTGTACAAAGCCCTGAGTTCAGTCTCTGGTACTGCATAAAATGACAGCAGCACATAGCTATACTCACAACACCTGGGATGTGGAAGTAAAAGGATTGGAGGTTTAAGATCAGTTTTGGCTACGTAGTTAAGTCTGAGGCTGGCCTGGATTATAAAGAAAGCAGGTAAAAAGTACCTCATCCCCACAAGGGGACAAGACATGCTTAGCTATGTGCAGGACCACAGGGCTCTCTGGAGGCATCAGAAAGATTATGCTGGGGTGCAAATGCCCATCACCATGGCCAGCTTCAAGTCTGTTATTTTCCTAGGCATCAGTGAAAGGCCTGGGGTGGTTCAAATCACCATTGGAAATGGGATGCGTAACTCTGGGTCTGAATCTGGGTCTGAAGAGGGGACAGTGCAGTAGGAGTTCACACCGGATATTCTCATCCACCACACATTGCTGGGCAGTCCCTAGGTGTGCCTGAAAAACACCGGGCACCCTATCCCTGCAGATATCAGGACACCTAGCCTAAGAGCCCAGCTCTCCAGTGTCCAGATTAGCTTGACAGGACTCTTGTGCCCCAGAATGGCACAGGCAGCGTGGGCCAGGGCTCCCCTGCCTTCCCAGCACCAACTGCTACTCCAGAATGGCTATACTCTTGTTCAGCGGACACCCTGGAGTTTGCAAATTACTTTCAGCTAATCCCAGAAAGGATTCACTAGGCACGCCCCATGCTGGTCCACTAGGAGATACAGCCAACTACAGCCCTGTCTGGTTCTTTATGGCCTCAACTCTGCCTCCTTAGATCCACACCGCAAGCAAGCCTATGAAGGATGGGGCATCATCCTGGATGAGAACTCCACCCCTACACGTGAAGAAACTAAGGCACAGGCATGACACTCCTCAAGTCACAATGGCTACCTAAGCCACACCCAATTTTAAATGGCAAGAAGCCCTGAGGTGCAATGACACCCTCGGCCTCTAGGTGATGCTTTCTCTTCCCCACTACAGCCAGAGAGACCTGAGTTCCAGGTCTCACTGCCCCTCCACAGACCTAGGCCACCTTCTGCTACTGTGTACCACTGAGTGACCAAAGTGTCTAAGATCACAAGTACACCATAGGGTCAGGTAGGTGGTCTAGACAGCAAGCACCAGTTATAGGATCAGAGCCTGGGGGGGGGGGGGGGGGGGGGGGGGGGGGGGGGGGGGGGGGGAGACACTAAGACAGCCAGATCACCAGGCATTGTTCTCAGAGTTTTCAATTTTCTTCTCCAAAGGCTCATGATTTAACTGTGGGCTAGACTGCGCTTAACTTCTCTGGCCACCTTGAGCTTATTGGTAAGCTGTGGCAGCTTGATTCTTGGACCCTCTAACTGATGACTCAACCCCCACCCGCATCCACCCGGCTTATCAGGAGGGGGAGGGCGGCAGGGGGACATATCCAGGAACCCACCCACTCTTAAGATCCATGTTTGGCTTTCCCAGAGTATCCCCCACACTCATTTCATCAGCTGCCAACTGAGATAGAACAGACAGCCCCTACCTGGCCATAATCCCCACTATCTGACCGTCTTCCCACTAAAATGGAAAAACGTGACTCAGACTCTGAAAAAAACAGGCTCCTCACAGCTAGATGCTGTGGAGAGCAAACCCACAGAGCTCTCCAAGGACGGATCAGATGGAAAAGAACCCAGGAACCCAGGGCTGTGGGCAAACCTGAACCCCAGCCCCGATGACCACACACACACACACACACACACACACACACACACACACACACACAGGAACACTCATTCTGCCACTGTCCCCACACCCTCTCATTGGTCCCTACCACAGGGATGGAGACCCTTCCCCAAAGAAAAGGGGGAAATGCCTTCAGTAGAGACGAAAATGTCATCTTCAATCTGCCTCAGCCTTCTCTACTGGCCCTGACACCCAGCCTGAATGTCACCCCTCAGGCTGACAGTCATTTCCAGAGCACAGATATTGTCTTAAGGGCTTAAGATCTGTCTTTGCCAGTTGCAGAGCTTCCGTGGGCCTTGGTCTTCTCACCTGTGAAATGGGGAGGTGGTGGTGGGGGGTGATGTCTCATGTCTTAGAGCCAAGCTCTTTAAACCGTAGGTTGTATCACCTCATGGGTCACATGACAATATGGAGGGGTGTCATGAAACAGCTTGGCAACGGCAACAAGTGTCTCACTGAGCAATGACCAAAAATTAATTTCAAATCAAATGCACCATGAATCTGAGGTTTCTCTGGCAAGTGGCTACCTATGGTGAATTGTGTGACCCCACTACGACCTTGGATGCGGACACAGGTGCTCACTACATACGCCTCAGCTTGGAGCCCAGACTGCTGCACCTCAGGAAAGCAATGCTTCATCTACGTGTAATGTGTCCTGCTCTTAAAGAAGCATAATGATTTCATCACAAACAGACACAATCTTTTCATATTTCCCCACCATCATCCCTCAAGAGCAAGCATGAAATTAGCATATCTTTGAATTATATTATGCTACTATGTTTGATTTTTCAAAAGTTGTCATTTGAGCTGCTGATCTGAACATGAAAACAAAATAATTTTTGTTGGTGAAAATAAAAAAATCATTAAATGAATTTTGGCTTGGGATTAGGGTGAGATTTCCAACAATTTATCAAATGGCCCCAAACCCACCTCTGTCCACTCGTACTGCGCATTTGTATGAGGCTGAATTCTCAGCACTGACAGTCATGAAATCAAGACATTGAGCATCTCTAAAAAAACTCGGAGACCTCTATACATCTGGCCGTGGCAATATTCAGCCAAGATTTAATCTTTATATAAAGATAAATACATGTGCCTATTTAATTAGCATGCAAACTTGCTTTTATCTTTAAAAGGTGGCATAATAGGTATAGCAAAGAACTGCTTTAAAATAAACTTCCTCACACTTGTCAGTAAATGTTTGGTTTGTGTGCCTATTTTACATATCTGTACAGCCCAGGTCACATGAAAAAGGGGTTCAAGCAGAACACATTTAGAGCCCTGGCTTAGAAGATGCCATTAGGATAGACTAGGTAGGGAAACTCTGGGGTAAGTGGGAGGAGGCTGGGGAGAGGGGTGGGGAGGAATGTAGAGGGGGAGAGGGGGAGAAGGGGTGGGGAGGAACAGGAAGGGGAGACTGAGAAGGGAAGAGAGGAGGGGGGAGTGGAGGGGAAGTAGGAAGAGGATAGAGAGGGAAAGAAGAAAAAGGAGGAAGCCTAAGAAGCGGGAGAAAGCAGCAGCCTGGTCTTCACGCTCAGTGGACATCGGGGAAAATGTGCATCTTCATGTGGGAAGTTCCTTCTACCTTAACCCACACAGGTGTTACCAGACCAGAGGAAGATTTGGGGAATAGCAAGACCCCAGGGCCTGCTTGGAGCCTGTGGCCCCTCCCCTCCAGTCCAGAGGATGACCCTCCTTGGCTGTCCTGACCTGATTACGGGGTACCTGAAGGACCACAATGGACAGATCAGCTGTCTGCTCTCCATTCTCCAGTCTTCCTTGCGTACAAAGGCAAGCAGAGAGAAGGGTCTTGGCTTCCCCTACGACCTCCCGTGTGGCCTTTCTGCCACACTATGCATGCCCTAGTACAGCAGTCCCTCCTGGAGCCTGAAAATCCGCCTTGAGGGCCAAGCAGCTGTTTGCAATCGGCCCAGCCCTAGCCCCAAGCAGAGGAGGTGGAGTAAGTACGTCCACAGGCTGGACTCAGAGAGACTGGGGCATATGAGGACAGGCATCCCCAAAGCTAGGAGACCCAGGGCTGCCCCTCCCCACGGACAGAGCCAGCAACAGTGAAGAAATGGGGCGGGCCTCAAAGGGCAGGAAAGAGCTCTCTACTTGCAGCTCATTTTCAGTCACTGCTGATGAACAGGGAACATCTCACCAGCTCAAACAGGAGTTTAACACAATGGCTTAGAGGCATTTTATAGCACCTGCCAGGAGCTGGGGTGGGCTCTCCTGTCTGCATAGCACCCAAGTAAGATGTTTGGGAACCATCATGGTCATCCAATAAAGCCCTGGATGAGCCATCCCGAAGTGACCTTCCAGCCATCAGAGGCCCCAGCTGGTTGGATCAGGACAGCCAGGCTCCTTTCCCAGGCAGATGGACCCTCTCTGCTTCCCTCTCCTCCTGACCTGTGACTTCAGCAATCCCCAACTCATCTGAGTGTAATTATCTGCAAGTGGCCTGTGGCTGCAGGCCAGACCCCAGATTCTATAAGCACTCCCTTGGTGCATCTGTCAGTTCCTTCCAAAGCGGCCAGCCCACCCTCCTACTCCTGGGCAGAAAAACACCTTCTGCCCTAAGCCCTAAGTGTCAGGTGCAGGGGAAGGTGGGATGGCCCCAACGTGACCCAGAGATTCACCTCATCACCACTGGGAGCCCTTGCCCTAAGGAAGTGACTGTGGCTGAGATGGTATGGTTCTATACCCACACACAGCACCTTTACCCTTCACAGAAATTAAGGGGTGCCCCTTGATCCCAATCAGTACAAAGACAAGCTACAGAACAGTTACATCATAGGCCATCCTCCATCCTGCTACCATCTACTACCCCCATGGGCTGGAGGCAACTCGCCATCCTAGGCTCAAGGCCCACAGCAACCTCACGAGACCTGGTCCCACCTACCAGCTCTGTTTCCAGCATGACCTGGCATGACAAGGATATAGGGCCTTGCTGGACCAAGTTTCTCCCACTACCCTCAGTGCTGACAGACTCTCAGCCATATCATGCTCCATACACTCCAGCCTAGCCCTGATCCCTAAGATCTGCTGAGAAGTATACAAGAGTCTGCTGAACAGCAGCCTTCCCTTTGGAGAATACTGGATGGATCCCACAGACAGGAAGTGGGCAGTATCCTGATTCTTGCGCTGAACGTGGAACTTAAGGAAGGGGCTGGTGGGGCATCCCCAGACTTCACACAGCTTCTCACACATTTCTCCAGCCAGGCTCTCCTATGCTGAAACTCAAGCCCTATTAGAGCTGAGAAAACACCTCCCCCCCACAGATCCTTCCCATATTACTTAGCATCCCAGAGCCAGAAGAAATTCAAGGGGCTCTTTTTGTGCCCAGTGTGACAACTGCAGGTTGTCCCATACTGGAGCAGGAGCCAGCTTTTCTAACCCACACTGTCTGCCACTGACTGCCCTCTATGAGCTCTGACAACGGAGGAAAATTAGCTGGGCATACACCTGGACCATTGCCCTCCCAAAGGAGGATGCTTCAGGGGTACCTTGTCCTGTATCAGAAAGGGAGAATTGTTGTCCAGCGCCTGAGACAAGGACACTGCTGTTTTCCTGAATCACCCACTTCTGTCTGAAGGAAACAAGGGGGCCAGGCCAATGCTACCTCATTGGCTTTTATGACTTTATATGACTGAAGTGAGGTCCACAAAAGCAGAGAGCAACTTGCATGGTTGCCTGTGACCTGCTCTGGCAGAGCCTCCATGTATACATCTGTAGGATACTGCCCACTTCCTGTCTGTGGGATCCATCCAGTCTTCTCCAAAGGGAAGGCAGACTCTTGTATACTTCTCAGCAGATCTTAGGGATCAGGGCTGGGCTGGAATGTATGGAGCATGATATGGCTGAGAGTCTGTCAGCACTGAGGGTAGTGGGAGAAACTTGGTCCAGCAAGGCCCTATATCCTGCAAAGCCCCCAGGTCTGCTAGTCTTGCCTCATCCCCCTGCCGCTCCATCCACGCCCTAGATTAAGTGGATCATTGGTATCACCTACGTTCAATAGTGACTCTTTGGGCGTATGTCCCTAAAAGCCAGCCTCCTGGCTGAACTCCTGAGCCTCTCTGGACTCTCCTTATCGTCGCCCACAGGCGCTCTCCCTATAGGCTACTCTAGTGTGGCCTTATTGGTGACACATCTGCGTGGGAAGGATGATGGGATGGAGCTTAGAGCGGGTCAGTGCCCTGGAGGCCCAGGCCAGAGGGGCAGAGGACAGCTGTTTCCCACACCCTCAGACATTCAGTTCACAATCAGGGTTGGGAGGGAGGGCCCTGCATCTTGCCCTTCCCTGCGTGCTGGGACTTAGCACAATACCCACTTAGAGGCACCTACTGCACCTGGGTTTCCCCCGTCTGCAGAGTGGACATAAAATGCTACCTCATCACCGAGGCAAGCTGAATAGATTGCAGATGACATCAGTGCATGCCTGTGTGAGGCACACAAGCAGCCCGCAGAGCTCACACATGGAGCTATACTGCCTGGAGCTTATTAAGGAGCTGCAGGGAAGCCTAGGACCATCCCGCTTCAGCCAACTATGGGTAGGTTGATGGTGCAGACTCCAGCCCCTTCTATCCCCTGAGTAGACAATACTGACGCAGAGGGCCTATGGTGCTTTCCTGGAGCTTGTCCTGGCTAGGTGTCCCTGAGGCCTCTGTCTGCTGCTGGATGATGAGCTGAGTGGCAGGCACAGAACAGGCTCTACTCAGCCAAGCCTGGGGCTGAGGACCTACAGTGACCGCCTAGTGTGTGACACAAGATACGTACCCCGTGTGCTGTGCCCTGTATCAGGAAAGCTGCATCCCAAATGTTCTGTGTTGCCATTCCACCTGCAGCAGGGGCGCACCACCCTCTAGTAACAACCTGGCATGGCGGGTTGGTCCCCAGAATGCTGAATGCTAGCCTTTTGCAGAGGGCCCGTGACCCCGCCAGACATGCCTGGTGTTCTCTAGGCTTGAGGAAAGTAAAGCAGGAGCTGAACTTCCTTCAGAAAGGGCCTTGAGGGGCTCAGCAGGGCACCTAGAGTGAGACCAGCGGGTGCAGCCAGACATCCACATAACTGTCAGCTTCAGTGGCCCCAGGACCCTGCCTTGTACGTGTGGGTTCGTTAACGGGGCCAGTTCTACAAAGCTTTCTAGCAGTCCTCCTAAAATGACAAGCACAAGCACAAGCACTGTGCAGGTCATGCTGGGGAGGACTCAGGAGCACAAGCACTGTGTGAGTTACACCTGGGGAGCAGGATTATAATGAGGATGAAAGGGAGCCAAAAGGGACAAGAGGGGAAGTGCCGGCGTTCATGCAGAGGTGCCTACCTTCAGCTGTGCAAGGGGCGGCCCAGGGTGCTTAGCACAGCGCTTTGGAGGCAGGCCTAGAAACACAATCTGGTCTCTGATTGGCCAGTCCTCCATAGGGACTGGCAAGTGCCTTCTTTTGATTCTTCAATGCCTCTTTGGGACTGGTAGGGGCGGTCTCATCTTGACAGGTACCTCCGATGACTGGCACAAATGCCAAGGCCTGGTGAGGATTTTTCTTGCTTCTCACTATAACTGTACATCACTTGACAGAACTATCTATACGGTTGTCTGTCCCCTCTACACACCCTACTCTAGAAGTTTCTGTCAGCCAGGGAGAGCTTACCAAGCTCACCTATGCCCTGGAGCCTACAAGGACTATGAGATGTAAATCCAAGCAAGATGTAAATTCCAGTTTCCTCGCTGTAGCACAAGGCAGGATGGAGGCCCACCTTTCCGACTCTCAACACACCACAGTGCCCACTTAGGCTGAGATGCTCACCAGTCTCGCTGGGAGGTCACTGCTTTTCTAAGCTGTCCACAGCACTACACACACATAGGTACACACATGCAGACAGGTGCACATACACACACATGGACATACACACACACATGCAGATATGCGCACACATGCACATGCGCATGCACATATGTGTGCACACGCCTGCAGATACACGTACGTGTACATACACACACACACACACACATTTTTACACCCTGTTTGTACCACTCATTTCTTTCCTTTTCTCTTTTTTAAGGATGGTATTAGAATTCCCATTGCCAAGGCACTAGTAGGAAAGAAAAGGATGGGAAACTAAATTTGCCCACAAGAAGCCAGCACTGGGGCCAGAAAGATTGCACTGCGGGCTATGGTTACTTCCTGTCAAGCCTGGCAACCTAAAACCCAGATGATAGAAGAAGAACCAACTCCAGCAAGTTGTCCTCTGTACACACACACACACACACACACACACACGCACACATACATATACATACATACAGATAGATAGATAGATAGATAGATAGATAGATAGATAGATAGATAGATGCAATATACAAAATGTTAGGAAACTGGTCTATAGTCGAAGCAACGGAACCCACGTCGTGCCCAGCAGCACCTCTCCCCTGGAACTCCAGATTATTACATTTTAAGGAAAGTGGGTCAGTCTGTGGTTCATGTCTAAGCTCTGAGTCACCAAACTGGTAACATTTACCACTGATGTGGGTTCATCACTGGAGTTGGGAATATCCCAGAAAAATGACTATGTTTACAGGAGCTGAGACTACTTAACATGGTGACAGAAAGTGAACCTGTAGCCTGGGATATGTGTCACTGCCAGTTCTTTCATCCCCTCATGCCTCCCCAGACCCAGAAGAGGTGGACAGGAACCATGGATGGCCAAGTCCATTTGGACTTCCTGACCGCAGATCCTCCTCATAGGGTGGGGCAGCTGCGGTGGGAGGGGCGTGGAGGTCTCTGGTCCAAACTGCACAGGGACAGACCCCCAATGGCCAGCAGAGCTAGGGAGCTCTAGAGAGGTGAAATAGTCACAAAGGCACTGCTTTCTTTACAAAGGCAGTGTGGCCCTCTCGGGAGAATGGGGACAGGTGGCTCCCACTGCTGGTGATACCAACTTCTAGCCAATCAAGAACCCCAATGATCATAACAGTAAACACGCTGCTTATCTGCACTTCTTATGGCCTTATTGATCTCACAGGGATCTGATGTCATTACAACCAAATCCATCTGCTCACGAGTGGGGAAACTGAGGCCCAAGCCATTGAGTACCCAGCTGGGAAGAATGGGAGACTGGATGAGCATGCAGGCCGCTTCACTCAAGCCACCTGTTTTTTCTACCCCACTCCCCAACACGGGGTCTGCAGTCAGACCATGCCCTACAGTGACTGCAAGATGGCCTGTGAGAGGGGCCCAGGCAGGCTCTATCAGTGGCATCCTGGTACATCCAAGAGCTGGGCCAAAATTGCTACAGACATCTGTCCAAGTGCTGACCACATACATGCTGATTACATAGGAGAATACAAGATGAGGAGCCCAGGTGTCACATGACATTGCTCTCATCAAACTGGGAGGACCCGTGGACCAAGCCACCCTGTGGCAGGCAGAACCCAGGGTCTGTGGTCACTGGGAGCACCAGGAGTTCCAGGGCCACGAGCGCCTCTTCACCTCCCATCCTGCACAGAGTAAACCTTCTCAGGACAGCTGTGGAAAGTACACAAGCATTATGTGTGTGCTTTTACACTCCCACACATATGTGCTCTTACATACACATTTGTTTTACATATGGAGGCATGAGCACACACAGAGACATGGGTCCCACATGGGCAAGCACATTACACTCACACACAGCCTGACGTGCACATACACACATGAGAATAACCCTGAAATCGACCTGTCCAGTGCCTTCACACACACACACACACACACACACACACACACACACACACACTCACTCACTCCTCAGGTGACTACAATACCTCCGAGATGGGACTGGCCAGGGAGCCACATGCATATGTGAGCCAGGCAGAAAAACAGGAGACACATGGCACCTCCTCGCACACACGTTCTCCTGCCCAAGTTTCTAGAATCATGATGTTTGGAGAGGATTTAGGGAACACCGCCCAGTACCACAGAACACAGCTTGTGAGATGTCCCTTCATCCCAGTGCTAAGTCACTACCTAAGAGGCACTGGCAAGGCCAACCAGTCAACCTCAGACCCCCCCCCAAAGTGGCAGATGCTAGTCTTCTCATTTTTCAGGAAGGAAAACTGAGGCAGAGACAGTGAGTGCTGGCTTTCTCAGCCATGCACATCCCTTGCAGGTGCAGTACCACCAAAGGTTGTCCTCCTCCAACCATCAGCAGAGGCCCCACAGGCAAGGCCAAGGCCTGTCTGCTTAGTACTGTATCCTGCTAAGACGGTACCTGGACACGCTCCCATCCTGAACAGGAAGGGAATACCAGTGGGGCCCTGAGGACCCCTACTTATTTTTTGTTGGTAGCATTTCTGCTCTCCTGGTGTAATGTCGACAAGGCAGGCAAGAACTGGGGACCTGCCAACCCACTGATGAGGGGGTTTCCAGCCAAGGGAGACAGTCCGGGTCGAACCTCGATAGATAAGTTTGGAATATTCAACAAAAGCAAAATTAAACCAGAAGGAGGTGACATGGTGAGGGATGGTAAATAAAAAGAAAGGGGTCAGGCCACCAGGGACTCCATGGAGATGCCCTCCAAAGCTGCTTCATAGGGCCAGCATGTCTGAGGTGGCCTAAGAACAAGAAGAAAGATGTCTGATGTAGAGAAGGAATGAGGAACCCCTTCACCACCACCCCCTGCACCTCCAGACCAAGAGCAAGCTAAAGTCTGTGGTATTTGAAGGTTCTGCTGACTGGGAAGAGCCTGGGCGGTCTAAAAGGAGATGGGGAGCCCCTGCAGAAGGCTGTGCACCTCAAGGACAGAGAAAGGGAGTGAGGATGGGGGGAGAATAAGAAAGAAAAAGAAAGGAAGGACATAGGGGAGAGAGGAGAGATGGAGATGCAGGAGTAGCAGAAGGAGACATTGTGCTGGCAGAGTGGAACACCCCATCAGTCCCCCAGAGCCCTGCCTGGACTGGGCTCCAAGCTGGGACCATAGCTCAGGGTACTGGGTCTCCCGGGGGAAAGCTAGGAAATGGATGTGAGATCAAAGACCAGAACGAGTGGGAGTGGGCCAGGGCTTGCAGGAGGGGTTCCGAGCAGGTGAGTCACGGCTGAACCGGGTACCAGCACACTAGCCACCAGTATTAACTGTTCCCTGAGCTCCAGACTACAGCAAATAGTGTCCTGGGGTAGGGGAGATAATGCTTCTCTGACCCACTGGGCACCACTCACCATCCCTGCTGTGACCCTGGGGACCCAGTTAGATCTGTACAGTCTAGATTCTACTCAACAACTGTAACCCTAAGAGGGCACAGGAAGTTGTTTTGTTTTGTTTTGTTTTGTTTTGTTTTGTTTTAATGAAGAAAGAGGCTTCCAGCCAGAGGCAGGGGCAGGCAGCGGGCATCAGCTGCCCTCGGCTAAGGGAGTGGCTAGGAGGAGCATCCAGAAATATCTACAGGGTGGGGTGGAGAGGCAGTCTCGGGCCAGCCCCCAAGACAACATCATCAGAGAAGAGGCTGTGAGTTAGCCCCAGGAGGGGGCTCATGTACCACACAGCTGGTGCGGGCCCACAGCTCCAACCCTGTGGCCACAGTAATACACCCTGACAGACACAGGGGGCTTCTACAGACTGGTCTTTGTGGGAAAAGTGAAGAAGGGATAAAGGGAAGAGAGGGGAGGGTGGAGAGGGAAGGGAGGAGAGAGGAGAGAGAGAAAGGAGAAAGGCAGAGGGAGGGAGGAGAGGGGAGAGAGGAGGGAAGGCCCAAGGATGTCCCTGTAGCCAACTCATTGAGTCACAGGAAATTTAACCATTCAGTATCTGTCAAGTCTCACAAAACTTGGCTGGCTTTCCCTGCAAATTATTGCAAAAAAAGCAGTCACATGACCCAAGCCCACCAATAGCACATGGAAGAGATGACCTCAATTTCCAAATATTGGGGTCACATTTCATTTCTCACCCCCCCTTAAGGCTTTTAGCAGCTCCCAGAGCAATCGGACTTCTCACTCCTTCACACACTTGGCCAAGAGAGAGACAGAGGATCTGTGCTCACAGAAACCTCAGAAAACATCTGGCAGGTCGGAGAGGGAGAGCAGAGCAGAGCAGGGTCTGTTTGCACTTTCTCCTGACCTGTCAGCATCAAAAGTGCACTGCTGCCCCTCTGGCCAGGCACTGAGTGACATCAAAGGGGTTCGCACCACAGGAGCAGAGGGGAAAGCCTCCCGAAGCCCACCCAGAAAAGCAGCTTCTTTACTGTGCTTCTAAAAGTCAATTTTGTCCAAAGCAAAACATCTAACAACACAGCCAGGACCCAGGCAGCCCCTTCCAAATGGCCGCACCCTCAACAGCACAGGGAAGTGGGGGGGGGGAGCATAGTGATGGAGTGACGCATAGAGGTAGGTGGCCATAGGACAGGACAGGGCTGGAACGAGGTACAGGGTGGACGGGGTGAACCAGGAACACCCTACCTATGCTAGTGGTAACCCCAGCTTCCCAGGTGAGGGGTCCATTGAAGGCTTCCCTCCTGAGGTTCTGGGAGGGGCACAGGGGCACATTGTGGGGGGTGTAGAGAAGAGAGAGGCTGACCTCCTCTTGTCTCTTCCCCTCACTTTCCTGACGGCCTTCAGCATCCCCTACTGCTAGCTTAATCCTGCGAACTCCAGGGCAGTCGGTCCAAGTTCCACAAGAGTGAGTATCATCAGTCCATGCTCTCCCTCGGTCCCCGCAGGCCCTGGCCCCTCCCATTCCCACTCTTGCTCATCCTGTGCCCACTGGACACTAATGGTGCCAGGAAGCAGGAGAAGAATATTGTAATTGGCCATGGGGGGTGGAAATTGATTCTCCAGGAGAGCCCTGTCACTGGGCAAGGGCTGACCACTCCACCCACTGTTCTCTTTCTAACCGCCTTCACCTCCCTGTATCAGCACATGCCTGGTGCCTTCCCACGCTGGGCTATGGTGTTTAAGGGGTCTGGGAAGATTTATTCCACAGCTAACTAACAAGAGTGATGCTGAAAATAATATGCCTGCCCAGACCTGGGCCCGGAAGCGCTGGAATACAGACAGGGACAATCAGTACCTCCCTGCCCATTGGATCAGGGCTCCTTCAGAGGACCCAACCCGGCAGGAGGAGTCTCAGATCTGCAGATTATCTGAGAAGCTCCCAGCCCAGACTCCAAGGCCCTCCCCTGGCCAGGTTTCCCGTTCATCCCATCTTTGGGCAGTAAGCCCAAGAAAACTACCTCTAAGGGGTTAGGAGGTTTGAGGTCAGGCTAGGAATAGGGTTGGCCTACCTCAGAGGGCTTCCCAGTGCCCCTGAAGACTTGGCAGGGACTACAGGGAACTCTGTCCCCTGGGAATGCAGAAAGTTAGCTCAGACAAGCAAGAGGGTGTGTACCGAGGGAAGTCCATAGCTGGGGATTCAAACTTCTGGGATCCCCCTCCATCCCTAGGCTTCCCTGAGGAACTGAATGGCCTTGACTCTAGGGGGCGGCCCTTCCCAGCTTTCAGAAGGAAAGTTTCTGCTGAAGGGCTGCGTGGGATGCAGAGGATCGCCTGTGATGTGGGACAGGGAATGCGAGATTTGGGGACAAAAGTGTGACCACCTCTACTCGGATCTAACACGAGGCAGATTCTTCCTTGACTCGACCAACAGCCCCACCCAGCAGGCCCGTTTGAGGAGGGGGCGGTATGCCGCGGGGATGAAGTTGGCCCGGCTCCCTCTCCTGGGCCCCCAACGAATGGTATTCGTTTTCTTGCCCGGTGCATTCCACAGGCCAAGGAGGAAAGTTCTGCACGCTCGGAGGAGGCCGGCGGCGAAGGAGCCCAAGATGACAGCGGCGCGGAGGTTCTGCGCACCTCCTACAGTCCCGGAGGTCCGGTCCCCAGAGCGCTCTTACCTGCGCGGCTCGAAGGCGGCGCCCACAGCAGCAGCAGGAACAGGAGCAGCGGCGAGGACAGCAGCAGGGCGCCTGGGCGCGCAGCTTTCCAGCGGGTGTGCACGTCCATGCTGGCGGGGTGCGCGGGCCGGGGAGCGGGAGACGCACACGATGCACGGGGACCAGAGACACGTCCCGGGTAGAGGACGCTAGGGGAACGCGACAACTTCAGGGAGTCATAGGAAGCTCGGCACCCGCCCGATCTCCCCCGCGGCGGTGGCTGTTCTGGAAGGGGCAGCGGACGCACTCGCCCACGGCGCAGGGATCGACTGTGGCCCGGGACGGCCGGGATCCCCTCGCTGGCTGCTCGCGCACTCCCTGTCCTCCTCCTTCTAGTCTCGTGGCCTCCTCACCGCTGCTGCCCCGCGACCCGCTCCCCGTGGGCGCTCCGCTGGAGTGAGGTCCTGCGCCAGCCGCGGGGACGAGGAGTGCGGACCTCGCCTTCGGCGCTGAGCACTTTTCCCCCCTTTCCCTCCCTCCCTCGCTGCTGGCAGACAACGCGGAGGCTGTGGATTCCCCCACCCCCCACCGCCCCCAACGCCCGCAGCAAATCAGAGCCCGGCGCCCGGCTCAGCAAGGCCGGCCCCCGCCTCCCACTGGGCGCCGCGGGCGAGGGGGTGGGGATAGCGGGCGAGTCGCGGCGAGGAAGGGGCTGGCCCGGGGCGGGAGCGGACGTGGGACGGGGGCGGCGCCCCCCGTTCTTTCTCCCCGCTCTGGGCGGCGGCCTCTGGAACCCGATGGCCCACCCTGATCCTCGATTCTTCCCGCCTCAGGTACCCCGACCTGGCCAGACTCCAAGAACCAGCGTTGAGGGACCCCCGAAGTTTGATCGCTGGAATTCAAAAGAGAGATTGCACTACCACACAGAACTTTCTCTTTAAGGAGGAGTTCTGAGAGCTCCTCTTCTGGGCGGAGACTCGACTTGCAATTCAGCCAGAAGGGGCTCCCTAGACTATGACTGACAGGCCAACATAGCACTGGGAACCTGACTTCTACCTCTCCACAGACCAGACTGTCAAGGATGCCCAGAGGGGCCTTAAGGGAACAAGGAGTGACCAAGTTATTACTCAGGTGAAGGTCCGTCTCAGATCCCACCCCACCACCTTACTGCTGTCCCTGGTGGCCCAACAACTCATAAGGAAAAGGAAGAGCTCCCTTCCAAAGCTGCTAACTGGAAAAGGAGAGGGGCTCTCAGCTCCCCATCTACAGCAGAGGGAGACAGGAGTTCTCCCAGACTTCTCCAGGCCCGGGACGCCCTGCAAAAGCCTGACTCACCACCCTGCCCTTCTCTAAGGGCTTCAGGATTTGTTTAGGAAGAATCAGAGTGAATTAAGAAGGCTTTCAGACACAAAGCCATCGTTGCCCTTGAACACATTGCAGCCTGGAAGAATTTTGGAGTGATGGAGACCTGCCTGGGACTCCTCTCTCTGGCTGCATCCTCAGGGTCCCTTGTTTCTCAATATTCTCCAAACAGGAGGAGAGTGGCAGTCAGAGGGCAGAGGCAGTCAGGGGGCAGAGGCAGTCAGAGGGCAGAGGCAGTCAGGGGGGCAGAGGCAGTCAGGGGGCAGAGGCAGTCAGGGGATAGAGGAGTTGCTGGGATGGCCATGCTATGGTTCTTGAATCTGAATGGAGGTGGCTAGTACTGACTTAATTCAAGCTTTGCTTAAGTGTGGGATGTACCCTATAGGGAACATCAGACAGTACACAGAATAGAAGAGGAAAGTTGGGGATGCAGCTCAGAGGCTGTGCAAGAAGGTCCTAAATTGTATCCAGAGTACAGAAAGGGCAGAGGGAAACAAGCTTGAGTAGACACACAGACAGACAGACTCAGTCACAGTACAGTAAAAGTTAAAAGTCAGCTTGTATAGTTGGTTATGGAATAATTATGTATATGTGTAAGTTGTATGAATGATAATGAGATGTGTACATGTGCGTATATGAACAAATGTGGGGCATGTACATGCGTGTGTGTGTGTGTGTGTGTGTGTGTGTGTGTGTGCGCGCGCGCTGTGTATACTGTGCGCTTGTGGGCCTGTTATATGTCCCACATCAAGAGTAAGAGAGTGTGATGCTATTCCATTGGTGAGTTTCATGGGGATGAGAACCTCAGCCATCCGGAGGCTTTTACCAAGCTCACCTCCCCATTCCCAACCTGCATCGGGTCCGCATATCAAGAGAGGTCATTCTCCCATCCACAGATGGGGACTCTGTAAGTCAGGAGGGGTAAGGGACTTACCCAGAACACCAAATCAACAATGCGCTGTGGCAGAGCCAAGACGAGTGCTGCAGCTGATCAGTAGGCACAGGGTTCTTCCCTTTTCGTGCTATAATACAGACTCAGAACACCTGCCTTCCAGCAGGTACACCCTAGGCATCCTGATCAGGCTAAGCCAGCCCATACCCAGCATCCTCCTGTGCCCATTGGCATCTCATGATAATGGAGAGTATTTGCTAGCATGACTCCTTGAGGAAGCAAGCTGCCTGTGGGCCCCATCTACACCAGCCTGCACTGTTGCACCAGGTCTCCATGATCATGGTCGTAGTCTTGTGCTTCCACTGTCTTCTCTCCATCTCGCCTGTCTCTGTGCATCCACCTCCATCCAGTGTCCCCTACATGTCCCTGCCATCCATACATGCCATTGCCCTCTGTTGTAGAATACAGTCCTCCAAGCAGCAACTGCCATTATCATCAGGTCAGCTGTCCCTGCTTGCAGGAGTCCATCCTGATTAGGCTTGTGGACTGTTGCTGTTCTCTCAGAGAAGCAGACAATGAGGGAGGACCTTTACCTGAGACTCTGGGGAGAAGCAAAGAGGAAAGGCTAAGGGTGTGGGAGGTGCTTCCCTCCTTCTCAGAGCATATGGAGTATCTCAGGCACATTACAGGCTGATCCTCCAACAGGTCCCGGCCCCAGAGGCTCTGCAGTAGATGCAGAAGCTCATGATGAGCTGTGGCTCTGCCCTGTGGGTAGAGATATTCACACCAGCAGGAATGCCTTTGCATTTGTAGCTCCGTCCATACGTCCTTCAGCTGGTATACAGAAGCCAAACCGATGTTCCACACCTGTACACCCCATTAACGGCAGAGCCTGGGCAGATGAGTTCCCTCTCTGCGATGCTTGTCACCTATGAAGTGGGGTAATGAAGCTGACTCTGGGATTCCCAAAGACTCAGATGTGAAGGGAGGTGGCATGTTTGGGACAGAGGGGCAGGCAGCTCTGGATTTTCCCTCTGTATGCCAACCACTCCCTGCACCAAGCTGTTTCCATGTCCTGTCCACTAAAACTGGCTTCTTTAACCTAAGCTGGCTAGCCTTTCCCCACTGGTGCCAAACAAGCCTTTTAAAATGATGGGATTTCCAGGCAGAACAGCCCAGGAGATACTAGACTGACTTTTGGCATGAGAAGTGGGTTTACAGGGAGTCAGACGACAGCGTCCTGAGATGTGTTTTCCAGACGGTGGCAGCTGGCGCAGATCGACTCCTGTTGACTGTTTTACAGAGCAGGCTTGAGATTGCAGGCCAAGGAAAGTGTCCACAGGAGAAATTCCTGCTTTGTCTCTTAAAGAGCTGTCTGCAGGGGTGGAGATAGTGCCCCTATAGCAGAGGACTGTTCCCAAGATCAGTGAAGTCACCCCAAATCACCTAAATTCCTGTTTGTCTGTGATGACAGTCCCACACAAGGATCTGATCTCACGTGCTTCTACATGGTGGCCAGGATCATAGGCAGCCCATGCAGAGGCAGCCAGCCCATACTGTGGGAAGAGCTCAGCCCACTGTGGGTGGTGCCATCCCTAGGCAGGTAGTCTTGGGAAATATAAAAAGGATAGCTGACTATGATACTGGGAACAAGGCAACCATTGGTGTTCGCCCATGGTCTCTGCTTCAGTCCCTGTCTTCAGGTTCCTGCTTGAGTCCCTTGGTGACAGACTGTGGTTGGGGCTTGTAAGTCAAATAAACCCTTTCATCCATCCTCAGGCTGCTTTTAGTCGTGGTGTTCATCACTGCAATGGAGAAACCAAGTAGAACAGAAATGGACAAGGTTTGAGCTACGGGTGGAAAGGCAGGGTCAAGGTGAGCAGTAGGGTCCTGGTACTCCAGGGAGCAAGGGCTGCAGAACCTCACAGATAGTACACAGATGTCTTCCCAGACACTGCCCATCACAGCATGCCATCAGCCAAGTATCATGTAGCCCTTCACTGCTGTGCCTCTCTGCCATACATAGACGACAGATGTAGGAACCAGGGCCCAAGATGACCAGCATGGGGTTCTACCATCTCTGCCACAGAAACTTTACTCTGCCCACTCTCACCTCCACACACACCTTCCTCTACACAGCTACCGATAATCTCTAAGTTATCTCTGTCTGGTCCTAGTAATTGAACACCCCTGTAAGGGATTCACATGCAGCTACTCCTATTTCAAAGATGCCATACTGGGAACTGGGACCTTGAGGCTGACCTTGGACAGCAGAGCTGGGTACCTGGCCATGTCTGTTATTATAGTACCCATTGTTGCTAATGGCCAGGCTCTGTGTTTTTCCCTCCCAGCATCCTCTGCTACTATGTCCATACACCCTAAGAAGGCCTCAAAGCTTAGCTCTAAGTAAGTCTCTCAAAAATGCCTTGTCCCCAAGCCCTGGGATTCTTCTGAGCAGGGTACCGTAGGCTGTTGTGGATTTCTGGTCCCATCCATCTGACCTACACAGAGGCCTGAGGACTTGAGGTCGTTTGCTAATATCACCTCCTAAGGGCCCGGTAAGGCTGGGATTGGGTCTCCCATAGCTGGGGGGGGCGGGGGGACTCTTACATGCTTCTTGGTCTGAACTCAACTAAAGAATAAGCAGGTGACAATACAAAAGCCTGTGGTGATCTTATTTGATCCCCAGTATGTCCTTCACTGTGAGCATTGGGACAACCTGGCCAGGCAAGCATCCAGAGAGGTGGATCCGTGGAGGCAGCTACTTTTACTCTCAGAAGTTCTAGTTCAGTGGTAACATTGAATCATCTGGGGCTGCTACCCAGGCTGACAGGGAACTAAACGCAACAAAACCCACCATCTCCCGTCAGGAGACTGCTAGTCAGGGTTGCTATGTATCAGGACCGCCTGCCTCCCAGAGGCACTTGGAGAACCTGTCATGCCTCCTCTACTCCTGCTGGTGACCAGTTTCTCTGACAGGGTGCCAGAGTCCATTTTAGTCTCCACACTATCTTGTCTGTCTGCTTTGTAATTATCCTGGGTCTCTCTAGCAAGGACATTTGTGACAGACATGTGCAGCCCAAGATGCCCCTCCTACCATCTCCAGGGCTTTAACAGAATTGCAACTGCATAACCCAACTGCAAACATAGACTTCGGTGTCACTTGTCACCCTTTACAGCCCTGGACACCGTAAGACATCTGTGTCCTGAGACTGATAGTCCCTCCATCCCCTTGAGTCAAGTACATGCTGGGCTCCGCAGCTGTGGCCTGGAACAAAGGGCAAATGGGGGCTGCAGTGCACTTGGCTGCCAGGACAGACACCACCCAGCTTCCTGTGCCCTGAGAGCCTGTTCCCAGCAGGAGGGCTCCTGGGCAAAGGGACTGGCCACTGGGCTGAAAGCAGTGTGTGTTGGTGGTGCCTGCCAAACTCCAACTGGGACTGTTGGTTTTTCCAGAAGACTCTAGCTTTATTTGTTTTCATTTTGAGCATTAAACCAATGTTTTTAATGGAAATATCTGCCCTCTTAGACTTTCTTCCATAAGAGGACATTTAAAAGGGGATAGAGGCTTTAAAACCAGGCTCTTAAACTGGAGTGTCACCTAGGAGCTGAATTCACTTGTTCCTCAAAGTCATTGAGCTTGGTTCATCCTTCCCCTGGGAGGATGATGTGTGGAACTGGGAGAGGGTGGGAGGGAGTCAGAGAGGGCAGGACAAACACGAGGGGATAATGATTTTTGTGACAATCCAGCACAAACCACCTGGACCCTTAATATAGTATGTATATGTTTGTGTGTGTGTCCACAAACTCATGTGCATATACCATGTTCAGGTACACATGTTTGTGAATGATGGGTGAATATGTGGAGACCACAGTCAGCCTAAGTATCATTCTTTAGGAGACAATCATCTTGTTTGTTTGATTGGTTTTTTGTTTTGTTTTATTTTGTTTTTTGATAACAGGGTGTCTGGCTGAGACCTGGTGCTCACCGGGGTCGTCTAGCCTGGCCAGCTACTGAGCCTCACGGACCCTTCTGGCTCCCCAGCACTGACGATACAAATGCACAGCACCATACTCAGGGCTCTCTTTTAGTTTTCTTTTATAAAGGCTTAGTATTTTTATGTCTGTGTTTGAGTGTGCATCTGAGTGTTAGTATACACATAGTACAAGGGCCCTGTGGCGTCAGGGTCCCCTGGAGCTGAAGACATGGGGCCCTGTGAACCCTCTGATGTGAGTGCTGGAAACAGAACACAAGGATAATATGTGTCCTAACCACTGAGCAGTCCCTCCAGCTCCTTGCACAGCTATTTTTAGTGTGCTCTGGAGATAAGTCTGATGACCTCATACTTACAAGCAAGTGCTTTGCTAATTGGAATATCTCCTCAGGTCCAGTTTCCCTCTTTGGCCCTCCCTTGAGCCATAGCAAAAGAGCAGTCAGGACCTTCAAGTGACACCTAGAGAACAGGATTTCTAGGTGGGGACAGGGGATCCCATTGCCAACATGTTCTCTAGGATGCATGCTCTTCCAGTCCACCTCCTGGAAGACCGGATGTAGGTGACACTCAGATTGACCCACAGTGGCACAGGTTTGAAGTGAATGAGGTTGCTGACAATGGGTGGGGCACCTTGGGTGGCTGACAATGGAGAGGGCCACAGCCACATTGATAATCCATGACAGCAATCTTACCTAGAGAAAGGTCTGGAAAGATGTATTTGAGCTAGCCCATCTTGAATTAGTTGGCAGGGTCCGCATGCCCTCAAGAGTATCCTCATAAGAGGGAGCAGAAGATGACATGGGTCCACTTGTGATGATGGTAGAGCCCATGGAGTGATGCTCACATAAGCCACAGGATGCCTGAAGCCACCAGGAACCAGCCAGGCAGGAAAGATCTGCCATCGGAGCCTCTAGAGACAATGTGGTCCTACAGGTCCACACCCTGATGTTAGACTAGTAGCCTCCGGACCTGGAAGAGAATGAGCTTGCTTTTTAAGCTAGCCAGTCTATGGTATTTTATAACCGGAGTCCCAGAGGCCTTGGACACAAATAGCCCTTCTGAGGCCTCCTGGCCAAGGGGTCAGCCTAGAGTACAGGATATCTCAGAGAAACTGAGATGATGTCAGTTGTGAGTGGCTGGGTATGTGGGAAGAACTGGTGGAGGACCTGGGCTCAGGTGGCTGATGACCCAGTAGCACATCCTTCAGGTGTCTCTCCTATCCAGAGTTGAAACAAAAAGGAGGTACGTGGCCTCGGCCATTCCTAAACAGGTGAGAACTGCGGTGGTTTGAATAGAAACATCACCCACGGACTCATGTACCTGAGCGCTTGGCCATAGGCAGTGGCACTATAGGGGGTGTGGCCTTGGTGGAATGGGTGTGACATTGGAGGAAGTGTGTCACTGGGGGGAGGAACCTGTGAGATCTCCTGTGCTCAAGCTACACCCAGTGTAGCACATAGTCTCCTGCTACCTGAAAAATCAAGATTTCAAGGAGCAAATCTTAGCTCCTTCTCCAGCATCAAGTCTGCCTGCACGCTGCCATGCCTCCTGCCATGATAATGGACTAAACCTCTGAAACTGAAAGTCAGCCCTAATTAAATGTTTTCCTTTATAAGAGTTTCCATGATCACGGTATCTCTTCATGGTAATAAAATCCAAACTAAGAGAGAGACTAGGAAAGCCTGTATGCCTGCTGCTACCAGCCCAGCTAGACACAGGAAGAGGGCAGGTTCAGAGGACACAGAGCAGGCAGGTCTCCCTCTGATCCTATTGAGGAACAGGTCAACCCCCTGTGTCACTTTCATGACAAACTCAAGCCAGGAGTTCTTGTGTGTCTTAATTAGGTTCTTATTGCTGTGATAAAATACCATAACCAAAAGCACTTGGGAGGAAAGGGTTTATTTAAGATTACAGCTCAGATTCCAGCATAAAGGGAAGTCAGGACAGGAATTCAAGTAGGAAACTGAAGGCAGGAGCTAAGGCAGAGGAACGTTGCTGGCTGGCTTGCTCTCCATGGCTTGCTCAGCCTGCCTTCTTATAGAACCCAAGGATGTACCACCCACGGTGAGCTGGGCCCTCCTGTATCAATCATCAATTAAGAAACTGTACCACAGGCTTGCCCACAGGCCAATCTGGTGGGAGCATTTTCTAAGTTGGGATTTCCTCTTCCACAATGACTCTAGATTGGGTCAAGTTGACACACAACTAGCCAGCACATGGATCCCGGAAAGGCTGTCACCAGAACATCACCCACAGAGTGAAAGCACACAGCGGAGGGTGCTGGCTGCAGGACCCAGTTCCACCTCTCGCATCATGGATACAGGAAAAGAAGTGGGCCTCTGAAAGACTGCAGATGACAATGCTGCCCGGGACCTCCCCAGCTCAGGCTCCTTTCCAAGCATCACATGAGACCTGTCACCCACCTACACTCATGTCACAGAAGGTTAGGCTTGGCCCACTGTTCAGTAAGATTCTAGAAGACGCCAGACATGGCAAGTGTCTTCTGGCTGCTTCTGAGTGACTAGAAAAGGTGGACAGAGGGATGTACAAAAGAGAAAAAAAGAAAGTAGGACAAAGTGCCCATGGAAGCTGGACAGGAAACAAGCAAGGAGGAGTGTCTTGATTATCTGTCATCATGAGCTTGGCTGAGCACAAACATGCAGGTGTGGCCTTGACCTTATTTGGAAGAAGGGTTGTTACAGACATCAGTGGTATTGGCACATATAACTCAGGTGGCACTAACGCCACTGACAGGTGTCCATATAAGAAAAGCACAGAGGAGAAGAGAGGGAAGGGTAGTGAGGAGGAGAGGAGCGAGAAGGGGAGAGAAGAGGAAGGGGGTGAGGAGAGGAAGGGGAGAGAAAAGGGGGAGGAGGATGGGTAGGGGAGAGGAGAGGGGAGGGGGAGAGGAGAGGAGGGGGAAAGGGGGAAGAGGGGAGAAGGGGAGAGGGGAGGGAAGGAAAGAAGGAGAGGGGAGGGGAAGAGAAGAGGAAAAGAGAGGAGGGAGGAGAGGGGAGGAAGAGGCCATGTATAGATTAGATAGTCAGGAGACACTGAGACCAGGAATTTCCAGACAGAACTGGCCTTTCCATGCCTGCAGTTCTGACCTTTGGCCTCCAGGACCATGGGGCAATGCACTGGCGTTGTCTTAGTCCCCAAGTGGTGTTATTTTGTCACAACAGTTTCAAGACACAGACTTTCTGCACAGTATACCTTTTCTCCTGATCTACTTGGCTCTGAAGACCTGCCACTTGGAGCTGTGAGAGCCAGCTGGATCTCAGCTTGGTGGATGGAGTGATGGGTATCCATGCTGCGCTGCCCAGCCTGCTGCGCTGCCCAGCCCTGCTCGCCTCCCTGGTACTATCTTCTCAGACACCTGGCATATAAGCTGACCTCACATTGGTGGCCTCTTCGGCTCAAAACTGCTGGCACTGTAGTCCAAGCTCGCTATGACATCCATTCTGCATTCCTGTCTCACCTCTGGGTTAGGAAAATTCAAGCCCATTCGCCAAGGAAAATGTACCAGAATGTTGGATCGCTAGTGTTAATGAGACCCTGGACATCTCTGGCTGCTGCCCCCTAAGGAGGCGTTCTCATTTACTAGGGCACCCAGCCAAAGCCCCTTCCCATTCAGAAACACCGCCCGCCCCCGTACTCTTTGAAGCCTATGGGCTTGGTCCAGTTTGGAACCCTGGGCTCTAGTTCCTCGCAGGAAAATTAAGGCAGCCCACAGATGGTGCGTGCTGGCATCAATTTGGTTCTTTGTCAACGAGGAGGTTGGTTTTAATGAGACTCAGCAGATCCAGGCTGCAGACTTTCCACTCCCACAGGTCTCAACAGCAGCAGCCTGACTTCCCACCCCGGCTGGAAAGCTGCAGAGTTTGTGGCCCTTGTAACCCAAAGGAAGGAACAGAAGAGGACACTGGGCATTTGTCCCCCAGCCTTTTTCATGGCCTGCTCAGCCCTCTCCTGGCATATGTGTCCTCTGTGGCTCTGCACCCTGCAAACCTGAGGTCCGGTGCTGCCTTCCTCCTTCCCATGCCTTGCTCAAGAGGGAAGCAAAACAGCACACTTCCTGAGAGCCTGGCGCTTCCTGGGCAATGACTCGGTTTCCTTGTCTGTAGCATGAGAACCAATAGGGTCGTTACAGGTGGGTTCCCAGGTCTGTACTGCCCGGGGTGAAGACCTTGGCAAGCTGAGGAACCCAGACACTGGAAACTTCCTGGTGGAAGCTCCTACTCCACTGTCCAGTGCCAGGACCTCTGGACTGACCCGCTCCTGATTTGCTCCTGCAGATCCTGACTGCCCTAATCTAACTATTACCCAAATTCTTCCTGCTTTCGTCTGATGCTCTGTTACCAGCTGTGTCCCATGATATCATTTGATGGCTTAAAATCAGGTATGGCAGGGCTGTGTGCAGCTAGCTAGCTGTGAGCAAATGGGACAGTCAAGACTTTTGTCCTGAATCATTAAATCTTCCAAAAATAAAAAATTTAAAACTTAAAAAAAAAAATCTTCCAGAGTATGGTCCTGGTTTCCGACCCTGCTCTCCTCCTCCTCAAGGCTGGGGAGGGATAACTCCTGGCAGGGAAAGTTTCCCCTATCTTCTTCAAAGCTGGGATTTCCTGAGAGGCAGCCATCTGCTTTCCTTAGACACTGTCTTCCTCACCAGCTGCCTGCAGATGGATATCTGGAGGGTTGACACATGGAAGAAAAAAATCGCTCTACATGGGCCAGGAGGAGACCGTGGAGAGGTGAGATAGGAGATCGTTCCCCGGCCCGGCAAAGCCAGCCCTAGGCTTACTCATCTGAGCCCCACCCCCACCCTAAAAAACAAAAACAAAAAAAAAAAACCACCTCACTCCTTACCTCAGCAGTAAGTCACCTTTACCTTGAATAAAGCCCTTTGTTGGCCTGGCCACACCTCACCTTCCCATCCAGGTCTTCCAGATACCCTCTTGGGAACCAGGAACAGGGTCTTAGCATAGGCCCAGGGAGACTTCAGAGCATGGCCACATTTGTGTCAAATCAGGGATGGTAAGGCTGGCACTGGAGGCTGAGTGGTTCAAAGCCAGTGCCTCAGGCCAGCTTTCAGTCATGCCAAAGAGGCTGCTGCTGGCACCATAGCCGCTCACTTAGGCTTCCTAGGCTGGGCAATCTCCTTCCTGACCCCAGCAGGGACAAAGAACTATCCTGTTGGCCTTCCTTCAGACCAAGCCACCGGACATCTTGAAAACAAAACACACTATTTTGTTTACTTTTTGAACAAATTAAAGCAATGGGCAAGGCTGGGCTGAAGGTCGGGTCAGCTGGTGATGTTTGGAGAGAGCAGGGATCCTGCTGCTCTGAAGACGAATCTCGAACATCCCTGACAGATGCTGAGGGCTTGAGTCTTTCCCTTCCATGTTGGTTACAGTTTATATAAGACTTTCAGACACACTCTGTCTCCTACACCTCAGAATAAACATGCAAGGAGAATTCAGAAGGCTTGCAGAAGTCGAGGGTTGCCCAGATCATGGCTGTGTGCATGGCTAAGGTGAGGGCTCCTGGCTCCTGGTTCCTGACTCCATTGCTGTTCTTATACAGAAAGGCAAATCCCTATATTTAAAAATAGAATTGCATTATGATACCAAAAGCAGGTCCTGGGAACGGAGCATGAGGCCTGTGTTGGGCACTATGCAGGCCCTTGCTATGCAACACCACACTTACTCCTGTCACAGCCTGCGCCCCTGAGCAGTGGACATCCTCCCTTCTGTGCGGTTCTGAGGTAGAACCGTAGCTCCAGGAGGATGGGGAGTGTCAGGCTGCATTTGCACTTGGTCTCCGCAGCTGGGCTTTGGTGTGTCCTTACTCCTAACTGACATGACTCACCAGACCACTGGTGGCTGCATTCAGGATTCCATTGCCAGATTTGGGATTTGTCTGTCACCCTACTGCTTCTTGTAAATGGAAGCAAGGCTCCTTTTTGGGAGGGCGGTGGGTGTGAATTTGGGAGACTGCCTTCTCTGGGAGACAGGCTGCCCAGGGAGGCCTGGAATGAGGAGGGCGGGTGATTCTCTCTGGAGCAGGCCTACTATCCCCTCCCAAGCTGAGCTTACTGTTCCAGAGAGCTCATGTTCCCCTCCATGCCATCCACAACAAAGTCTCCATCACTTCAGTGGCCATGAGCAATGCCGTGGAGGGGTGAAGACAACCTCTCCCTGTGCAGAGGGCGAGTCCCCAGACAGGGGCTCAGATGGAGCCAGAGGTGACTAAAGGGCATGGAGGCACATAGATTCTGAGGTAGGTGGGCCACAAGTGGTCAAAGCTGGTTCAGAATGGCATAGGACATAGGCATGCAGGGTCAAAGTGGGCACTGACAACAGTGTTCAACATGCCATGTTTTGTGGCAGCTCTGAGAGGAGACCATACAGCCCATAGGGTTTCTGGACCCATTCTTTCTATGGGGTTTGAAAACATCCCCCACCTCCAGTTCTGATGAAAGAAACTCAAAGAGTTAAATGTACAACTATATAACACATCTCTCCATCACTGACTATGGGAGGAAGGCACCTTCCAACTTTCTGAGAGAGAGTGAACCAGCTCCTATAGGACCTTACGGACCTGTAAGGTGATCTCGGGCAATTTCTTTCTCCTACTCTCACCTCAGCTTCTACTCTTCTGGATTCTGGCCAGGCAAGGAACAAGCATGTGCTGTGGAATTCTCCCAGCTCGGCACACACTGTGCATTCTGCAATCTCAGCTAGAAAGTGTGGGCAGGCCATTTGCCAATACCTGAGACTGCAGGCTGCCCCCACTTGTTAGCTCTGTGGCTATGCTGTGAGATGAGGTGGTGACTGAAAAATACCCTCAGCCCCACAGACAGTTCTAATGGATGTGACTTTCGGGAGGAAAGGGGAAGGGAAGGAAGGAGAGAGAGAGAGACAGAGAGAGAAAGAGAGAGAGAGAGACAGAGACAGAGAGACAGAGAGAAAGACACAGAGAGACAGAGACACACAGAGACAGAGACAGAGACAGAGACAGAGAGATCCTTGGCAGTGACTCCCATAGGGTAGGTAGTAGGCCAGGGCAGGCTTTTAGTTTGTACATGACTTTTGTCTGCTCTGGTTCATTTGAGCTCTGGAAAATTCATCAGTTAACACAGAGGAAGGCTGAGAATGCCTATCTGTCAAACTCCGGTTCCTCCAACTGCATTTGATTGGAGCCCCGGGTCCCTAAGTCTTGTGCTTCCATCTGTAAGCCCTCCCAGTTAACTATAGAGTCTCCAGTGGACTCTAGTCTGAGGCCAGCTTCTTCCAAGTTACTATATATGGGAGGCAGATGATGGCGGATTAGTCTAGTCTCTGAAGTCACTGGCTCTCTAAGGTGCACCAGCTGCAGACCGCCTTGGGTACTGTTGTGGCCACAACACGGCACCTGCCTCTGAGAAGTTTGAGTTTGGTGGAAACGACCCTCTCTTCTGCAATGGGAAAATAGGGAGAAGAAAGGCTGTGGAGCTGTAGAGGGACTGAGCAAGGAGAGGGGAGAAAGAAAAAGGAGGGAAGGAAGAAAGGGGAAGGGATGGCTCAGGGAGAGGTAGCTGAGCTGAGTAGATGCCTGGATGCATGGACTGAAAAATAAAAGTTCAAATTGTGAGCAAAGTGAAGAGGGACCTCCCCAGAGTGAGTGGGGGCCATCAGAAGACAGGAGCTCGTCTGTCATCAGTCACACAGGCTCTTGTCTGCCACCACCAGTCTGAGTTCCGGTCCCTAGCTGTCTTTAAGATGCATTAAAAGCAAGAGTACTCCTCTGTAGCCCCTGGCTCCTGAGGGCTGAGTGCAGGGCCTGACTAATAGAGTTCTGAGAGAGGAAGTACAAAGGCTTGGTTCACAGGCTCAGGCAGAACCCTGTGTGAGCGCAGGCAGCATATTCCAGCCTGTGTTTATGAGGCTACAGCATGCTTGCCTGCTTCAGACCTACCTCTGTCTTCATCCCTGCCCTGATGCATCTTCCCTAGCTGATGAAATCTGACCAAATGAAAAATCTTTATAGTGGGGTTCCTGGACTCAGCACTGTGATCATTTCGGGTTATCTGGCTCAGCTTGAGATACCCTGGACCACACAGGATGAATGGCAGCCTCTCTGGCCTCTGCCCAGCCAATGCTGGCAACACCCCCTTTCCATCTGCCAGAAGGCAGTACCTGAAGTTGTTTCCACACACACAAACACCCTTGAGCAAAACTACCCTCCACTGAGGATAACTGATCTACATAGGATGTAGACTTCTTCAGGCCACACAATACACATGGTGTGCCTTGGTCTTTGGGGGACAGTGAGTATGGCAGCCAGTATGGTCCTGGAGCCCACACCCTTAAAGGGTCTAAGCCTGGTCTGGAAATTTCAGAAGTTTTAAAGGATCTGGAGACACACAATTTTAGTTTGATGGCTACCAGGGCGCCCTATGGTCACTACCTGGCTTTGTGATGTGGGGTGCAAAAGTCACAGTAACAGAACTCAGCAGATAAGGGCCCTTTCAGCCAAGCCTGGGAGTCTGAGTTTGATCCTGGGACCCACATGGTGGAAGGAGAGAACAATTCCTACAAGTTGTCCTCTGTTCTCTACGTGCTTGCCTATATGGTGTGTACATATGCATGCCAACACACAGAAAGTCAATGGAGAAATAAGGGAAGGAGGGAGGGAAGGAGGGAAGGAGGGAGGGAGGGAGGGAGGGAGGGAGGGAGGGAAGAAGATGCACAGCAGCAGTAGTGAGTACCAGGCGGGATGGTGTAAGCTATCTTTGGATTTCATGTTCTTTCTATGTCACATCCTTTGGTCCCCTACCCTTACCCCCCGATCATTTGAAGATAGGAACCCACTGTAAGCTTGGAAGCACCACCAGCTCTGGCCACGGGAACCGTAGTTTGTTGGCCCCAGTTCTAACCCACATTCTCCCTTTTGTAAACAAGCCAAGCAGGTTGGCCAGAGGCAGCAGCCACATGTAGCCTCCTTGGGAGCTGCTTCAGACCTGACCCTATAGCTGTGGCCTGCAGCCCTCACCCACAGGCAGAGCTGTGCATGTACCCATGTACAGTTGAAGCTCTGGCTATCTCTCAACCAGGGTGACAGTGTGTGGGAAGGAGGGACTGCCCTGATGGGAAAGAGCTGGGTTAATCAGTGACCGAGGTTAATCCCTCTCTGTGAGAAACACCATCCCTTTCGAAGGCAGGGCCATCTCTGAGCTTGTCTTATCAGTGTCTGGCCACTCCACATGTCAAGCAGCAGGAAAGATAATTCCACTGCAGGCTTGAGTGGGTGACCAGGCTGGGGAGCAGGAATTCCAAGACCATCTCCACAGCTAGACCATTCTCCCCTATTACACAAACCCTTCTCGGATGCCTCACCCCAACAAGTCTGCCTTCTGGGGAACAGACATCCTATTTATAGCTCAGCCAATCCACTCATCTCTTCTTCCAAACTGGTACTTGTAGTTGGAATAGAAAGACCCACAACCAAAATTGCTGGACTCCATCTGGGGTGGTGAGGCCAAGACACAAATTAGGGTCCCAGCTTGGCAACAGCCTCACTGTGTCTAAAGGCATTGGTTGCACATGGGTGGAGCCTATAAAACCATTTGTACAAGTTGGTGCATAGCCAGTCAAACATATGAAGGTGACCTCAGCACAATGACCAAAGGTGCTGACCAAACTCTACTGTGTGCCCTGCTGGGGAAGGCACAAGCTCCTTCTCCAGTTGCCAAGCTTATAGAAAGCAAAATATAGATGCACACCGTGACCAGAGCACGGCTCTAGATTTTCCCAGCTGCTGTGGTCATGCGGATAAGGAAACAGGGCTCCTCCCCAAGGGTCCCCAGTGGAATTTGGATGTCCTATAAGACACTACAGCTCCTTCCATGTGTATAATACAGAAAACCCTGGGCAGGAATGTGGATATAGGAAAGGCCCACGAAAGCCAGGCTAGGCACAGGCATCAGCAACTGTCAGCTGGAAGACCCAGAAGTCATCAAACAATGCTCTAGGCTCCCTTCCCTCTGTCATAAAGGAGAATGGTGCTGGCTGGCTGATTCTGGTTTGATGTAATATGCCCAACCCTTCTCAAAACCACTCCTAGAGCTGGAAGAGTCAACTCTCAAGGTCTTCCCACCCAAAGAGGCCAGAAGAGAGGCTCTGGCCTCCATCAGCTCCTGTTGTATAGTATGATCCTCTGAACAGAGTAGCCACCACCTTCCCAAGATCAGTTGTACCTACTTGCGAAGGTCCATCACGACTGGACCTATAGACTATTGAGGTTCCCTCAGGAAAGGAGAAGATGGGTCATTTGATCCTCACCTGAGATTCCGGAGGCTGCTCTCAGCCTTTTGTACGTAGTTCTGCCCTAAATGCACATGGCTTTGGTTGTTGTGATGTGCTGGAATATATGTGTGTGTATAGTCTGGGGAGGTTAACTGAGGCAGAGCTGTGTCTGTGGTGCAAGGAGGAAGCCATGACCCATGCTGGGCGAAGACTCTCCAGGGCAGCTGTTGAGGGTTTCATGCTCTGGCCAGTAAAACCTCACTCATCGCTTCCTTCAAAGTAGGTTTTGGTGTAATCATACTTTGGTTTATCGCTGGGGCCTTATGAGAAAGGGGTGGGCATTGTTCACATCTCTCCAGGGAGAAAATTTTCACAACAGCTTCTGTCTAGTCCTCTCTCTCAACATTCTCTCCTATGTCTGCCAGGAGGTATGGTTCTCAGAAGGGACAGTCAGGCCCCAGTGGGCAGTGCACGGACAGGCTTACCCTGCGAGCATCCAGCAGGACTACCCTAACCCCTGCTGAGTTGGCATGGACATCTGCTGGGCTGAGGCAGACTGCTCTGGGCCCTCTGTGCAGCCCCAGCCATGACCAGATCCAGGTCTGTTCAAGGAGCAGCTTTTCCTAATTCTGCCAAACTCGGAGACAGAAAGCCAGATTAGAGAGCCTATCTCTCCCACTGATACGTTGCCCTCATAACACCCTGCCTCAACCCCTGGTCACCTCACACACCAGAATTGCTGCAAGAAGCACCTGGGTACACCCTCATCTGAGAGATACCCAAGGGAAACTACAGGCCTGACAAGTGGAGAATGGGGTCGCTAGGTAGATGGCTCTGCCAGTAACAGAAAGCACCCCCACATGGATGTGGGGCTCAGTGTAAGCCATCCCCCCACACTCTTCCACATGCCCGCCCATCCCTGCATCCTTCTGTATCCCTGCACATACCTCCACGTCTCTCCACTCCATTAGCCCTATCCTCATAGCTCGCATTCTTCCTGGCCCTAACACAGCCTGTGGATGACCTTCCCTCAGTCTTCTTGACATTTATGTTTGCAGCTGTCCCCAGGCACACCCACCCAGTGTGACACTGCACAGCTCTCTCCCATGAGGAAACCACTGTGTGGTCTGGGGAGTCATAGAGAGAGTCCCATAGGAACAGGGGCTTTGATTGCAGGCAGGGTTGGTTTGAATCCCACACACCCAACAACACAGAGTAGGGAATACAAGAATACACTTTGTCCATGAGAGAGCTAAGCCATTGTTGCAGGGAGAGATACTTGAAGCTAGCCAGTGGGAGGGCAAGGTATGGTAGTTCATGGCTTTTAATCCCTGCGCTCTCCTTAAGTTGGGGGTCAGCTTGGTCTATACAGTTTGTTCTAGGCCAGTTGGGGTTATATAGTAAGAACTTGTCTCAGGGAAGAAAAACAAAAACCTGGGTAGAGGCCATTGGAGTGGGTAGCAGCCTGAAGCCTGTTCTGCACATAGCCTCTGAGCACCTCTCCTTACCCTCTGCTTCTCTGGGAAGCTCTATTCTTAGACCCAGTGCCTGCCACAGCCCTGAGATGCCCTGCAGAACTACCCGACCTATCCTTTTGAAGAAGGTGGCTCTTGCTCACTGGTCCTGTCATCCACCCGGACACCAGACACAGGCTGGCAGGCTGGGAGTGTCTGCCAGGCTAGAGAAGGATAGGGAAGGGGCTTAAGGACAAAGAAATGCAGATGGACTACAGGAAGGCAAATCCTCTCATTGGCAAGAAGAGCTGAGACAAAGGCAGCCAAGGAGGGTTCCAGCACTGGCCAGCATGCTCCAAAGCAGATGTCTGGTGCGTGAGGCAGAGGAGCCAGCACCTGGCATGCTCCTGCATGAGAATCCACATGTGCAGGCCCAGAGCAAGCTCATAAAGACCAAGACAGAACAAGAAAGTGGGGCAAGAGGTGGCCCTGGCTGTGTGGATGGATGGAGAAGGCCCCTGGAGTCTTTCAAGAGCACTGTCTCTGGGCTTCTGGATCCAAGGACCGGGCAGCATAGATGAGTTCCATAGGGGAGAGCAGAGTATATAAGCAAGCCGAGAGTGCAGGCCTGCAGTTTCATCCTCCAGGCAAAGAAAGCTGAGGGCCCTGCTTCAAATATCAGCCTAGGCCTGTCTACAGCTACAGGAGACTGGCTGAGCTGCCCAGAGAGGGTGAGCTGGGGTCTCAGAGAGCTGGGTGTTCAGGGAATTATCTATGGAACCAGCTCAGACTTATCAGCACCAGGAGGGCCAGTCTGGCAGGCTGCAGCTCCTGCATTTCTGTGCCAGAGGTGGTAGTGGCCTGCAGCCCCTGGCCTGAGGCAGAGGGCTCTATTCTTTCTTACTTTATTTGAAAGGCCAGTTTACTCCCTCCTACTTAGCAGAGCCTGGTCCTGTGCTTCCCACAGGGATAACAGCTGCTAAGACTGCCTTGAAGAGGATCAAGAACTCCCATGGATTCTATGAATGAGGTTGCTGTGTGATGCCCGGGCCCCTCCCACTTACAGAGTGGTCTCTTCTCTATAGACAGGGGTCAGCTTCACTAGGCCTGCTTGACCTTGCCCTACTCTGTGCACAGGCCACTTGCCCCTGACTCCTGTAGGATGCCCTAGACAAGCCAAAGTTCACACACTGCAGAGGCAAAGGGGTTAAAGGGGTTAGTTAACACCTCATGCTGACACTTGGGCTAGCAGACAGGGAGACAGTCAGTAGATTCTCCCCAACACATAGTACTCCCAGCATGATTGATCCAGGACTAGGAAGGAGCCCACCAAGTCTATCTCCTACACACTTCCTACACTCTTGAGCCTCAGACCTGTACCACAATTCCACCCCAAAATAAAGTACAACATACAGGCCTTCTAAGGCTGGAACACCCAGTCTCTGAGCCCACAGCAGTGAATGGGAAAGAGGTGTGGTCAGATGAGTGGGTGGACCTCTCATTTTAATGAGCTGGAAATGTAAGACATAGAAAGAATGAGGGGCCAATTGCCCCCCAATACCTGAGGTGTGGAAGCACAAACACCTGGGATGACACAGCGCAGGAGAGAGCTGACTCCTCAGACAAGTTGTCTTCTATTCTCCTCAGGTGTACACCCAGGACCAGAGCTCAAATCCCAGCGCTAGAATTAGCTTGTAACTCTAGCTCGGGGAGAGGCAACTTCATCTTCCAGCCTCTGAAGGCACTGAATGCATGTATATACACACATGGACAGAGGCACACATACACATTAAGAAAATTACAAGGAGTGTGAGCCCTTGTGGGGACTGGACTTGGGGTGATGGCAGATGAACGTGGTAGTGAAGCCTTCCCAACAGCAGAGGTCTGTGCATGTCGGGATACAGAGGGTCCATGGGAAATAGCTTTATGGACTATTCAGTGTTGCTCTTATCCAAAAAAGGAAGTATTTGTTTATTTATTTCGTGTATGTGTGCAGGTCATGTGCATGCCACGGTGGGCACGTGGAAGTCAGAGGCAACTGCGGGAACTTGTTCTCTCCTTCTACCACGTGGGTCCTAGGGAACTGACTTTTGTTATCAGGCTTGGCAGCAAGCACCCTTACATGCTGAGCATCTTGCTGGCCCATAACATTTATTGGTTGAAATAAAAGCAGCGATGTAGTGTGGATGGCTCTGTTTCTCTCATGTTCCTATTCCCAGAATGATGATACGGCACAGTGGGGACAGTGGGTACTGAGTAGGTTTCAAGGACAAAACTCTACCTATAGGGCTGCCTGCCCCTTCCTGGGAGCTAGGTCACTGAGCGAGGCCAAGCCCTCCCAGTGTGGGACCTGCAGGCATCGGGACTGTGGGCTTCCTTCTTCCAGGACACTAAAGTGTTTCCATTGCTTAGGAGTGATGCAGTACTTGGTATTTAGTTAAGGCATCACAAACAGAGGAAGACAAGAGTCTATGACAATAAGTGTGGGAAACACCAGAGCTAACGCCTGCAGAGTGGACGGAGCTATGGAAATGGACAGCACACACCACCTCCAAGGGTTTCCAGGAACTGGCCAGAGAAAGCTTGCCTTCTGTAAGTGGATTTGAGGGCTGAAAGGGTGGGTCATGAATGGAGGATGGGATAGGCAGTGGGTTAAGAGCATCTGCTGACAGGCGGGTGTGGGGAGTGCCACATTCAGAACAGAATATCGGTAGGAGAAGTCATGAGCCCCAAGCAGAAACCCAGAGCACATTACTGGAAGTCAACAGAGAATCATGGCTGGCTTGTGCTGGCATTCGGGGGCTTGAGAGTATGGAAGGCAGAACTGGAGGGATGAAAGAGAATCCAGGGAGAGTTTCTCAGCCACGTTTTGAAGGTGCACCTTGGTGCCTCTCAAATGCATAGTGAAAATTTTATTAAAAGTGAACAATTCAAAGGCAGGATTTTTAACCAAAATGGAAGCAAAACTTAAAAATATGGGAAACTGGACCCAGTGTGGGTCCTGTACCTTTAATCCCAACATGTAAAGATTAAGGTAGAGTGTATCTGTCTCGAACAACACACACACACAAAAAAAAAACACACACACCTAAAAGGGGGGGCGTGATTTGGCCATCCAAAGCAAGAATTGTCTTGAATAAGACAGTAGGGTGACCCAAAGGCATTACAGAGATTATCAGTTCATCTCTCCCAACACAGGCCCATAGAGTCTGGGAGAGAAGATGACTTAAGCACAGGAGTGTAGACTGCTCACACTTCCTGTGCACTGCCACCCCAAGTTCTGCTCCCCACCTCCAGTGCTCCCCTTCCACAACACCACAGGAGGATCCAGTGAGCCAGACTGAGTAATAGTCACGCATGCTAGCCACCCTCCAGAGGGCATTGCTGTAGCCTTGGTTATTTTGTACACTGGACCAGCTCTTCCTTCTTATGGCAGAGGTGTGTGTGTTGTGGGTAGTATTTCGAAGCTGGCAAACGCCTGCAGTTTCAGGTGACTGCCTGAGGTGCAGGATTACCTCAAGGACAGACTCATCAGTGAGTCCCCACTAGGGTGAGGCCTAGTGGAGCTGTGCCATAGGCTGACACCTCCATCCTAGAGCAGCAGAGCCATAGACTGTGATCTCCAGGCTGCTTCATCTTCAAAGCTGGAGGCTAGTCGGTAACTCTCCCTCATCTCTCACTCAAGGCGTTCATAAGGCAGCCTGTGAGGTTGAGGATGATTTCCCCAGAGCCTGGAGATGAAATATTGCTTTGCCCTGCCAGGTTTTAGGTTTGCAGGGGCCTCCTCCTGCCTCTCTTCCTGCCCCTCTCTGCTGTTGGCAATGGGGGCCCGTCCTACTCTTGGGTTTTGGAAGGCCAGGACGTGTTTGATTTCCCAGGTTTACAGCTGGAGGGAAAGTTGCCTGGGGATGAATCATGCCTGCAGTTGCAGCCACATCTGATTTAATAGAAGAAAAATACAACAAGCTCTGAGAGGCATGCAGCTACATCCAGGGGAGATGCCCTCTGCAGTGGTAAAGCTGGGTTCTAACAGCAGGATGACGTGTGGGATCCACTGGATCAACACCGCTGTGTGTCGGGACTCCTTCAGGATCATACCTTACATAGGGGAGAGAAGAGCGAGGTAGAGAAGGGGAGAGGGCGGCAAGAGGAGGAGAGAGATGGAGGAGGGCTGTGCTGGAGAAGAAAGCTCAGTCTGAGCTGAACTGGCATGAATGGACTTTCAGCTTGGGACAACTCACTCTGCATTCCAGCTCCTGGAGACAGCCTGGCCCGGACACTAGGACTGGCTTCCTCCAGAACATGGAGGCTCCTGAACAGAGAGCAGGAAAACTCCTGACATCTGGGAAGTTCCACCAGCCTTGGGGTGTCACGTTGTTTCCTGTCTTTCTTTGTCTTCTCTCTCCTTCCAATCATCTTTAGCACTTCCTAAATCCTAAGTCACTATTTGGCTTATAAAATTACCATGGCAGAAGCTGGAGAGATGACTTAGAAGCGAAGAGCACTGGTGACCCTTCCAGAGGACCCAGTTTGATCCTGGCACCTATGTGCTGCCTCACAAGCATCTGTAACTCCAGTGCTAGGAGCTGCAGGTGTGACACGGGTCAAACATGTTCTGGGCTTCCAATGTACAAGAGTTGGACAGGCCCCCATTACTAACAGGAGGGAGGGGTGGGAAGGGAGGCAGAAGCAGCCGCTGGTCCCTGGCAAACCTAAAACCTGGCAGGGCAAAGCAACACTTAATCTCCCAGCTCTGGGGAAAGCATTCTCAACTCCACCAGCTGACTTCTGGCGTGTTCCGGTGTCCAGCAGTTCCTCTGGACACTGCGCTCCATGGTGAACAGCATGCAAGCAGAACGCAATACACCAAAAGAGTGATTAAAAATAAATAAAAATGAACATGGGAGCTAAAACGATGGCTCAATAGCTAATGACACTCCTGCCAAGCCTGGTGAGTTCAAGTCCCAGAACCATATGGTGGAAGGGAGAGCCAACACCCATGTGCACACTAAGACAAACACATGTATGTGCACACTCATGTAACACACATACACAGAGAGAGAGAGAGAGAGAGAGAGAGAGAGAGAGAGAGAGAGATCTTTTAAAACTGGCCATGCCCAGGGCTAGGGAGATATCTCAGGATGTAAAGACATCCTCGGGTCCTCAGAATTCACATAAAAAGCCAGGCATTTTATTCCAAGGAGGGGACAACAGCAGGATCCCTGGGGCTCACTTGCCAGCTCCCCTATCCCGGGAGCTCCTATCCCAGGTCAGTGAGAGACCCTGGCTCAAAACATCAGCTGGAGACTGGAGACGACGCTCAATGAGTAAGAACGCTTCTTACACAAGCCTGGTGGCCTGAGTGTGGTTTCCAGCACCCACTAAAAATGGAGGGAGAGAAGCAATGGCATGAAGGTGTCCTCTGACCTTACACACACACACACACACACACACACACACACACACACACACACACAGACAGAGAGAGAGAGAGAGAGAGAGAGTTAATTAAAATTTTGAAAGTAATTATAGTGGGCCACAAGAAAGGAAGATACCTTGCATTGACCTGTGGCCTCCACGTGTATGCGTATACCTACAGGCGAGTGTGCACATACAGATACACACAAACTGTGCATACATATTCTCTCACACACAAGGGCCATGCCTCAGCATCTAACCTCGGCACCCAGGCCGTCCACTCACTAGCACTTGGCTGACTCGCTGGCCCTCTGTACATACAGCAGACTCCAGCCTTGCTCTCGTTCCCATGGGGACCTCCCTCCCCATCATATCCTATTGGGTGATAGTGCCCATTGAGCCCTCCATGTTTAGAAAAGAAAGCTGGCCCATTGTGGCCTTCACAATGGTGGCCTTGTTGCTTTCTGGTCACTTGGAGGCCAAGAGAACTACAGACTTTCTTTGGTCCTTATCTCCCATTGGACTATGCTCAGCCAGGGTCGTGCCTACTCCTGCCTCATCCAGAACCATATTGTACCCTAGATGAAAAGTCCCAGGAGACGCTATTGTCACTATAAGAGCCCAGACAGTAATTAACCAGACAAGAGATATGATCTCTTCACAACCACTACAAGAGCATATGGTGTTAGCATGTTCACAGGGGCTGCCTTGTTCAGGAGACTTGGCAGGGACAGTATGGATGCCTGGACCACTCTGGACCGTAGCAGAAGGATAGCAGGGACAAGGAGAGACCCCAGTGTTCCTCAGTTAGTGCTGGGTAGTAATGCAGCCTGGAGCTGTCCTAAGGCCCAGACTGTCACAGGGTTGTCAAGTTAAGTAAATCTGAGTTGTTTAATGCGAGTGGCTGTGACACCTGGCATCCCTTGCTGTCCTCGCTGCTGCCTCCGGATGAGGACAGTGCTTCATGTGGGAAAAATGTGTGTGGGTTTACCCATTTCTGCTGCAAGCTGCCCCCAAGGTAGGGGTAGGACCTCTCGGAAGCGCAGACGGTACCTCAGCTCTCCGGTTTCAGAAATTCCACTAGCCGGGCTGCGATCTGGGCTGTGAATCATGCCCTGGGTCTGGAAAAAATTGCAGAATCAAAGCCAAGGGAGGCTTGGGGCCCACCCAGCAGGGACATGGGCTCTCGCCCAGGATGGTGAGTTCCAGAAGCTGTTTCTCTGTCCGGACTCTGCTGTCAGGGTGGTGCCAGAAGACTAGAGATTAGATGGAGTCAGATCTCCATGAGTCCTGGGAATCTGAGACATGTATGTAACATGTATGTTACCTCTTGCCAGGAGTGCAGTTCCCCGAGGATCTCAGACAGCTTTCCAAGGGTGCCCTAGGATAAAACTGCACATCGGAACCCTGCAGGGCATTATTGCACAAGATGCTGAGAACGCCCAAACAGGAACAATGGAGGAGGTCCTTACTACACAGTTCCCATCATTTAACAGCTGGTTGTGGAAGCCTCGCAGACAAAAGCCCACTCTGAAACCAGGAAACTGAGGCACACACAGAAAAGGGAAGTTTCTCTCTTAATCTATAGGTTGGTAAGGCACAAAGCACTCACCGTGAATCTCTTCTGGACTCACTTCTGAAGTCTCATTTGCAAGAACTCACAGGGACCGACTAGTGGCTATCCCTCTCATCCAGGGGCCTCCAGATCTGTCTCCTGTCTTCTATCTGACCTCCTTGCACACGGGTGCACCTTTCAGAGATGCGCTTCCAGAAGGCAGCTGCCCCGGCCACTGAAGTCATGTCAGAGCCCACTGGCCTGAGCATTTGATAGAAACCTTGCACTTGGCTTGTTTTTCTGTTCCCCCCATCAATGATCTTGATCCTCCATCCTATGAGGTTGGAAGGAAAGGCTTTTACATGTCTCTTAAAAGAAGACAGCCACTGCACCATGTTCCTCTGAACTCTCCGGTCCCCAGAGGTTGTAAGTTTTGACTTAGTCACGTCCTGACTTTGAGCTGCTACGTTCCCTCCTCGAGAAGCTCACATCCTTGCTGAATCCATTAGCCACAGTGTGGCCATGCTGGGCACCAAGCATTAACCATGTCAGAGTGCCTCACTGCTGGGAGTGCCAAGCTGGTCCTTCTCACTGCCACACACTCTTCTACTGTAGCCTTTGTCCCCAAGGTGAGGGTGGCTATTGCCATGGCACAGAGGTGGAAATGGTCCTGATGGGAAGGGGAGGTACCGCATCTGCCTACCCAATCTCAAGGCCATGGGGATGTTGAAGAAAGTTAGATCTATACCTTGACCATCTGCAGTGTACCTTGCAGGGAGCATGAGGGCTGGAATGCACTATGCAGGCCTTATGTCCAGGGAAGACTGGGCTGACCCTCCATGGGGACACATTCATCTCTGTCAGTGAACTTAATGGAAGACCTGTCAACAGGCCCAAGGATGGGTGACACAGCATAGTCCACACTAGGACCTCACATATATTATGACATGATGGTCCCCATCGGTAGTTCAGGGACAGTGTCTACATCTGAGGAGAAGGTAGATGGGTCCATAGACTATCTGTGGGATGGGGAAGGGCAGAGACCTTCCTCCTGCTTGGACTCTGTGGTCTGTGGCCCTGTCCTTCCTGCCTCTCAATAGGTGTTAGCTGAATTCTGACAGGTTGGGGACAACTGATAGACATGCTTCACAAAGAAAGAAGATAGCGAGGCTGTCACATGGCAAAGGCAGAGACCCTCTGTCCCCAAGACGTTTATGACAAGAGAACTGAGGGCGGCAGAGAAGTTATTTTCACCTGGTATGGACATGGCATCCGCAGCCACCACCCCTGAGTCTCTGTGTGTGTCTCCCCTCTGCCCTTCCCTCACCCAGACAATGGCACAAGCTGACTTGGAGCCCTAGCAGAGTGTCAGATCCTGGGAAAGCCTGTGTTCAGGGTGTTGTAGAATAGACCCTGCCTTCTCTCTGGAAACATCAGAAGGTTTGACGCCAGGGACTCAGTCTAGGTGGGAGTATATCACTCAGACCCACGGACTGACACCCCTTGGAAGCCGGAGACCCCCTTCCTATGGAAAATGTGTGTCATGGAGGCTTCAGACTGCTCCATCCAGAAAGCCAGTAAACAAGCTGGCGATATCCCTTGGTTGGAAAACCAGCAGGCTAATGACAATCACAGACTCCGTGGAAGCACCAGGCTAGGAGCCACAGAGTAGTTTCAGCTCTTCCAGGGCCTCATGTTCTCTGCACTTTCCCTCCGAGCCTGTCCTGTAAGGACCTGCCAGAGCGGAGTCCACCATGCCAGCATGCTGCCTGCGAGAGAAAGCATGAAGTGCACACATGGTCATGGTGGAGCATGAGGACTGATGGCCGGCTGTGCGCCCAAGTACAGTGTCCTCCAGCTACCTGCACAGCAGCCCTTCACCTCAAAGCTGAGACAGGACTGCTCTGCTTATCCACCAGCAGTGTGAAAGGCTAGGGCCACCACAGGCAAAGAAGGACTGGAAGGCCACTTATTGCTGTGACTTCATTTGGTAAGAGCAGGTTTGGGGACAGAAGAGTTTAAGTTTCCTCCCTTGCTCTGGGACGGAGGAGAGAACTAGAAGACACCTGCAGAGTAGGCCTGTCAGGGAGGAGATGGGAAGACATCGCTGGGCCTATGCCCCAGGCTTCATCTGGAATCAAAGAAGCTGGTCCCTTCTTGGGAAGAAAAGGATGGCAGATTCCATGGCCATCATCAAACCTTGCACTCCCCAAGATTTCAGCAGGAGTTCAGTACCAGCAGAGACACTCCCCAAGGGAGGGCCTAGCCCACCCCTGCCTGTAGATAGAGAAACTGAGGAATGCACACAGGCTCCATTTCTGTGCATGTCAGCTATGCACCAGGATGGCTACAGATTGTCTGCAGCGTTGAGAATAAACTCAGAGAGGAGGAGGGGTGGCCTCTGAAGGACAGAGATGGATGGGGGGGGGGGAGTGCTGTAAGGCTGCAGGAAGCGGTGGCAACAGAGTCTCCCTGCCCTCCTCCTTCTCCATCTCCTCCTATGGCCGATTGCTGTCCCACCCTCTGAATGCTCATTCCCATCTTGGGAGAACAGGAGGGAACTGGACATGGCTTTCCCCGCAACCCACTGCCCCAGGCCAACCAGGTCTCTCTCTTTACTCTGAGGACAGTTACAAAGTAGACACTGCTTTCAAACAGGCCCTTGGTGCAGCTGGCTGCAGTGGCGACCCAGGGTAGGTTTTAGGAGGACTCCCAGAGCCCCTCTGATCAGTTGGCTCACTGGGGCTCCTCTTGGTCCTAGCACTGTCTGCTTTGTATGTCTGGCCCCCACACCAGAGCCCTGAGCCCAGACCCAGGCATTGCAATGGCTTGTGCAATGCCTGAGCCTGGGAAACTGGAGCCCAGGCAGAGAGGGGTAGAAGCTTCCCCAGAGAATGTTTTCAGGCTGAGTCAGAGCAGGTGGGGGGCTGCCATTACACATGTGGCTGCAGCAGCATCAGCTTCAGCAGGGGAGGAGACTCAGGTCCCTCCCCACCAGAGAGGGGCCAGGAAGGGCAGGCAGGGCCTGATTGAGTCAGAGGACATAGAAGATGAAGAAAGTTCCATCTTGTTCTAAGAGCCCAGCTCCGCTGGAGCAACCGGGAAACTGTTGAGTAGCAGCGGCTTCCTGCCAGCAAGGCATCTTGCTGGGTCTGCCCTGAGGAGCAGATAAAAATAGCCCATTTCAGACTGTGGGTCATTCACAGGAGAGGGCAGCCTGCGATCAAGGGGTCATGGCACAGCGTTGCCTTGCAGATAGCTAAGCCAGTGACCTCCCATGGCTATTCTACCATAGCTCTCTGCTCTGCTGGGGGGCGGGGGGGGCAGGTGATAGATGATCTGGGACTCCAGAACTCACAAATGCCTCTTTTAGTTTGATAGCCTAGTGACGATACTGATATTCTGGCAAAAAAAATGACCAGTTCATACCAGAAGACACCAGGTTAGACAACTGCTACTATCCAGAGTCCTTTATTCCTTGTCCCAAAAAATTCCAAAAAGGAGTGGGTTGGTGCTAGCAGGTCTGAGGTTCTTCTGCATAGTATTGGTGGGTCCCAGGCCGAGTGCTCACGATGGGTGTGGTGAGGGGCTGCACAAAACCACACACTCCAGAAGGGGCTGGGACCTTCAGGAAGTAGCGGGAGGTGGGGAGCAGCAAGGCGTGGGGGGTAGGGGGGCTTCACTGTGGTCTCTGCAGGAAGGGCCAAAGGAAGATCCTGTGGCTGATAACTAGGGGATGCTGGCCTGTAGGAGAGGTGTCCCAGAAAGTATCGCCTGGAGTGTGGTTGTTCTCTGGCGAAGGTAGGTGGGGCTGTAGAGCCTGTGTGGTTGGCATGTGTCTTAGAAGGTGTGTTCACAGGCAAGCCCCTGGCTATCATCAGGAATTAGCCTCTTGGGATATCAGAATCCTTGAAACATCTAAGCATCAGAAAACAGAATGTGGTAAATGTGACTGGTAGGTGGGTGAGCTTTGCCCTGCACAGCTCTGTTCCCCTCAGACTTGTCACACAGCTGGCTCTTTGGGTCCCTATTGGGATCTGAGAGCTCCTCCCCTTCTGAAGACCCTCTTGAGAAGGTGAGCCTTCCCAGCAATGCCTCTCCTCTGGGCTGTTCTCTGCTGTCCCCGACACCCTCCCTGGTAATCTCCTGGTGACACCGGGGATAGATTGCCATCCCCTTCATACACAGTCCTCAGCACAGCTCCCAGGGCTCACCTGACGTCTCTCCCTGGCCCGAGCACAGCTCCCAGGGCTCACCTGACATCTCTCCCTGGCCATAGAAGCTTCCTAGGGTCTTTCTCTGCAGTCTCAGTCTGTGTGGAAGGACCCCTACCCACTCTCCTCCCAAGCTCTCAAGGAGCCAAGTTGCAACATGACAGAGTTTGTGTACTCTCAGCTTTGAGTCAGGGGTGGCAGACCTCCTCTCCCCACCCCATAGGGAGGAAGTTCTGCCTCTGACTTCTGGTTTGTCAGTTGTTTTTAATTTGAGCCATGTTGGCTCATTGTGTCCTTGTGGCTTATTTCATTTGGTTTAAAATGTTTATTGAGGTGAAGTTCGATCTCATAAATGATCTGTTTTAAGCGATCTATCCCATGGCAGTTACTACATTCACAGATTGTACAGCTACCGCTTGTTAGGTTACTTTTCTGTTTCTCTGAGGAAATGCCTCCACAAAGCAGATCCTGGAGGCAGGTGTTCCAGAGGGATGGAGCCCATCCTGGAAGGCGTCAGGTGCAGGAAGCCCCTCTCATTTCATCCACATATAGGAAGCAGCGAGAGAAGAGCTTCCTTTTCTCCCTGAGTTCAGGGTCCCATCTGTAGAATAGTGGGGCCACATTTAAAGCGTGTCTTCACACTGCACTTAATCTAGAAAATACCTCCCTGACGACACGGGTTTGGAGCCTGGTCTTCTAGGTGATGCTGGATCCTGTCAGGTTGGCATTCAGTATTAAACATCACATCCAAACGTTGTTTCCCGAGGCTCCTACTCCAATGCCACTCTCCAGTGACAATGTGAATGAATTGTGGCTTTGTCAGAAGTCTGATTGCAGTGCTCTGGGTTCGAGTCCTCTCAGGTCCACATGTCACTGATATCCACTTCCACTAGGGAGTCTCTGGTTTGATCATGGTGAGACTTTTGATGAACTGTATTCTCCAGTGACAATGAAGTGTGGCTTATTAGTCTTTTGCTCTCTGACAGCATGACCTGGTGAGAACATATGTCCCTCCAACCTCATCAGCATGGTCACACTGCCCAGGGGAAGCTGCCCATCTTTGTCCTGCTTTGAGCCACTTTTGAGAAAGATGCTAGTGTCAAGATGTCTGTCTTACCGTCTCTTCTCCTGTGAACACCAAAGACCGTTTACATATTAAAGTCCCCAGAATCAGGCCTGCGACCACACATGCATGTGGCTCTTGTGCTCTGTCTCCTTGGCCTGCTGATTGGCTCTGGGGAAACATTTCACGCTCTTGCTGGTCTCCAGTGTTTTAGTACACGGCAGAGCAAGTCTCGCAGTTTGTTTCTTCTTTAATATTCTCTAGATTATTCTTGTCCCTCTGCACATCCATATAAACTCGAGACTCAGCTTATTCCTCCTGCTAGAGTCGGGCTTCAGTTCTCTGAGAAGATAAAACAGGCAGTGAGTCACGGCTTCCTATAACTGAGTCTTCATTCATAATGTATCTATGTGTCCTTCCATCAGTGCAGCTTTCCCTCCCGTCCTTCCTTCCTTCCTTCCTTCCTTCCTTCCTTCCTTCCTTCCTTCCTCCCTCCCTCCCTTCCTTCCTCCCTCCCTTCCTTCCTTCCTTCCTTCCTCCCTTCCTCCCTCCCTTCCTCCCTTACTTCCTCCCTTCCTTTCTCCCATCCTTTCTCCCATCCTTTCTCCCTTCCTTTCTCCCATCCTTCCCCCTTCCTTCCTTCCTCCCTTCCTTCCTCTCTTCCTTCCTTTCTTCCTTCCTCCCCTCCTTCCTTTCTTCCTCCCACCCTTCCTCCTATCCTTTCTCCCTTCCCTTTTCCTTCTTCTCTCTCTTTTTTATAGATGTCTTTGTTTTGATTTATGTTTATGTATGTTTTGCCTGGATGTATGTACATATACCACTGTGTGCAGTGGCCATGGAGGCAAGAAGGCAGCATCAGATCCTCATGGAACTGGAGTCGTAGACAGTCATAAGCTGCCATGTGGGTACTGGGAATAAACAGGGGAGCTCTGGAAAAGCAGCAAGTAATCACTGAACCATCTCTCCAGCCCCATGCAGTTCATTGTTTTATCTTGACATTATAGTTTATCTAGACAAAAATCAATTTTAAAAAAAGAATTATTTATTGTATTACATGTGTATTTACCTGCATGTATGCATATACACCACAAGTATGCAGTATCTGAGTTCAGAAATGGACATTGGATCCCCTCAAACTGCAGTTATAGATGGTTGTGAGTCCCCATGTGGGATCTGGAAACAGAACCCAGGTCCTCTGCAGGAGCAACAAGCGCTCTTAACTGCTGAGTCAGCCTCTCAGATGTGTAGCTCAGGCCAGCCTTGAATTTTTAAACCTCCCATCTCCACCTCTTCAGCACATCTTACTGACACACACCTCTACAAATGGCAGATTCACTTCTAATTCCAGCACTTTCACAAGGCCGTCTTTCGGCTTCTGGCGGCACACTGGACTGTGGGAGCTGGTGGGAGCTGGTGGGAGATGGTCTTCTTTCTGCAGATGCTGACACCTGTGTGCTCCCTCCAGAAGCCACAGGACTGTTGCTGCAGTAACATCCTTGCTTCATCTCTGAAGGCAATTCTAGTATTGCACAGTGGTGATGGGTACTTGCTTCTGCTAGTATTTTCGTTTGTTTTCCAGCTTCCCTTTCTAGCCTAACGAGGTTCCCTTTGACTTCTTTGGTCTGCTCAGTCCTGATAATGGAGTGCGCATCATTGCTTGGCAATTTTAAACACTAAAATAGCCCTGTGCAATGTGCCTTTCATTATTTCAACAAATTAAATCTGTCAATATTTTTGCTTGGAATCTTTATATCTCTGTCCATGGGACATTTCAACTTATGCTTCTCCTTTTGTGTAAAATTCTTGTCAAATTTTATGTCAAGGGAATGGTGGCTTTGTAAACAAAGTTAAGAACATTCTTTATATTCTCTCCAAGAACTCATTTGTGATCAGCACTAGTCTTAGAAGAATTGTATAATCAAGCAAACAGAACCTAAGATTTTTAAATTAAAAATTCAATTTCTTGACAAATTATATTAATTTTATTTCTTGCATCTCTTTTTATAAGTTATAGCTTTTTTTCATAACCACCGTCCGTGCTGGGTGAGGGCTTCCCACTGATGCTCTGGGATCACCTGCTGTCCCGTCAGGAATTCTCACCTGTGCTCTAGAAGGAATCCCTGCAAACTCTTGACTCCCTGGGGAACGTTGGTGGCACCTTGCTTTGCTTTCCTTGTGAGGAGTGGGTAGGCACTGTTCCCATCTCCCCTGGGGAAGATGTTTTCACAACAATGTATTTTATTTAGTCTTAATCAGACTGTAAATTCTCTTCAGCTTCATGGCCTTAAAACATTCTTATTTCATGTTCATTGCTGGGGAATGTGTACAGGGTTATGCTTCTCTCCAGCCCCACGGGGAATCTGTACGGGGGTGAGGGGTTACGCTTCTTTCTAGCCCTTTTCAGCTCTTCCTCCACTGTGTCTGGTTTCTACCATCTCTGGTGAGAGATTTGGCTACCTGTTTAAGGTTAACTGTTTTCCTTTGGCTGATCACAAATAATACATTTCTCTTTGTCTTTGGATTTCAGTAGATTTACCGTGCTCTTCTAAAAAACATAGTTTCCTTTGAATTTGTTTTGGTGATATGGCACTTCTTAAATATGTGACTTCTTGCCTTTGAAGTTAGGAAAATTCTCCTCCAATACCAGTTCTAACTCTTTCTGTCTCTTCACACATCTTGGGACTGCAGTGCCAAGTGTTGCTCTAGTTCAATGTAGTCTGCATGTAACTGGTGTTGGTGTGTGTGGGAGATGTGTGTGAAAGACAGACAGACACAAAGAGACAGAGAGAGAGAGATAGAAACAGAGAGACAGACAGAGGGGCGTGTGTGTGTGTGTGTGTGTGTGTGTGTGTGTGTGTGTGTGTGTGAAAAGACTTGGACCACAATGGTGGCAAGTTTGGGTCTCTCTTCCTATCACATGTAACTATGTGTATAAGATAACAGTCTTATGCAGACTGGAGTGAAGGTCCTCTGCCTATGGGTTCACAGTAAATGTCCAATAGTTGGGACCGATCCTTCGAAATGTCCACTGAGAGCAAACTGGGATCTATATAAGTGCAGCTCAGAATTTTTGTGTCAGTCACAAGACTGGGACAAGGGATTAGGATCTCTTCCTCCTCTTTTCTGATGACACCCACATGCCCTCCTTCAGCCCCCCCCCCCATGCATGTGCATGCACACACACATACACACACACTTGTGCCGGGCAGTCCCTGCTAGGCCTCCATCCCCCTCCCATCCCTCCAGACAAGATAGGCCGCCATCACTCTGGTTGCCTGGCTTATGGCCGTCACATGATTTTGTGGTGACCTCTAAGTCTGTCTTCCTGCCCAGAGATCCCTACAGAAACCAATGCTGGTGTTGGCCTCACTTTGTGGTTCTCTGACCCGGATACACTGTGCTAACCGGGTTGATTTGGTAATTAGCGGTCATTTGTGTGACTGTAGTAGGCGTCCCTCAGGAGGTTTCTACAGATTGCATTCATCAACTGTGGAGGGCAGTGGGAGGATCAGCATGGGTCTTGGTCAGGTTTCAGCACAATGTCCCCCTGGATGAGTGGCCCTGAGCAGTGTGCCAGTGGAATTGCTGAGGCCAGGGCACACACATTGCATAGGCAAAGGTCCCAACAGTATAACAGCTGAAGGTTTCCAACTGGATGGGCCACTCTCCCCACACCTGCCTTACATGGCCCAGACACCCTTTAAAGGCCTTGGGTGTGGAAACCACTACAAAGAGAGTCCCACCAGAGAGTTAGAGGGGTTCTTGGACTGTCTGAGAGAGCAGAGGCTCAGGTCAATCCCTGTGTGAGAGGCCTTGGAGTCTCCAGAGCCTCAGGAATGCCTTATTCCACACAACATCACAAGAGCAAGCAATATGCGACTATTGTCACGAGGAAACAGAGGCTGGGAGGGACCAGGTCTAGTGTTACGAAGGTCTGCTCTAGAACACATTGATGGGGGGAGGGGCTGAGTCATCTCAAACCAACAATGTCACTCACCTTCACCCTTCCTCTGGCCTGCCCATGCCTGTCTGAGCCTAATGTATTCCCCTACCTGACCGAAACAGAAGTAGCAGGCCCCATCTCTCTGCGTTGATGCCCTGTGACTCCATGGGGATCCTCAATGTCTTGTTGAAGGCCTGCACACAGTAGGTACCCAAAGGTGCCTGTGACCCTCCCCTGGGACCTGAACACCATGAGCATCTAACGTGTTGACTGAACTGACAGCGTCACCTCAGTGGAAGGCTGCTGAGCCAGGAGATAAAGGAAGATGCCGCTCTCCCAGCTCAGAGGCCACAACAGGGCCACAACTCTGTATACATAACTAACTGCTCAGAACTGCAGAACTGGTGATGGGGCTGGGGCTGCAATTAGCTCATCTGTCTGTAGGTCCAGGATAGAGTCAGTAGGAAGCTTACTCACCCTCCAGCTTACCTGATCTCATCATCCATGAGAGTATCAGTCCTGAAGGACATACCTCAATCAGTCAGTTAAGTGCTTGCCACTGAGGCATCGGAGCCTGAGTGCACTCACATTAAGGGCAGCCATCGTGGCACACACCTGTAATCCCAGGGCCTGGGGCAGGGAGGATGTTGGAGAGAGGAAGAGCCCAGACTAGCCAGCCTGGCTGATAAGAGAGATCCAGGCCAGTAAGAGGTCCTGTGTCATTAAACAAACAATATGCAGGAGAATTGGTTGAGAAATGACATTGACTATTATCCTCTGGCTTCCATATACACATCTACACATGTACATGTGTGCACACATGTCCACACATACATACAAAATATATGCAGATTGTTCTAGAGCACTATCCATGGATCCAACTCTTGCCTCAAAAGACACAATCAGGCCAGTGAGATAGACTGAAAGACTGACATTCTGTGCGAGCACACACACACACACACACACACACACACACACACACACACGAGTGTGTGCACACTCATACAAAAGGATATACTCACTAGACCCCTGACCAAGCAACCCAGCATAGCCTTTGAGCCCTGGCGTTGTGCAGCTGCTGTGGTAATTACCTCCTTTTCTTCCTTTGAGTTGTTCTGTCTAATTACACAGCCCTAACCACACAGTTGGGTTTTGTCTGTGTTTGAACAGTGTATACATGCACTCATGTAGTCAGGCTTCTTTGATGCCTTCTCTCGTCCTCAAAGTTCCATGCTCAGGGATGTGTTGTCTCCTGAGTTCGGCTTGCTCCGTTTGGATGTGTATGGCTTTGTGGGTTTTCTTCCGTTGCAGTTATTTTGTTTCATAGCATGGCTCTTCACCTCGTGGATGTGCCATCTTCTGACGGGCACTGTGCACTAGGCAAGCTGCTTTGAGCCACAGCCCTCATTACCTGGTGCTCATGAGAGTTATTTCCAGAGAAGCACAGTGCCAACTCCAGGGTGGATGATCGAGACTCGTCTTGTCCGTTTCTCTTTATGGGGAAAGCCATTTCCCCATACATTGCTTCCTACTAAGTATGCCCAGTGTCACCAGCCCAGTGTCACCAGCCCAGTGTCACCAGCCCAGCGCTATTTGTGTTCTTTTAGTGTAACTTTAACCTTCCTCACAGTTCCAGCCCAATTGCAAGGGCGATCCCATGCAGGACTCCTCCCAGATCCAAGAAGCACATTAGGACTCAGCCCTTCTATATCAACTCACAGTCAAGAAAATGTCCCACATAGATCCCCACGAGCCAATCTGATGGAGGTAACTCTTCAACTAATGTTTTCTAGTCCCAGATGTGTTGGCAGCCATGATCAGCTGTCACATACATACACATAATTAAAAATAAAATAATTATAAGAAACTATGAATATCTTGGCTTCCTTGATAAATTCTATAGGGTATTAAAATGTCACACTGTGGCCAGGCATGGGAATGAGGGGACACTTGTAATTCCACCTCTTTGGAAGTGGAGGCAAGATGTTCACTGTAAGGCCAGTTCATACTACGATTGGGACCCTGTTTCCTCCCAACAGTCACTCCATATTCCATAAATATGGACAAATAAAAAAGCAGAGACTCAATGGGTAAAGACGCTTGCTACCAAGACAGATGCCCAAGTTCAATCCCTGGGACCCAATTGTGGACGGAACTGACTCCTACAAGTTGTCCTCTAATCTCCACATGGTAGATGTGACATACAGATAAATAGATATAATTTTTTTTATTTACAAATCAGGCTAAAGAGATGGCTCAGTGTGTAAAATGCTGACTGTGCAAGTATGAGTTTGGATCCCCAGCACCAACCTGTAATCCAAGCGTGGCCTCAGCAAGGAAAGGGCCGGTGGAGACAGGGGCATTTCTGACCATCCTCTGCAGGTACAGTGAGAGACCTTGTATCAAAAACTTAGGTGTGGTTGATGGAACTAAGCCACAAATTCTGACAAAATCATACCGTGCAACAGGTCTCACGTGGGAGGTTTATCAAAAAAGGGGTACAGAGGCTGCCTCTGGGTGGAGGAAAGGAAGATGGGGAGGGGGGAGGGAAAACATGGCTTTTTTATCATGCCATGGCCCACGAACAGGAGACATGTGATAGGGGCAACAATGTGAATGTGCCACCTCTGGGCAGCTAGCTAGTGACAACATGTCCCTTGGGACCAACTAGGAAGATAACCTAATTTCTCACATTGCTGTAAAGTCCCTTTGGGCTGACTGTGGAGGTGCCCTAACAGGGGTGCCATAGAGAAATGCCCTGATATCAACCTCTAGCCTGTACATGGGCACACAGTACACCATACATGCATGTGCATGCATGCATGCATACATACATGCACATACCCACATTCACCTAACACACATGTTTACATTCATATGCTCCCAGACAAAATACTCATGTATGCACACACAGATACAAAGCTTTCTTATGATGAAATATTTAAATTAATAAATAAAGATTAAGTCTATGAGCAAATATATAAGTAGCCAGGCATGGTGGTACATACTTGTGATCCCAGCTCTCATGGAAGAAGAACCAGTTGAAGGTTATCATCTACCAGCCCAAGCTTCAAGAAACCCTGTCTCAAACAACAGAAAGAGTCTACGAAAAAAGCCACATTACCCTCATCCAGAAAATTGTCCTGTTTATAGGAAGAAATGAAATCCCAGGAAAGACAGAAAGCAGGCAACAGACTCAATTGCATATGGCAGCCGGTACTTCCAGTACTTCCTGTGTGACAGCCCAAGGCCAGCTATGCTTGGGGACAGAAAGAAAGCGAGAGCCTCCTTTGACACACTTACTGTTACACAGTCCCTCTCGGGCCCCAGTACACATCTGTCAGCCAAGTGGTTCTTCCACACATCCATTGGCAGGGCGGGGACCTCCTAATCTTGGTGTGGTGCCTGAGGAACGCGGCCCAGCCCCCACTTACTTCCTGTTCTGCTAGAACATTCCACCCCCAGGGGGATCTCAGAGCCCAGCATTCTTGTCTAAATCTGTTTTCTTGCAGAAACATATCTTCACAGACGGATAACATATAGAAGTGGCCAGGCCATCTGGGCCGGAGTCCACAGCCTGGGCTGACGTGGTCTGAAAGTTGGACAAGCTATTGGCTCCACACCCAATTGTACTGGCAAACTTTCCCTGGCCTTTCAAAGTCCAACAACATCTGAGAGAGCCCCCTCCCCAGCTCTGTCTCTGAGACACCCTCATGTCTGGTGGGCATCATCTTCTCTGTAGAACCCAGGGGTTCAGAGCTGAACACTGCAAACCAGTTGGGAATCCTGGGGTCTCCCCAGCTATTTAAAGGGGTGACTGCAGCTGTCTAAGGTTGTGCTCTGGGATAGTCCTGGTTTCTCCTGTTTACCTAGTCCCCCGTAGGTCCTGGAACCAGCACCCCAGCCCTACCCCTGTGCTGACAAGAAGTCACCACCTTTCAGATGGGTGGGTAGGACTCCTGCAGAGCTGGGTTCAGCCACCTTTTCCTAAAATGGAGCAGAAAGTCCCTGCAAAGGTTCTCAGTGGCCCCCAATTGTGCTCCTATGACTTGGACTCAACCTTGTGAAACTGGAAGCTCCTTGAGGGAGGATCATGTCCCAGGGAGCTTACTGAGAGGAGAGGAAAGGTTCCATGAGAACTGCTTAGAACAGCAGTTCTCAACCCCTTTAGGATTCAAATGATCCTCTCTCAGGGCTCTCCTAAGACTGTCAGAAAACATAGATATTTCATCAGTATTTATAACAGCAGCAAAGTCACAGTTATGAAGTAGCAGCAAGAATAATTTTAAGGTTGGGGGCCACCACACCATGAGGAACTATATTAAAGGGTCATACCATTAGGAAGGTTAAAACCACTGGCTTAGAATCATAGTCCCCAGCAGAGCCAACTCTGGGACATTGAACGGGGGCACTGTTGTCAGAAGTCTTCCTTGCCAACCATGGTAGTTTACTACAGGTTGCAAAAGGTTCTGAGATTTAGCGAGAAATTCCTGCAATGCTTCTTTTGTTTCTTTCTGGACCTTTGCATGCATGTTCATGCCACCGTATCACATTCCCCTGGCTAACCCTCTCTCTGTATAGTTTTAACTGCTGGTCTTTTGAAAATCACAATCTACCAGCACAGAGATGTCCAGAGATTCTTAATCCTCTTGTGCTCAGAGTGCCCAAGAACCCAGGAGCAGGCACACGCATGGCAAGAGGATATTCTGCCCAGTAAGACATAACATATGTGGACCGCTGATCCTCTGAGCTTCTCTGGACAGTTTAAATCTCAGCCTGACCTTTCTCTAGCCCCCAAACCTGAGCTGACTCCAGCATCCTAGGGTAGAGCTTGGCCCAGCCCCTGAATGAGCTAAAACTCTCACGTCTGGTGTCCAGATGCCCAGCCAGGACCTCCTCTCCTTCACAGGCGATCCTCTGGCCCCTGCCCAGGACTCACATTCCACAGCTTGTCCTCAGGAGACAAAGGCCAGTTCACACAGCTCTGCTGCCTTCTCTGCTCGTCACGCACAGTCAGGGATGTGGGGACCCTCAGCCAGGTCAGCCAAGGAACCTTCCCTCTCACCTGGGATGTAGCCACGGTTGACTCCAGAGCTGAATGTGAAGGCTTAAGGTCAAGAGAACTCAAAACCACCTCCATTCAGTAGAACTAAGCTCATCAATGGATTGGTGATGCTGGCCAAGACAATGGCTAGAGGCCAGACCTATCTACCAATGCCGGACGTCCACCTGAAGGGTCTGCTTTCTGGTCTAGACAGAGCTGAGGAGTCCAGAGCTATGCCAAGCAGTGTTCTGTGCAGGCATCTAACAGAGGAAGGATGGCAATCTAGCTAGCAGCACCTCCTCAGCCCTGTAAGGGCAGCCTATGGTTCAAAGTTCCCTGTGAAGCTAAGCCATTGGAGCAATAAGAAACAGCAGGTCCTTTCAGAAGTGTAAGTCATAAGAGCAAGCCCTTCTGGATTAGCACTGTTATTTAAACACTGGCTCTGTTGGGAAAGCCTGTCATATCCTATGTAGAATTCTTCCCTAGGGAGATGCTAAACAATGTCACCTGGCCTACTGAAGTCCCAGTGACTAACCAAAGTTTGCCCCGGAGAACCAGTGAGTTTACTGGGCTCACAGAACATGGGTAAATGTTTGTGGGCTGGAGCATAGGTGATCCTAAAGCAGCCAGACTGGAAGATCTGACCCTGCATGGATAATGGAAGATCTGACCCTGCATGGATAATGGTGTCTCTCTTAGTTTGAATTTCACTGCTGTGAACAGACACCATGACCAAGGCAACTCTTATAAGGACAACATTTCATTGAGGCTGGCTTACGTTTAGAGGGTCAATCCTTTATCATTAAGATGGGAGCATGGCAGCATCTAGGCAGGCATGGTGCAGGCATAGCTGAGAGTTCTACATCTTCATCTAAAGGCTGCTAGCAGAATACTGACTTCTAGGCAGCTCGGATAAGGGTCTTAAAGCCCACACCCACTGTGACATACCTACTCCAACAAAACCACACTTACTCCAAAAAGGCCACACCTACTCCAACAGGGTCACACTTTCTAATAGTGCCACTCCCTGGGCCGAGCATATATAAACCAGAACAGCACCCCCATACCACTTAGATAGGAGCCCCTCAGCTAAATCTCCCCCGTCTATAAACTCTAGCCCCTCTTAAGACCTTCCAGGTCACATGCAATTAGTGTGGAATTTGAATACAAATGGTGGGAGAAGTGGCTTGATACTAAGGAAAGGCTCCATTGACCCTGCACACACTTTCTTCCACGAGGGAATGTCAACAGTCCACCGTTCCTGTAGTGATTGACATTCATGGGCAGGCACAGGTGATCTGATGAAGATGGCAACCCTTTTGCTCTGAAGACCATGTTCGACAACATTCCATGTGTCTTACTTAGTGTTTTATTGCTGTGAAGAGACACCATAATCAAGGCAACTTGTATATAGGCAAACATTTATACAGTTTATACATGGGCTGGCTTACAGTTTCAGAGGTTCAGTCCATTATCATCATGGTAGGAAGCATGGCAGTGTGCAGGCAGACTTGGTGCTGGAGAGATAAGAGTTCACCATCTTCTTCTGAAGGGAGCCGGGACTTCCACAGGCAGCCAACAGGAAGATCTCTTCCTCACTAGGTGGGGCTTGAGCACAGGACCTCAAAGTCCACCGCCGCCGCAGCAGCGATGCACTTCCTCCAACAAGGCCACACCTCCTAGAAGAAACACGTTACCATGGGTCAAGCATATGCAAACCACCACACGATATTTTACTTTTCTTACTGGTGTGATAAAATAACAGACACAAGAAAAGGTGTGTTTGGAACTCATTAGGCTTCTTTTGCTGTGATAAACACCATGAGCGCACGCAACTTGGGGAGGAAAAGGTTTATCGGGCTTGCAATTCATAGTCCATCATGGAAGTTAAGAGAGGAACTGGAGGCAGAAACTGAAGCCGAAGCCAGAGAGGAATGCTGTTACCTGGCTTCCTCAGCCCGTTTTCTTATAGCAGCTAGGACCACCTGCCCAAGAATGTCACTGTCACTGTGTGCTGGACCCTCCCACATCAATCATCAGTCAGAAAAGTGTCCCACAAACCTGCTCACAGGCTGCTCTAGGGCATTCCCAAATGACGCTAGGTTGTGTTGTGAAAAAACCAACAGCGAAGGGTGTATTTGGACTCACAGTTTACAGGTACAAGCCATCCTGGTGGTGTCGTGAGTATGAAGGAGGAGTGTGAGGCATGGCACCCAGTCAGGAAGCAGGAGGAGGCGAGTGCTGGCGCTCAGCTCACTTTCTTCTTTGTATTCAGTCCAGGACTCCATCCCTGTGATGGTTTTGTATATGCTTGGCTCAGGGGATGGCACTGTTGGGAGGTGTGGCCTTGTTGAAGTAGGTGTGGCCTTGTGAGTGTGGGCTTTAATACCATCATCCAAGCTGCCTGGAAGTCAGTATTCTGGTAGCAGCCTTCAGATGAAGATGTAGGACTCTCAGCTTGTCCTGCACCATGCCTGCCTGGATGCTGCCATGCTTCCTGCCCTGATGATAATGGACTAAACTTCTGACCTGTAAGCCAGCCCCAATTAAATGTTGTCCTTATAAGACTTGCCTTGGTCATGGTGTCTGTTCACAGCAGTAAAACCCTAACAAAGACCCATGATGACACCACTCATACTAGGTTGGGTCTTTAGTTAACACAATTTATAAATCCTCTCACCAGACATGCCCATAGCTTTGCCTCCTGGGTGATTCTACACCCTGCCAAGTGGACAATCAATACTAGCCATCACACTGAGATACCCACTAAGTACCTGAGAACACAAAGGACCAGAGGTTCCCTGTCCTTCCCTGCTGTAGTTACAAGGCAGCTGGCATCTGTGGGGAACAGAAAAGGTGAGGAACGGCTTCCCAGCCCAACCTTCCTGCTGCCCTTTCCTGGCTCAACAAACAGGCTGGTCCACGTTCAGATGCCTTCTGTTGGCAGGTGCCCAGACTGACACACAATGGTACTCAAGTGGTGCCTGCTGCATGCAGATCTGGGGACAAGTGTCACTGTTGGGCAACAAACTGTTCAGATGGGCCTCAGAGCAGAGCTTTCTGTCACCTCCACTACTTGAGCCACTGAACTGTGGAAAAGCTGGGTAGGAACCCATAAGGGGGGCTTCAAGAAACGCATCCACTCTCCCATGGCAGTCCAGTCTCCTGACACCACTGGCCCACAGCTGAGCTGGAGGCTCACAACAACCACTAGGTACCACATTATGAACCACAGCTTGGTTTGGCCCTGGCTACTCTATCACCTTGCCTAGTCCTAGCTGTTTTTCTCCATTCAACAGAAGGGCAAAGCCTCTATCTTGCTGCTGCCCAGGGAACGTGTCTTTGGCAAGGTGCTCCAGCTGAGTGCTTCTTGCACCCAGAACCTCAGGTTCTAGTCATGGGCATGGCTTTTATGTGTGGCCAGCAGCTCTGAGACAGCCACAGAGACACTGGAACAAAGGGCCAGGCCTGCCCTCAACTAAATGTTTTAAGGGTAAATGGCACCTAGTGACCCAAAGAACTATTATTAAAGGATGATGCTATAAAATACCCAAGGACGCCTACTGAGAGTAAGGTTGGGGCCTAGTCTGAGCAAATTAACCATGTGGGTTACATGAAAAACCCAGGTAGATTCACTCTGGCCTTCCCTGTCATGGTTTTGGGAACCCAAAACATCTTTGGAGTGGCTACCAGACCTGCTTAAACTCCTGATGCCTAAAGTGGCAGAAGAAGGAGAGACCCTTGCCCCCTGTTGCCAGATTGAGAGAGACCCCAGCATCCCCCACCCCCACCACCCCCACCTGCTCACTCCAGTCTCCCTCTGTTGAACTTGGCTCTTCGAGCTTCCCTCCCTTTTGCTGTCTCGATCATCCAAACGCAATTTCCTTTCTTGTCTGAGCACTGATTCCTCTCCAGATGGCTTTCTCCCTCTGTCGCCCTCTGCCAGGTCTTGAGCCAAAGCCTATGGCTAAAGGCTAAACTGAAACACGAGGGTCCCATTAGGAAGGTTGCCGTGCAGCTGGCAGGAAGGTGCGGAGGACGGCACGTGCGTGGAAGGGGAGTCCTCCCGCAGAAGTCTGCTGAGGCTCGCTGGCCACAATGGGTCCTGAGCACATTTTCAGACTGTGAGTCAACAGTTAATGTAATGAGCAAGCCTGACCAAATGCTCTTCCCTGAAGGGTCAGTGAAGGGAGATCGCTCTGGAGAGGGCTGGCTGGTAACCCAGAGAGGAGTGGGACACCCCCCACCTCCAGACTAGCCACCAGAGCGTGGTGAGTTAGATCAGAGGTGGGCTATACATCTTAATCCATTTTCCATAAGGATTTCTAAGACGAAACCAGATGGAACTGGCTATCTCATCACAAAGTTGGATGGCGTATGTGTCCTCTGTCAGCTTGATGGTGCATACTATGTAACTATCACTTTAGCATGAGACAAAGTCCATTCATCACTGAACCTTTCTGGGTTTTATTCCATATCGAGTCCTAAAAGTATTAAGGATGAATTAGACCAACATCTGCAAGGGAAGGACAATGTGGGAGAAAAGGAAAGTTCAGGAGTTTGGCGATGGCCCATGGGTCAGCTGTACCCACAGAGTAGGATCTTGGTGGACAGTGTCACATTTGTGTCCCATGTGACGACACTGTGTATACATTTAGGCTTCTAAGACAAACACACACCATGCACAATACTCCTTCAGCTGTAGGGCCGCCAGCCAGGGAGGGGCTGCTCACTGAGCTGTGGAAAAGCTAGGTTGTCCAAACCCTCTATACCTCCATTCAAGCAAGAGGCAGGCCCACAAGTGAAGAAGACGCTGTCCCTGGCCACAGTGGCTTCTGCAGGCCAGTTACAGCACCATCTGCTTGAAGGTGGGAGTCCAGAACCCAGGACCCCAAAACTTAGTGAATCGCCCAGACTTTCCATTCCTCCAAGATGTAGAAGGCTTTCCTCACTAGGGACACCAGCTCTGTCGCCAACACCAGTCTGACTCCCTGTCCAGTGGGTACCGTGCAAAACACAGCTTCTCCAGATTCAGCCTCCTCAGCTCCAATCAAGGGCATGGTGTGTCTTCATCTTCGAGAAACCAGCATGAGGTAGGTGTGTAAGTGCTGAGGGAGTCTGGAGATGAAGGTCTGTACTTTAGCAGTCAGTACTGGGTGCCTCCTTACCCCGCTTTCCTGTCCTTTCCACTGCCAACGACAATCAGTCATAGCTCTCTTGATGAAGACAAGGTAATAAATTCTCTTTGCTGTCTTTTCACATTTTCAATGAAGCTGAAGTTCAGAGGGAGACAAGGTGTCTCCTGAGGCCATTTCAGATAAGTTGGGGAGTCACACATGTGCCCAAAACATCAAGAAGGATGTGTGTGTGTGTGTGTGTGTGTGTGTGTGTGTGTGTGTGTGTGTGAAGTCTGGCTATAGGGAGTGGAGGGAGCAGGGTTGGAGACACCTGAGGGTTAGATAGTGAGGGAGCTCACAAGGGGATGGATGACCACACCCTGAGGCTGGCTTCATGGATGAGCAGCAAGCAGAGGCCAACACAGTGCTAGAAATGGGGGTGGGATCTGAGGCCTCCATTCGGGTCTTGGAGGAAAGCAGAGGGGAAGACCATTGGCTTAACAAAAGGTCCTGGTTTTCCTGTATTCCTCCCCTTCCTCCTCCTCCTCCCCCTCCTCCCCTTCCTTCTCCTTCTCCTCTCCCTCCTCCCCTTCCTCCTCCTCCTCCCCAATCCCTCCTCCTCTCCACTCCCTCCTCTTCCTCCCCCCTCCTCCTCTTCCTCCTCCTCTTTCTCTTCTTTTTTCAATAGCAAGGGGAAATATATATATATTTGGCTCAAGTCCTTTAAATGAATGTTCCAAACATCCAAAGAGCAATAAAGAGACTCAGCCAGAAATCCTGCAGAAGAGCTCCTGGGATGGAGCTCAGGCAGGTTCTCCATGAGGCTCCCAGGACAGCCTAGGTCCTGATCACAGCCAAGCCATCCGGGAAAGTCCTTCTGAGGCCCAAGTACCAAGGGCAGGTGCCTCCTCCAGCACTCAGCAGGCAGTTCAGAATAGAACATGTGTGTGCCAGAAGGTTTGGAAGGGAACCCAGTAAAATTCTCCTTTCCTCTGGACAGGGCTATCCCTCAGCCGTGGATTATTTGCTGAGCACAAGCAAGAGATGGCTTCCATCCCCAGCTTGTATGAACTATCTGAGTCTTGTTTGTTCTTTAAACTAATCTTGCTCTCACTCTTGCTGAGTGGGCGCACTGTGTGTCCCTGTGGGGCACAAGCCAGCGGCCACAGTGTGAGCTGGGAAGTGGCAAGCACCGTGGATTCTCATAAGAAGCACACTGCTGCTAGCCAGGCAGGGCAGGGAAGGGCCTTCCAGCCTTGCAGCTGGGATGGCCATTGGAGGCATGCCTTATAAAGGCCAGCATTGGGCTTTTAATGTGTACTTGCTCAATTCTCTCTCTCTCTCTCTCTCTCTCTCTCTCTCTCTCTGTGTGTGTGTGTGTGTGTGTGTGTGTGTGTGCGCGCGCGCGTGCGCGCGCGCGCGCGCACGCGCGCGCGCATGTGTGATGTTCATGCCTGTATATATCTATGCTTGCATGCATGTGGGTATAGCTATGTGCATGTATATGCTTGTGTGTGCACATGTGCAAAGTAGAGGAGGGTGTCTTCTTCAATCACATTTTTCTTAATTTGGTGAGGCAAGGTCTCTTGCTGAACCTGGAACTCATGGTTTCCTCTGGTCTAGCAAGCCAGCTTGCCCCAGGGATCCCCTATCTTTGTCTCCAGGGCACTGAGATTGCAGGGAGTATCCTGTAATCTCACCTGCATAGCTTTAACACAGATGCTGGAGATCCCATCTCTGGTCCTCATGCTTGGGTGGAGAGTACTCACTGAGCCATCTCCCCAGCCACCAAACTCTTACGTTGAGCCTAAGGCCAATGTAACAGTAATAAAGGTGGCCCAGTGGGCTGTGATTAAGTCAGGATAATACCACTCTTATGACTGGGGCCAGTGGCCTCGTAAGGGACTTTGCTGAATCTCATTTGCCCTTCTGCTTTCCAAAGTGAGGACACTGCTCTTGTTCCCTCTGGAGATGCAGAGTGCAAGGTACCACACTGTAGACAGAGCCTGAAGCCTCTGCTTAGACAAAACCTGCAAGTGCATGAATGGGCCTTGAACTTTCCAGTATCTAGTTTTGTTAGCAATAAATACCTGGGGTTAAGGCTAGCCAGTCTCAGACATTTTGTTATAGCAGCAGAAGCAGACTAAGACAGAGAGGAAGAGACATCTGACACCCCGAGCCAGTGACTGTCAGATGGTACTGTGTTCCCTGGGGGGAGCAATTCATGGGTCTACAAAACAAAGAAGATTAAAGGGGAACACACACGCACACACACACACACACACACACATACACACACACACACACACACACTCACACACACACATGCTACCTACCATTCCCTGCAAACAGCTTCCCACTCTTGTCTTCTTTCCATTGTTCTGTGCCTACAAGTCCAGGTTTTCAGGTTTTCATACAAAAGTGCTTTGGTGAAAGACAGGAAGTACCCTCAAACTCTCCATGATGGCTACCTCCTGGCAACATGAACTCCTCACCTTGAAATCCATAGGTCTCACTGGTAGGAAACTGTCCTACAGACTTCAAACAATTGGCCTCCTGAGGGGACAGATAGAAGATAGAAGGTAGTTATCACCTCCCTCCTTTCCTGACCACAGTACATGGACAGCCTGAGAAGTGTCTGGCATCTGGGCCCCAACCTGAGGAGATGGCAGTGAAAATCATAGACAGAAGAAAGGCTGGACCTGTGAAAGCTGTCCAGAGTAAGAGGAGAACAGTCCAGGCCCTTGGAAGGGGGAGTGGGGGCCACTGGTTTCCTCTCTGAAACCAACTGTGGTGGGGCAAGGGTCAGGCAGGCCATGGGGAAAGAGGTCGGCCCTAACCCAGGGCCTTGCTATTCCAAATGGGCCACTGCACTGTGCTGAGTGAGTGGGTGAGGGCAGCCACAGTGATACCGCTGTTACCCAGCATGCCCTTCAAAATGGAGGCTCTCGCGCAGTACCTGCCTGGACCTTGGCAGCCAATGACACCTAGCTGGGGCCCCTGGCCATGCCCTGTCCTAGGATAGGCAACTGATTACTGGTGACAGAGGTCCAACCCCTTACCTGACACAGAACTGCTCCAAAGAGACCTTTGAATTCAGGACCCAACCATGAAGCTGCATCATACCTTAGCTGCCCCCTTTTCCAGGCATGAGTCCCTTGTTACCTTTTTGACCCTGTTACCAAGAGCACAGCCCCACAACCAAAGGACTTCCAGGGAACCCATCTGCACATACCTCTATAGCAAGACCTCACTGTGTAAAGCAGAAAGTAATTGAGGAAGACACCCTGCCTCAACATTGAATATCTACACACATGTGCACACACATGCACATGCATGCACACAGCTAAACCCAAATATACAAACATGGATATACACAGGTATAAGCAACACACACACACACACACACACACACACACACACACACTGAAAGACCAGAAAACAACACCAGAGAACTCCAACAGTCTGTGAAAGGGAAGTAAGTCCAGAAGAATGTATGAGGAAGGAGTCATGCTACAAGGGCCTCTGGCAGCCCCTTGTCACCATGCAGCATCTGAGGCAACCTCTTTCTCAGCATCTTCCTCCAGCACACAGTCAGTGACTCCACCTCTGTGCCTGCCACCTGGTCTGCCGCTTCTTTGAGTGCCTTGGCCGTTGGTAAGTCCCAGCAGCAGAGAGCTTGTCTAGTTGGCCCCAACTCAATGAATGGCGAGTGTGCTTTTAATTATTTGGGATTACGTGAGCCTGACTGCTCATTGTTAAGACTCCATCTCAACGGGTGGTTGCAAGAACCGGCTGCATGGAAACTAGCTGTGCAAAGACGCAAAGCCAAGCCTCAGAATGTGGATGGAGTTCTTGCCTGAGATTTTCAGTACAGCCTAGAGGCAGGCTTTTATTTCAAAAACATGTGGATTCTGCTGAAATCCAGTAAAGAAGGAATTCCATGTACATAGCCGGTGTTCTACTCAGGTGTGCGTCCCATGGAAGGCTGGGCTTGTGCGTGTTTGGATAGCCGGAGATAAATTTTCTTTTCTAAAAATATCTCTTTATTTGACCTACAGTGTCTGCAGGAGTCAGGGACTCAGGTCAGAGAGGCTTCTTCTTTCAGGAGACCACAGCTGGACATGTGCGGAGAGTGAGAGACTGAGGAGCAGTGAGTTCCAAATCCAACATCTTTAGCATCCTCTCTTCTCAAGCCTCAGGTTCTGTCTGGAAGATGAGGGTAGGATCGTGAGAATGATGGGTGACTCCAAGGAAACTGTCCTCCAGACACAAGAGGCCTCACAGCGACTGTGGCAGCATGCACAGGGTCAAGCCAGATGGGATCCCTGAGGGGGAAGTGGACACCATTCCACCCTTAACCAAGAAGATATCTGCACTGATACCCACTGGGAACAGAGGGTGTCAGTTTCCTCCAATGGAGTCTCCCTGAGATACCAACCACACTCCAGGACAGGCCCTGTGCCCAAGGGTAGTCGGCCAACACAAAGTGGATTTCTAGGTATTTTGGGTTTTGTTTTGTTTTAGGACTTTTGCTTCATTTTGTTTTGTTTTGGTATTTTTGTTTTATTATTTGTCTTGACCTCTGGTTTTGGTTATGGTTAGATTTGAGAGAGACAAAGAACATGAAGCTAAGGGTCAAGGAGGTGAGGAGGGTCTAGGAGAAGCTGAAGAGAAAAAGAAATATGAATAAAATATGTTGTAGGAAAAAAAAACTTAGGCAGGGCATGGTGGCACATGCCTTTAACTAGAAATGGTGGGAGCCAAAGGCAGGAGGATCTCTGTGAGTTCAAGGTCAGCCTGGTTTACAAAGGGAGTTCCAGGATAGGCTGCATAGAAAGACCTTATTTCAAAATAGTAAACTTAAACAAAAGAAAGAAAAGAAAATTTTAAATGTAAAGAAAAATAGCATGATGTGTGTGTACATGCTCATATGTGTGCACACAAGTGTGTGTGTGTGTGTGTGTACATATGTGTGCATGCACATGCATGTGTGTGACATTAGTGTGTGTATTTCTTCCTTGATTGCTCTCCACCTTACACACTGAGACAGTCTCTTACTTGAACTCAGAACCAGCTAGTCTGGTCTGTGGAATCCCTGTCTGTGGCACCCCTGCAAAAGAGAAGTCAAACAGAAGACCACATGACGCGGAGTCCTCACTGGAAGGGGCTCCTGAAGCCCCCTAGATGCTCTGTAGCATCCAGTGAAACCTCTTAGTCAGCTCCTTGTCTGCTGTGGGCATGTGAACTCCAGTCCATTGACTTGGGCGGTCACTGAACTGTCCCCTAGGCCTTGGTGAGCTGTCTCAGATGCAGTTGTGAGTGAGAAACCAGCCCTCCAGTGAATGCAGAAGGGTTTCTTCCCATTGTTTCCTAGGGGCAAGTGGGTCCACTGAGCCATCTCAGGGAAGCTCTAGGGGACAGAGCACACAGGGGTAGGGAAGCATGCTCTCCCAGGGTCTGCCCAGGCTTTCTCATCTTGGTCTACTTCACACCCTGGATCCTGGGCGTGACTTTCTGTGATAACAGGACCTTGTAGCTGAGGAAGGCCAGGGTAGGATTTCCCATTGATGACAGCTCTGCTCTTGAAGAGTACCAGAGCGTCGAAGAAGCAGTGCCTCCTGCACCAGAGTTCCTTCAGGAACCGCCCAGCTCCACGTCCACAGGACGCTGGGACCACATGGCTGGGAGAGGGTAACCATGGCAACCCTCCAGTCATCGCTAAGTGACTCTTTCACAATGCACAATCGCTCTGTTTATAGGAAGAATGCTGACCGTATACTCTGGTTTTCCAGCACGTTACTTTACTAGGAAAGAATGCAGAGCCCACCAGAAGGCGCAGACACTGCAGTTTCCCCGACCATCAGCTGAGGCTTCTCCAGGCTGCCGTGGAACAGAATGCCTGGGGTCTCCTGCCCACCGTGCACCGAGGGAGGCATGGCTCATCCCAGAGGTCTGCTGCTGCCCAAGAAGGGTCCCAGAGATGCCACCTGGTGTCTTCTGAGACCCAAAGACCACACAACTGTGCCTCATTGTGGGTCTGGCATCTGTAACCAGGCCAAACCACCACAGCGCTCAGCTCATTCGTCAGAGTGAAGTTACAATCCAGACTGGTTGGTGAAGGGTGTCTGTCTCCTCCCTGCAAAGGCCACAGGCATTTGGTTGGTGCTCTGTGGGAAGGCACACACATTTGCTTCCTTGAAGTTTAAGTTTAGGAAGGGGGAAGATGAACTTCAGATGCTAAAAATAATCGGGGAGCAGGGGGGGGCTCTTCAAATGAAAAGAAATGACTTTCTGCAGGGCCAGGCTCTGAGGCCTTGTTTCCATCCCTGAGCCCCTTTGATGGCTGCAACCATCATGTCATTGATATTCCAAATGCGGCCTGTAATTTCCTGAGACCTGGAGAGGCAGCTGCTTCCGGTTTGAACAGCACAGTTTAGAAAGATGAGTCTCAGCAGAAAGCAGTCTATAACTATATTAAAAAAAGATTTTCCCATTTTTATTTATATTCAAGTGTGTGTGCCTGCAGGTACAGACAGATGCCAAAAGAACTGGGATCTGGGCAGCTGTGTGTTGCCTGAAGTGGGTAATGGGACCAAATTGAAGACCTCTGGAAGAGCAGTAAGTGCTCTTAACCACTGGTCTACCTCTCCAGCTCTAGGCTAGCACTTTAAAAATCCTTTTCTTTCATAAGGTATGTTAAAACAAAACAAAGCAAAACAAAACAAACCAAACCACTATTCAGTTCAACAAAATGCCAGTGTGTGGAAGCTCGTGAATGCAGGCTGGGCAGGGACTGATGAGGTAGGGCCTCTTTCCAGGCCCCTGGACCAATTCCCATCAACAGCCCCATCTCCTCCCTTTAGTCTTAGCACCGCAGCCTGTCAAAACATTGTACACAGTGAATTTGGTGTCTGCTTCTCCTTGTGAACAGGCTTTCCCATGTGGCTGGTGTAGCTCTTGTGGCTTCTTAACCACTTTGCTGTCTGATCCTTCCAATACCTGTGGCAACAGAAAAGATTAGTGAATCTGCCCACCTTGACCAGCTGATGTCATCGATTGAGAGAGTTTGGGGAGACAGCTTTGAGAACGTGCTGTGGGAAACAGCAGGAAGTGAGAGCTGGGATTGAGTCAGACAAGAGTCTGTGCTGAGGGACAGGAGACAATCAGGACTCATGGAGGGATGTGGTCCCTGCAATCATGGACCCATCAAGTCAGAGGCCTCTGAGGAACTACGGCACCCCTCCTCCAACAGAGTTATACAGGGAATGTATTCTATGCAGAAGGATGCAGACCCCAGGATGGCTCTTAGGATGTGACAAAGGGCCACCTTTTGTTGCCCTTCAGAGATGAAGGGGCCCTTGTATTTTTAGGCTGACTCCAATGTGGATGGGGGTGTAGAAACCACAGTTTCTATAAGCTGTGCTAATTACCCTGTGGCCAAGGCGGGGCCACAGGACCACATCGACCAGCCCTCCTCCATCGTAATGACAGCCAGTCTGGGATCTAAAGGTGGCTGTCCCTCCTGCTTTCCTTCACTCCCGGTCATCTTCAGCACAGCTTTGTAAACTGCCAGTCACAACCCCAAAGGAGCTCACAAAAGAATCTGAAAACAGAAGAAGGGTTCTGAATACATAAATATTAATTCAAAGTCGTTCTGGTCAGTATCCATTGGTGTTGCATTCAGGGGACAGCACAGCATCCCTGGCTCAGAACATACAATCCCAGCACTTTGCTCTGTACATGGTCTCATGCCACACAACAGCAGCGAACACTTCCTCAAACACCTCAGTTCAAGACTATGGTACATAATCAGCCACCAAACCCAGACACTATTGCATATGCCAGCAAGATTTTGCTGAAAGGACCCTGATATAACTATCTGGAGTGAGGCTATGCCAGTGACTGGCAAATACAGAAGGGGATGCTCACATTCATCTATAGGATGGAACACAGGGCCCCCTATGGAGGAGCTAGAGAAATTACCCAAGGAGTTGAAGGGGTCTACAACCCTTTAGGTGGAACAACAATATGAACTAACCAGTACCCCCAGAGCTCGTGTCTCTAGATGCATATGTAGCAGAAGATGGTCTAGTCGGCCATCACTGGGAAAAGAGACCCCTTGGTCTTACAAACTTTATATGCCCCAGTACAGGGGAATGCCAGGACCAGGAAGTGAGTGAGGGCAGGTGGGGGAGGGGGGGAGAGTATAGGGAACTTTCGGGATAGCATTTGAAATGTAAATAAAGAAAATATCTATTAAAAAATATTGTAGTTGGAAAAAAAAGACTATGGTACATAAGAAAACTGTAGATTCCAATGAGTTTTTTTAAGTAGTTACTTTTTGGTTGTGTGTATGAATATGTATACACTTGATGTCAGCACAATCTTAGTAAGGCAGTTGTTCCCTCCTCCACATGGGACCCAGGAAAAAGCCCAGGTCCGCAGGCATGGAGGCTTTTGCAGGCTGAGCCCTCTCCCTACCCAAACTGCAATGTTTACCTCTAGCAATGAGCAACGCTTTCTGTTCTTACAGAAACTTGATGGCTTCGTTATGGAAAACAAAGATTTGCCGTATTTCCTGTCCCTCACTGTGCGTACCAATTTAGTGTGTCTGTGGATTGTAATGTGTTAGAATGTTTGATCCAAAAGTTGCTGTTTGAATTGCTGACTTGAGTTTCAGGTTTTTTTAGATTTTTAAAATGAATTTTGGCATGGGATAAGGATGGAATTGCCAACAATCTTCTAAATGGCTGTAAACACACTCCTGCTTTAAAAAAAAAACTATAATGGTATATGAAACAGCACTTCTCAGCCTTGATGGTTATAAAATCAAAATGTCAATCAACTCCGCAAAATACAGAAGATACTGTGTCTTATCAACTATTCAGCCACAATTTAATCTTTACACAAAAATACAAGTATATTCATCTAATTCATATGCAAATATTCTTTTTTGCCTTTAATACATGGTAAAATGACATTAAATCAAAGAATTGTTTGAGAATAAATTTATTTATGACATTATCAGTAAATATTTTATCTTTCTACTTATGAGATAGAGTAGGAGAGGAGAGGAGTGGACAGGAGTGGAAATGTTGAAGAAACTTCCCCTATAGCATGGCTACTTTCCTCTACAACATGGCTACTCTCAACCAAGCCCCACCAGCCACAGAGAGGGCAATTGGAAAGTCATAGGTCCCCCCCGTAAGCTCCTGTATCTGAACACTTGGTCCCACTTGGTGTCATGTTTAGGAAGATTCTAGAGCCTTCCAATGTAGAGCCATGCTGAAGGAAGTCTGATCACTGGCTGTGGGCTGTGAAGGCTTTCAGAGCTTCTAGCCTTGTTCCATCTCCAGTTTACTATATTTCCTGCCTGTGGTTAGACATGTGATCTCTTAGTTCCCTCTCTGGCCATGGAACCGTAAGCCAAAATAAAGTCTTCCTTCTATAAGTTGCCTTTGGTCATGACGTTTTATCACAGCAACAAAAATTAACTGTAACGTGTTTTTATACACAAAAGAATCAGCGTGGGCAGAGCCCAAGGGCTGGCCATGTGTGCCCACACCTAGAAGACCCACTCCAAACCAACATACTGCAATCAGCCAGTTCATAAATATGCAGTGAGCCAGCATAGACCCACTAAGACACTGAAAGACAGTATCTATGTGTATTGACAAGAAACGTGTGAGGTATGTGTGGCACAGATGCTAAGTCGTACAAAATAAGAACAAAGAAGAAGGTGAGCCCTCACAGGAAGATATATTAAACATAAACCTGTCTTTTTCTTATCTAAATTCAACCCTGCTGACTAAACCCTGCTAACATTCTTCATAGTGATGGACACAGGCAGAGTAGACTGCACGTATGTGTGTGTTTGGAGGCCAGAGGTGTTGGATCCTCTGGAGCTAGATTTATAGGCAGTTATAAGCCACCTAACTCGAGTACTGGCATCTGAACTCCTCTGTAAGAGCACTATTTGCTTCTAACCACCCAACCATCTCTCCAGCCCTTTTGAAATGATTCTTGGTGAAAATAAAGTCATTATTTGTGAGAAGAAATAGGTACACTCTAGAAATAATGTTATTTAATCATCCCTCTCCCTCTCCCTCTCCCTCTCCCTCTCCCTCTCCCTCTCCCTCTTCTCCTCTTGTCTTTTCTCATGGATTCCAGACTGGCACTGAACCCACTGTATATTCAAGAATGGCAAAGTCTTGATCCTCCTGCCCCAGCCTCCCCAGAGCTGAGATTACAGGTGTGCAGTACCATGCCCAGTTTACAGGGTATGAGAATCAGACCCAGGACTTCATGCATCCAGGCAAGCACTCTACCACCTGAACCACATCCCCAGATGAACAGCGCTCCTGCTACTTAACACAGCAGGACACTTGTACCCTCCATGAAACAGAACAGAGCCCATAAATATGACCCAAAGGATTGTGGGGTCTTCCCTGTTGAAAAACTGGAAGTAGATGGCATATTTTGTAAATCTTGTGGGACAAAAGAACTGGATTCTTCCTCCTTCCTCACACCAGTACACCAGACGATCATACCTTCACACAAGAAACCACACAAGTGTAGGGCAGAACCACATGAGGATTCATAATGCAGTCTCATAATGTAACAGAGCATTCTGTCCTGTCACCAGAGCACCAACTGTCCTGTCAGAAAAGATTTGTTTTTTTTGTTTTTTAAAGACAGGGTTTCTCTGTGTAGCCCTGGCTGTCCTGGAACTCACTTTGTAGACCAGGCTGGCCTCGAACTCAGAAATCCACCTGCCTCTGCCTCCCAAGTGCTGGGATTAAAGGTGTGTGCCACCACCACCCGGCTCTGTCAGAAAAGATTTAATGCCTTGATCTCACACAGCTCTGTGTGTGTGTGTGTGTGTGTGTGTGTACATGTGTATGTAAAAGTCAGAAAGATGGACACTGAGGATCTTTCTTAATCTCTTTCCATCTGCTTGAGATGGGGTCTTTTTACTGAATAAAGAGCTCACCAATTGTCTTAGTTAGGGTTTTATTGCTGTGAACAGACACCATGACCAAGACAAGTCTTATGACAACATTTCACTGGGGCTGGCTTACAGGTTCAGAGTCCCAGTCCATTATCATCAAGGCAGGAACATGGCAACATCCAGGCAGACATGGTACAGGAGGAGCTGAGAGTTCTACATCTTCATCTGAAGGCAGCTAGCCGGATACTGGCTCCCATGTGGTTAGGAGGAGGGTCTTAAAGCCCACACCCCTAGTGACACACTTCGTCCAACAAGGCCACACCTCCAAATAGTGCCACTCTCTGGGCCAAGCATATTCACATCAATTCAGCCAGGCTGGCTGGTCACAGAGCTCTAGGGATTGCCTAGCCCTGAAACATCTCCAGTGATGGTGTGGGTTACAAGAGTGAGTGCCATGCCCAGCTCTTTCTATGGGTACTGGGAATCAAACTCAGGATCTCATGCTGTGTGGCAAACTCTACACACTGAGCTATCTTTCCAGTCCTCTTAATACATGACACTTGAAGGTTCCACACAGCTTGTATCTACAAAAGATGTGTGTGTATCATGGATATCTTTAATTATCAACTAATACAATATAGAATAACCTAAGAATAGAGTCTCCTTATTAGGAGTTGTCTAGATTAGGTTGGCTTGTGGGCAAGTCTGTGTGGGATTGTCTTGATTGCAATGATGTGGGAGACCCTCCCCACTTCGGGCAGCACTAGTCCCTGGGTTTAGATCCTAGATTATGTAAGAAATTAAAAGGTGGACTGAGCTGTGAACACGCGTGCAGTCGTCCTTTCTGCCGTTGACTGTGGATGTGAGGCAGCTTGCCACCTTGACTTCCTTGCTGTGATGGACAGAACCTGCAATTGTGAATTAAAATAAACCCTCTCAGTTAAGACAGTTTCAGCCTGGTGCACCCTTTATTACATGCACGCATGAATGTGTGTGGGCACACACACACACACAGAGAGAGAGAGAGAGAGAGAGAGAGAGAGAGAGAGAGAGAGAACTTATAACTTCATCTCCAGAGATTCTATCCCCTTTGCCTCCTGATGACATAGTTCATCATCCGGGAGATGAAGGCAGGACCCTGGAGGCGGTCGCTGATTTCAGAGGGAAGAATACTGCTTACCTGGCTTGCTCAGCCTGCTTTCTTATACCATTCAAGACCAAGGCCCCAGGACCTACCTACAGTGAGCTAGACCCTTCCACATCAATCAAGAAAATGCCCTAAAGAAGGGCTCTGGTGGAAGCCTCTTCTCAATTGAAGTCTCCTCTTCTAAAATAGTTTGTGTCCAGTTGACATAAAACTAGCCAGACTAGAAAGGAACAAACAGTTACAACTATAGAAAGAGATGAGAAGCCAACTAATTGTTTCTGGTATATTCTAGTGTCAAAATATTAACAAATCTGGGAATGTTGTAGGAAAGGTTGGGGGAGGTAGGATGAATGTGATCAAAACATGTATAAAATTCTCTAAGAACACACACGCTACAGAGAATAAATACATGTAATATGTTTTTCATAAAGAGCATTCTATGTCTGATGTTGGTGATGGTGTTCTCCTTGGAGGGCAGATCTGAGCAGATGATGGACATTTAACAGACGGCCCACCTCACACCAAGGATCCACATAGTGAATCCTCTCTCCACAGAGGAGCCACTGTACCCTTGGGAGGACATCTGTGCACCATTGCTTGTGAAGCAGAATGCACAGTAAAGCTTGTTGTTTGGGTGTTCACGGTGCCGACATTTGTTCTGAGGGGCATCAGTTCACACCCTCACAGCCCCCGAGAGTGGCACTGAGAGGTTGGGCAACTGCCAGAGGGCACACAGCAGGGCGTAGCAGAATACACCCTCCAGGGTGAGCAGGAGCCACCCAGATGGGGTACCACTGCTGCTGGATGGGCATCCGGCACCAAGCCCAAAGCCAGCTATGGGCTGGACTTCCATGTGTAGCGGGCCTCTGCCTGATTGAATATGGCTTTTCAACAGGACTGCTCCTAGGCTGTGGCTACCAAGAGACAGCACTACTTCCTCCAGCTCCAGTCCCCACTGGCGTCCTTTCAGAAGAGGTGCAGCAGTTGGATAGAGATTTAGGCACATCTCCTCTTGCTGAAACCAGATGACCCATACAGACTTCATCCAGCCATGAGGTGCTGTGTCCTGGACCCAGGACAGTGGCCTCTTCCTCTCTAGCAGTACAGGGGCCACATGAGGTCACAGCCTATAAAGTCCCAGTCCCAGCCCTACAGCTGCAAACAGGACATAAGAGACACTTCATACATTCTCCCAGGAAGGCTCTTGGTTCCTAGCTGAGAATCTAGGGCATCCTTGGAGCCATCAGGAGTGAAGAGGGGTCTCTAGGGCCATCTCTGGAGGCCCAGGTGATAATGGTCTGACCTAGAGGCCTCACTCTGCAGACACCCAGTCTCTCCACACTGGGATACCAGAGACTCTACAGGAATCTCCTTCTGATGAGGTATTTGTCCATTTCTGGAATGAGAGAGAGACAGACAGAGAGAGAGTGCATGCATGGGCATGTAAGTGTATTCATGCTTGCTAGTGCATGTGTGTATGTGTGTGCACTCATGTGTGTTCATGCATGTGCATGCATGTGAGTGTGTGTGTTGTATTTGAATGCATGTGTGTGCACTGTGTAGGATGTGTGTATGTATGTGTGTGTGCGTGTGTGTGTGTGTGTGTGTGATAGAGAGAGAAAGAGAGAGAGAGAGAGAGAGAGAGTGTGTGTGTGTGTGTGTGTGTGTGTGTGTGTGTGTGTGTAATGTATGTGTCTAGAAAACAGAAGCAGCCTGATATCTACCTCTCTATCAATAAGGAGATGAGGGTCTACAGCCACACTGGTATAGTCAAGAGCTTGACATCTACAGGAAACACCTCTGGTCTTTTCTGGGTAGGAATCCAGGGAAGTCCAGAAGACAAACTAGCCAGAGTCTCTCTGCACTGGATGCTGGAAGCTGATGTCATCTTCTCTGCTTCTGCTCCTAGCAGTCCTTCAGTGGGGGCAGAGATGGCAATGTCAGCCCATAGGGAAGCAGCAGTCTACAGAGGGCCTTATAGCAACCCAGTCTGTCCCTACCCTGGCATACCCCTCTGATGGTACCACTCTGGTACCACTGTGCTCAATTGACAGTGCCACTGGACCACTTTCGGAGCTTCTTGACCTCTCTAATCCTTGGTTTCCCTTTCTGTAAACATAGGAGAAGCATTCCACAAATGGCTGCAAGCTCTGAAGCAAACAAGACCAGGATTGAATGTTCATCCCACTGCTGAGGCTGCTCCAGGCGATGCTGATACAAAAAGGGGGCTCTTACACAGTTCATTCGCCCTCTGCAGCTGGCATGTCAGAGTGGCTCCCAGACCTGTGCTCCCCATGTCTGTCATCTCATAAATGAAGGTCACGTGACTTGGGCCTGTCCTTTTGCCTGCTTGAACCAAGGCCTGCAGGATCCATTTGGCCTGCAGACTCCACATCAGGGGCTGGTCCGACTTTTCTCTGGACCCTCTGGCTTCTTTAAAAGTTTACACCCAAGAACAGCTGCCTCGTAAAGGCGTTTTTCATTAGTTTCCTGGAAGATGGTATTCTAATTTCCACACGTTTGGACCTCGGGAGTGCCAGCACCCTTGTACTGATGGTTTCCCACACTCTCCGATTACTCATCTCCAGCCTGATATTGCAGCACAAGAAGACAGGGAGCATGCAGGTGGAAGCGTTGCCTTCTCTGTTGGAGTGCCCATCCAAATTCTAACAGCCCCAAGTCTCAGGGGGACTGCTACCTTACAAAGAAAGGATAGCATTGTCCCTGAAAGGGTGGAAGTCAGGGTTCTTTCTAGAAGGAGTATGTCTTAGGAGATAACTGCGATATTCATTGCTGCAGCCTGTGAGCCTGAGGACGGAGAATCTCGAGCACACTGTGGAATTTCTTGTGCTAGTAGCCTTGTGTTTTCCTCCAGTGTCCTCGAGACCTCTCATAAATGATTGGATAGTCGGGTCACTCTCAGGGTGTGGACAGGGAGTGAGAGGATTGAGTCACAAGGCCTGGGCTGCCGGACACAAAGCCAGCTGCCCTGGGCAGCCCCCACCTGATCAGATCATGGTCACTGAGCCTGGTGCTGCAGAGGGGAAGGGCTACAGGCTGACCTGCGCCTTAAGACATCTGCTCAAAGGCAGGTGTCCACACACGACAGCAGTGTGGGAACCAGACTGTGGCTCTATAGGTCAAGACCCTAGCAGTAAGACTTGTGGACCCGTAGACAGCTCTCCCACTACCCAGCACAGGGCCTCAGGAATGTCCTTTCTCCTTTCTGCCTCAGCTTTCTCATCTGTGAAATGGATTTCATAAAAGTGTTTACTATAGAGTTGTCATGTGGCCACCAAGAGCTCAAACTTGGCCCGTGAATGTTAAAGCAACAGGAGGATACAGGTTCTCCAGAAGCTGTTATGGTCAGTTAAGAAAATACCCCAGTAGAGAGACAGGGTAAGGGTGGGGTTGGCTCTGCAGGAGCCAGAAGGACCCACTGACTTCATAGACAAGGAATTCCAGACCCTGAGGCCTCTGTAGCCGCTGGGTTGCCTGCAGAGACCAGACGTCTCTGCAGAAGGAATACAAGGCCATCCCTTAGCTCAGTCACAAAACTCTCTCTTATAGCAGGAGGAAGGAATGGCTCCCACAGTAGGTCTGCACTGCCTCCTGCTATCACTGCCTTCCGCACAGAGTGGGCCAACTTCTGTGACGCTCTCAGGATGGCCTTTGAACTTCATTCCAAGAAAGCTCAGAGCGGTGTGAATGCTGGCCCCACCCAGGCCAGCCTCAGCCACATCCCTAGGCTGCCCAGATGAGGGGCTGAGCCCTAATTTTGGATCTCTGAGCCTGCTCTGGCCTTGCCTGGCCTTGCCTGCTGCCTTCTGAGCCTGCTCTGGTCTTGCCTGGCCTTGCCTGCTGCCTTCTGAGCCTGCTCTGGTCTTGCCTGGCCTGGCCTGCTGCCTTCAGGGTTCCAGACTTGTACGGTTTATCTGTCACTTGTTTGGGGTTCTTTGAGATTTTTCTTTTAGTAGAAAGTGTTCCTAATATAGAACATAAATCGTGTATAGCAGGAGCTGGAGAGATGGCTCAGAAATTAAAAGCACTTGCTGTTCTTGCAGAAGACCTGGGTTCAATTCACAGAATCTCCAGGGGAACTCTTAATCATGATAATTCCAGGACCAGGGAGTCCATGTCCTCTTCTAGCCTCTGAGAACACTGCACACACTTTGTGCACATACACTCACGACATCAAACACCCTTCATAAAATAAAAATAAATAAATCTTTAAAATGATAGTGAGAAGCATCATTAGCTTCTGGAACTTTCTTTTTTTTTCCCCAGTCAACAGTGTTTTATTAAGTTTTTGATGTATATGATCTACCAGATAGTCTAAGACTTAACGATGCAAAGTGCGAGCTTCATGCTCCCAGTCTGCATCCCTCAGGCTTCTGATGGTGGATGGAGAGGAGGGTGGCAGGGGCAGGGAGCAGGTAGTTAGCTGTGTGTGTGTGTGTGTGTGTGTGTGTGTGTGTGTGTGTGTGTGTGTGCAGGGCTGAGGAGAAGCTCTGTGTAGAAAGCCTGCTTGCTGTGTATCAGGCCTTGGGTTCCTTCCTCAGCACCAAAAAAGAGAAGAGGGTTGGGGAGATGCCCAGAGGCTAAGAGTGTGCACTATTCTTAGGAAGGACTTAAATTCGATCCCCAGCACCCAGACTGCTAGGCAGCTCATAACTGCCTGCAATTCAGATGCAATGCCTCTGCTCTCTTCAGTTACCCATGCTCACACTCACACACCCCTCCACAGAAACACGTAATACATACATGCATACATACATGCATACATACATACATACATACATACATACATACATACATACATACAATTTTAAAACTAAATCTTTTTAAAGGGGAAGGGAGGTCAAGAGCAAGCAATTCCTCACCAGGGCATCTGCAGAGTACTACGGACAAGCAGCAAACAACTCCCTGTGACCAATCTCCACAGAGCACAGTTCTCAGCAGCCAAAAGGGGAGACCATCCTCGCTGTCCACCCCAGCTGGGCAGCTTAGTAGAAATATAGCTCAGCCAAGGAAGAGAGTGCAACTGGAGTGCCACACACAGAACTCAAAAACAGACACAAAAGGCAAGAAAATGGACAGACAGAGAACAGATCAGTGGCTGCAAAGACTGGACTGACTCTAGAATGCCGCACTGCTAGCTAAGGTCCAAGTCTACCGTTGTCCCGATAGCCTTCTGGGCTTGGCACAAAATGGGGGACTCCCTTTACCAGCAGGGTTTCGTCTTCTCTGACCTTGTCTTGGGAGTTCAAAACTCCCAAAACCTCCACCTGGGAGATGTCACTTGGCCTTAGTTACAGGTTCAGCTTCCATTCTCCCAATAAGATCCCAATCAGCAAGCACCTGAGATTCCTGGAATGCCTGTCCATGCTCACTAGGCATCTCAGTGCCTTGACCTTCAGCCAATGGCCTTTGCCCACTCTGGATATTCCTACCCCCAAATCCAAAACTATATAACACTTCATTCCCCCAGAGTATAGTTGATCTATCTCCCCAAAGCTGATCCTAGAATGTGTCGTCATTTCTGTTTGTGCTCATGAGCTGTCTGAAGCTCTATTTATCATTGTGGGCCAGTGGCCAACAGTCCCAGAGAGGAGGGACACTGGCAGATAACAGGTATGGGGTGTTCTCCGTCCATTTCTGTTGCTGTGATAAAAAAACATCCTAATAAAAAAGAGCTTAGGAGAGAAAGGGTTTCTAATCTTGGGTTACAGGCCATCATTTCAGGGAAGTCAAAGAAGGAGCCTGTAGCATCTCATCCTATCTACAGTTGACAGCACAGAGAGAAATAAATGTATGTGTGCCTAATGCTCAGCTCACCGTCTCTACTCTTTTTAAACATTTTTTAGAATTTTTGATTCTGTGTATATGCGATGGTGGAGATTGTACATGCGAGTGACCACAGAGGCCAGAAGCAAGTATCAGATCTCCTGGAACTAGAGTTACAGGTGGGTGTGGGCACCTGACCTGGGTTCTGGGAATCACACTCGGGTCCTCTGCAATGGTATGAGTTCTTAATCACTGGGCCACTCTCCAGTCCCATCACCTCCCACTCTTACCCAGTATAGGACCCACTGCATAGACAGACACTGGTGCCCCCACAGTGACCTGGGTCTTTCCAGATTAATTAACAGTCAAGCCAAAGGCCCCCACACACACTCCAGGCATGTCCACTGACCAACCTAGACAGTTTCTCATAGAGACTCTTTCCCCAGGTGATTGTGCCACTCTGACAATTAGAATTAACTGGCACGGGGTTGAGGGGAAGGATTACTTGGCTGATGAAAATGTTGAGGAATCTGAGAGTGGCAGGGACTGCAGAGAACTGGGAATGTGCCCAGTGTCCTGGGAATGTTTCCTTTGTTTGCTTGAACAGGTCTCTGTGAATCCCAGGCTAGCTTGGAATTCTCTACATAGCTGAGGCTAACTTCACACTTGTAGCCCTTCTGCCTCAGCCGTCCTAGTGCTAGGATTATTACATCCCACCTAGCTTCCAGGATTGTTTACTTTAAAATGGTTAACCGTGCTATGTGAGGAGTACCTCAAGTTAGAGAGAGGGGGAGAGAGGAAGAAGGGGAGGGAAAGAAAAGACAGCAGAGAGACAAGGAAGAGAGTGATAGGAAAGAAAGAGGAAATGTGAGAGATGGGGGGAGGGAGATAGGGAAGGAGAGAGAGAGAGAGAGAGAGACTGAGCACAGGACCATCTTTAAAGATATTTTAACACAGTCTTGATCACCAGGGTTAAGAGAAAGAAAAGCACTCAGAAGAAAGTAAGACATGCCTAATGCATGGGTGAGTGCTCTTCAGAGAAGAGTCACAGAGAGTGACAGAGATCTGAGTGTGTGAGTGCTCCCCAAATGAGAGTGTCCTCCTGATCTGGCCATAAATACTGTCTGGTGGCTCTCAAGGCTTCATCTTAAAGGATAGCTTTGAAAACCTTTCTTCTTTCCTGTCTCTTTTGATGGAGACATTAGAGGGGGCTTTGGGGATGATTTAGATGGAATTACAATCTGATAAAGTAAAAGCAGAAGCCAGTAGTGATTTAGGATGTGTCCTCTGCCTGTAAATGGGTTTTCTTGTGAGATTCCTAAAATCTGGAGGTTTATGACTGGAAAGGGAGTAAAGCTCTAGCAATTATTTTCTGTTCTGGAATTACTGTGTCTCTGCTGGTGGGGGGGGGTCTCATCCAGATCAGGTGAGGGGGCTCCCCTGACATTCTTATGTCCTGCAAGCTTTCCCTATCTCTCTCCCTGTCCTCTTCAGAGAGGGACACTGAGAGTAATGGGTACAGAGGCTGCTGCTATTACCTTTGAAAGAACAGTAAGAATGAAGCAGCCCAACCAGATACCCCTGTAAGTGCCCAGCCCTGACCTCTGTTCTCTGAAGACCACACTTATCATGTAACAGACATCAGGATAGCCACAGAGATGTCCTAATTCTAGAAGCTCATAGACTTGGCAAATTTTGTGACAAAGAAAATCCTGAGGATGTGCATTTGTGAGCTCCAAATTAGTCTGTTATGTTTGTTTGTTTGTTTGTTTGTTTGTTTGTTTGTTTTGAGACAGGGTCAAATTACATCTCAGGCTGCCCTGGAACTATGTAGACCAGGCTGGCCTCAAACTAACAGAAGTGGGCTTGTCTCTGCCCCCCGAGTGCCAGGACTAAAGAGGACCACCACAAAGTTAGATTTAACCTGTTACTTTTTAACAGCCTAGTCCAAGTTCTTAGCACATGAGCAGAATGCAGCCAAATTCTTTGCCAGAAAGTATCAAACACAGTCCAGTCATCAATTCTTGGTAGACTCCTGTATTGGCTAGTTTTCTGTCAACTTGACACAGCTGGGGTTATCACAGAGAAAGGAGCTTCAGTTGGGGAAGTACCTCCATGAGATCTAGCTGTGGGGTAATTTCTCAATTAGTAATCAAGGCGGAAAGGCCCCTTGTGGGTGGGACCATCTCTAGGCTGGCAGTCTTGGGTTCTATAAGAGAGCAGGCTGAGCAAGCCAGGGGAAGCAAGCCAGTAAGGAACATCCCTCCACGGCTTCTGCATCAGCTCCTGCTTCCTGACCTGCCTGAGTTCCAGTTCTGACTTCCTTCATTGATGAACAGCAATGTGGAAATGTAAGCCGAATAAACCCTTTCCTCCCCAACTTGCTTCTTGGTCATAATGTTTGTGCAGGAATAGAAACCCTGACTAAGACAACTCCTTGTTCACCCCGAAACCTCACAGGCAGGACCTCCACTGTCCACACTTCTCTGCCATCCTGATCTTCAAAGATCCTACTCAAATGGCCCATTGCCGCTGCTTGTAACAGCTTACAGCTTCAAACTTTTCCCATTGCGACCACAAACCAGTTCCCACAACCTAAGAACAACACGGTCAGGTTTATCAGAGCAGTGACCCCACTCCTGGGTACCAGTTTTCTGTATAAGTTGCTTTTCCTCTTGCTGTAATAGAATACCTGACACAAAGAGCTTAAGGCTCATAATTCAAGACTACAGCTTATCCTGTTGGGCGAGGCCTGGCATCAGGGTCTTGGGGACTGTATCCACAATCAGGAAGCAGAGAGGGGGAGCTGGTGTCCTCCTTGACACCAATGTCAACCCCCACTGAAAGGGAAACTTCTGATTTCTTTGGAAAGTCATTTGTGTTGGATGGTGTTTTGCTGGAGCAAACACATGAAGGAACATTTCTCTGAAGCAGACACACATGAAAGGACGCATGATGAAGTATTCTTCACTAATGAAACACAGGTATTGGCTCATCTTACATTGCGTAGCTGAGCTCCATTTGTCATGACTCCATAGAGAGAAACATACCAAAAATTTCTGGTGAGGTTCTGGTGGCTTCTTGCTGCTTCTGTGGAGCCTGGTCTATTGGCAGAGTGATGTCAGCTGATATAGACTCACACAGAGTTTTGCTAAGACAGACTCACATGCTGAGGCAAGGTACATGCTGAGGCGAGATCTGTGGAGGACACGTGATGTTTGGAAGGAGTCTAGATAGGACTCAGTGGACAGTGAGGGAGGCTTGCTGGCAAAGGCAGCTTTGTCATGTTTCTTGGTATCAAGTCTTCACTGATCTCCACTTCCTTGGAGAGAGGCACAGCAAATAACTGCTCCTGGTGTCCCTGCTGGTCCCTGCTGGTCCTGGTCCCTCCTGCTGACTCGCGCCAACTCTGTTGAGGACTGGATATCTCTGCTAAGCACTTCCACCATTGCTGATTCATGTTTGCTATCCCAACACTACTGAACTGGACAGCTGGTATATTCATGAAGTATTTGTGAGTGGATCGAGCTGCCTCTACTGAATATGGTGAACGGAACTGCTGGCATATATCCTGACAACACAGATGGGATTTGCTCGGAAGAACAATTTCTTAACAGGTCCACTTCCCCCGTATCCTAAGAACCTTTCTTTTCCACCACTTCTGATGGGTGGTGGGCTAGAAGGGAGATTAAAGCATTTAAGAATCATTATTAAAAGCTGGGCGTGGTGGCGCATGCCTTTAATCCCAGCACTTTGGAGGCAGAGGCAGGCAGATTTCTGAGTTCGAGGCCAGCCTGGTCTACAAAGTGAGTGCCAGGACAGCCAGGGCTACACAGAGAAACCCTGTCTCGAAAAACCAAAAAAAAAAAAAAAGAATCATTATTAAAAATAGGGCCTGAGCCGGGCAGTGATGGCACATGCCTTTAATCCCAGCATTTGGGAGGCAGAGGCAGACGGATTTCTGAGTTCAAGGCCAGCCTGATCTAGAGTGAATTCCAGGATAGTCAAGGCTACACAGAGAAACCCTGTTTCAAAAGGGGGGGCTGAAGAAAATCCCAGCTTACACCCCCCACACTATATGGCTGCAGTATGAATGTGCATGGGGCTGGCACAGAGTGAGGCCCCATCCACGTTTTCAGCAAGAGGCTGCTGAGGCTTCCCCGGCCTTTAGATGCTACAGTGGGCTCAAGCAAACCTCTGATCTCTGTTCCATCGAGGGGCCTCGGGGCCTGTCCATCTCTCCTGTCTGCTGTGCCAGGGAGTGAACTTAGGGTCTCATGTGTGCTAAGCAAGCCCCTTCCACTGTGATATACCACCAGCCCTCCTCTTGCTTTTTATTTGGAGACAGGGTCTCACTAAATTCCCAACTGGAGCCTCGAACTTAGAATTCTCCTGCTTCCATTTCCCCAGTGCTGGGATGACAAGTCTGTAATCCCAGGCCTGGCTTCTCTCCTCTCTTTATTCCCTACTCAAGTTTTTAGTTTCTCTGACCCCAGGGGGTGGTTATTTTGTTGTCTTCTTCTTTAAAAAAAGAAAAAAAAAACAAAAATACAACATTTTATTACTGTGGTAAAAAAATACACATAACAAAATTTGCCCTCCTAACTACTTCAGAGTATATGACTCTGAGGTGCTTAACACACTGAGTGTGTGCATGACTGAATGTGTGCACTACCTGCCCCACTTCCACAGTCGGCTGAGCTTACTTCCTGTGAGCTACCTCTGGTCTCCAGGGGGTAACACAGATGGATACGTGAGTTATCTAAATTCAGACGATTGAATCTGAGCTGTTTCAGACATTCACCACTCCTGCACACACCAGGAGCCCCGAGGCTCCTTGGCAGGCTCAGCTCAGCCTTCTCACTCAGTCTTGGCCGTCAAGCATCTCTTTCCATAGATTCTTTGAACCTTCTAGGCTCCTATTCTCAGGGTCCCCCATGTCAGCCACAAGTGTGGATCCTTGTTTCCCTGGGTTACCCATAGAAGTGTTGTTCCCCTGGCTATATGGACTAGATCTATGTAACATGAATAATGAGTTTCAGAAAAGCCAGCCAGGGCTGTGTGCCAGCATCATGGAAGAGCTCCCAGGATCACGGTGACCCACAGGATGTTGTAGACGGGGAGTGACCAGAAGGGAGCTCTCTTGAGGGCGGGCAGCAGCTCTGCCCTTTGCCCTCTGCTCCCAGGCAGCCCCCTGGTCTCCTCCACTCTTACCTCCCTGGCGCTGTCTGTGTCAGAGGCTGAGTGAGAACATCTGAACAGCTCTGGCTGCCTCTTCAGGCTGACATTCAAACACGACAATTTCATCCTTGACCCACATCCAGGTTGCCGTTTGTCTGTGTGCCTTGAGCTGCTGTTCCCGGCAGCTCTGTGGCAAGAGGCCCTGGATAAAAGGCAGATCATCCCGGCCTGTTCCAACAGCCCACAGGAACTCAAGGTAGCTCTCAAGGAGGAGGGAGGGAAGGAGCAGGGGGAAAACAGACCAGACTCCACCCCTCACCACCCCTGCACCCCACCACCTCTGGACCCACTATTGATGCTATATTTTAGTTGTGAACAGTTATCACACCAGGCCAAGAGGAGGCACCACCTACTGCTACCTTTGCCTGAGCAGGCCACTTAGAGTTTGGGCACTGCATGGAGGAGGGAGGCCTCCAGACCAGTGCTGAGGTACAGGACAATGGAGCAGGGCTGAGCTGCAGTGATCCCCAGCATCTCAGCAGAACTGTGGCAAGGTGACCCCAGGTGTCAATCCACTGTGGGCCCTAGATTCAATGTCCGGACTACTCTGGATTCTCTCTGGGGTCATATGAAGAAGACATGCCTGCTTGACATTTTAGGGACTTCCCAACAGCCTGAGAAAACCTCTTCTGTCAGCTGCTGGCTTGGTGGCTCTATGACAGCCATCCATACCCAGGCCTGGCTCCTCAGCCTACACCACCTGGCTGCCCTCCTTGGAAGCAGGCTGGACTTGAACCGGAGACAGTCTTGGAGCTGACAAGCAGAGGATGAGGGAACAGGGAAGACGCTAGGACACCATCTGCCCTTGACACTTGGTGATCCTTGGGAAAGCCACAACTCTGGGGAAAGGGAGAGAGAGCAGCAGGCTACAGAAAGCAACACAGAGCTCAGTCAGCAAACACAAAACACATCCCGTCCCACCAGAAACCATGTTCAAGCAACTGGGAACTTTCAAATGGAGGCTGTGCGTCTTCGATGTGAGGAGATGGGAAGGGGCTGAGGGGGCAATTATAAAGGCACGGGAACTGTCTTAGAGGAGGAGGGAGAAACAGAATGGGGAAAGAAAAAAGGAAGAGGAGTGGGGAGAAAGGAGGAGCGCACAGAATGCCAAAGGGAGGAGTGGTGAGAGAAGAAGGGGAGGTGTGGGCACACAGGCATCAGGAGCCTCCAGGCAGAAGCTCAGTATGACTGGGCAGCTAAAGTTGTCAAGAGTGCAGTCCTATGAACTCTGTATAGACAGGTAGGAAGGCCTGTAGGAAGGAGCTGGCATCATCAGATTAGTTCTTGAGATGTATTGAATATGCTTAGCCCAGGGAGCAGCCCTATTAGAAGGTGTGGCCTAGTTGGAGTGGGTGTGGCCTTGTGGGAGGAAGTGTGTCACTGTGGGTATGGGCTTTAAGATCCTCATCCTAGCTACCCGGAAGTCAGTCCTCTCCTGTTTGCCTTCAGAACAAGATGTAGAACTCTTAGCTCTTCCTACACCATGCCTGCATAGACACTGCCATGCTTCTTGAGGATAATAGACTGAACCTCTGAACCTGTAAATCAGCCCCAGTTAAATGTTGTCCTTGTAAGAGTTGCCTTGGTCATGGTTTCTGTTCACAGCAGTAAAACCCTAACTAAGACAGTCCCTCCAGGTTCAAATCTGAAGGGGAGGAGGAGGCCACCTCCAGATGCTGAGCAGAGCTAGTGTGAAATGTCCATTGCAAGGAGCTAAGCTTCCTCTGCCCAGATGCCACTTTCCTGAGCAGCTAGCCACTGCATGAAGGGAGTCCTAAGAGTCTCTTGTGTCCTCTGTTGAATCTTGGCCACTGCCACACGAGAGGCAGGCTCTGGGATTTGGATTTGGATTCGGGGTGTTTGGTATTTGAAAGCTTTCTTCATAAAAAGATGGAGTCAGAGCTGGTGGCTCAGGACTGCCACCTCAGCTACTTATAGCTGAGACAGAAGGATCTCAAGCTCAGGGGCATCCTGGGCTAGAGTCAGGTCAGCCCGGCTACTAGCCTGGACAAGATTTATCTCAAAATATTTAAGAAATGGAAAAGAGAGGGCTGGAGGAACATAGTTCAGTGGTAAAGTGTATCTTTAACATGGACAAAAACCCAGGTTCAGTCCCAGTACCTCAAATAAATAAACAATACAAATAAATAAGTAAAAGAAGGAAGGAATGAAGAGACACCTTAGGAAGGGAGGAAGAAGAAAAAGGAGACCCAGTTTGGAGAAAATAGACTCTGGGCCCGGCTGCCTGAGCCCCGGGGTCTACACCTTCAGCCAGGCCTGGCCAAGTGGTCAGCTCCCAGAAGCCCAGAGCCAGAACTTGGGAGCCCTCCACAGGCAGGGCCAGAAGAAGAAAAATGCTAATAAAAGACAGTTTTGAGAAAAAAAGAAAACATTTGGGGCAATACCAAGCTATATTAACCATGTTGCCACTTGTTTTATGGTTTAGCTCCATTTTTATTTGGAATTACATAAGTGTGGGAGGCTCTTGTTCTGGGCTCCCAGCAATATCTGTCAGGCCCGTGGGCCAAAGGCACTGAGCAGAGCAGATTCAGTGCCTCCTGAACACATTATACGCATGCACACACGGTGCCATGGCCTATCATACAAATGGAAAGACGGGTGCAACCTGGGCCCTGACTTTGGGCAGAGACCCCACCCTCCACACACCCTAATACAGGCCTGGGTGGCCCCATGCCACAGATCCTGAGACACAGTTCTGAGAACCAGATACTTCTCAGCCCAGGCTTGGCCTCACTGTACCAGCTTGTTTTTAGACATGGAGAAACCAGAATCAAGAGGAAGGGGCAAGGTAATGAAGGGACCTCAAAGACCACCAAATGCCATGCCCTTCCTAAGACAGATAGCACCTGTGTCCCACATTCCTGTTAAAAGACGCACAGAATGTCCAAGGGGGACCAGTGTTCGTGTGGGCATCTTTGCATGTGACCCAGACAGTGTATTAGTCACCTACCACAGATGCTACAATAAAACACCATGAACTGGGCAACTTACAGAAGGAGGGGCTTATGGTACCGGAGAAAGTCCCCCATGGTAGGGAGCATGGCAGCAGGCGACTGGAACAGGAAGTTTGGAGATCACATCTTCAATCACAAACATGAAGCAGAGAGAGCATTCTATAAGTGAGGTGACGTTATGACATCCCTGCCCCTGTGACTCACTTCCGCCAGCAAGGCTGTACCTCCTAAACCTCCACAAACAGTGCCACCGTCTGGACTCTAAATGCACGAGCCTATGGGGAACACTTCTCATTCAAACCATCAGANGAGCTAGGTCACATTCATGGTGTAGGACAGGCAGGTCAGGGAGCTAGGTCACATTCATGGTGTAGGACAGGCAGGTCAGGGAGCTAGGTCACATTCATGGTGTAGGACATGGGGGCGACATTCAGAGCTCATGTCAAGAGCCAGGCAGCTAAGCTAAGCCACAACTGTAATGAATCTACACGCCTGTCAGCCAGAGTCCCACGCTGAAGGGAATATAGGAGTGTGTGCCCCTCAAACTCCTAAGGAGAAAGTCATAACCATGAATGATGAGGTCAGGAAACCTATCATACAAAGATGTGGTTTACTGTGTTATTTAGAGAGAAAAAATTCAAAGTACACCAACATTCAACAGGAGAGAATGGTTAGTCAACGAACTATCTGCCTGAGGCAGGATCCCCATAGACTAGAAGAAGAATAGGATGGGAGCTGTCTGCATCACCTGCAGGTGGGGCTTCCTGGTAAGAAAATGTGAACTGAATGACGGAAAGTGGTGTGTCCATCAGCTTTAACAACCAAGCTGTGACACCCACAGAAACAAGCCCAACAGGTGACATTACCCCCCCCCCAACCCGGGTATCCAGTCTACACTGAGACGCATTCTTCTGAGCACCCTGTAGGAGTCTAGATGCACTGGAGAGAAACCACAGAGGTGGCTGGTGCTGTGTAAGCGTTTGGGGGAGGGAGGGAGATTCTGCAGACACAGGATTGACCTCACCTTTATGTTCCTGCTGCTTCCCTCTGCCACACTGACCAGTGACTGCTCCAGCAAGATTCCCAGATGCCTCCCAGGACCAGTGCTCACTAAAGAGACAGTGTGACCTGTAGGAGATTTCATCTCACGGCCTCACAGCCTCCTGGCATCTCTTTATAGGAGGAGACACTGACCTGGAGAAGACCTAATCCTCAGAGCTACATATTAGAGAAGAGCTGAGGGCCTGGGATCCCTGACAGCTAATCATCCTGAGCCATAAAGCAAAGCCAAGTGTCAGAAAGCTCAGAACTGGTCCCAGTGTCAGCTAACCATGAATTTCAGGTTCCTGGGCCTCGGTTTCCTCATCTCTAAAGTGGATCCTTGCCGTGTGGGGTTACTGTGGCAATGAGATGCGATAATAACCTATATGCATGAGCTTCCTGAGGCCTAATACGGGCCACCTCATAGCCCACCTGACGGCCTCTAGGGGGGTTTCACATACTTATACCCACTGCTTCCTGAGGCCTTACCCTCCACATCCTGCCTTTAACTGTTTGTTCTTTCTGGGGCTTTGCCTTTGCACAGGACATAGCCAGCCACAGCCTGACACTTCTAGTTGTATACACCTAGCACCAGAAGAATGGCTTCATCTGCTCCCAGCAGGCAACAGAAAGATGGATTCATGGTGGGGAAGGGGCTTCCTTTTGAGGCTCCTGCTTAGCGACACCCAGAATGCATCCTGGGTGCAGCCAGAGCCCTAGCATAATGTGCACCAAAGTGGCCCCTCACCCCAGCCCCATTTTCACCTAGGATAACAGCCAACTCTACCCTTACACTGATTCTGCTCTCTCCCTACACATCGCCTCAGGGCCTACGAGGCCCCATTCTGGGCTTAGAGACAACATTTCCATGCAGGCCAGAGCAGCCAGGGCCCCCTCCTCATTAGTTGAGGGCTCCCAGTTGAGCTGTCACTGGTGGCCAGACGCCAACTCCCCCCAGGCCTGAGCTGCGATGACATCATCCTGGCCTGTGAGGCAGTTAAGTAGAAGCAGATGTCAGCCTCTGTCTTGAGCCAGGGCACCCTAGGAAACTTCTGCGAACAGTCAGTCCATCATGATCACCCACCATCTACAGAGTAGAGCCAAGTTGATCAAAGGTATCAGGATAGCAGTCCCCAACATAGAGCCTAGAGCCTGCTAAGTCCTAGGAAATGCCTAATTAAGGGCTGTCTTGGAAGATGCTCACCCACTAGTTTATGTCCTCTTAGAATTCAGAATGGGGCCTTGTTTAGAAAGAGGCTTTGTAGATGTGACAATGAAGGGCTGAACCTGATAAACCCTGGACCCAGGGACAAATCTTGCTAGGAGGAGGGGAAGACCAGAGGCTTTGAAGCCAGGGGAAGATGGAATTTGGAGTGATGATTTACAAGTCAGGCATGCCTGGGAACCCAGAAAGTGGGAGGGCAAGACAGGAGTCTCCTCCCCATCTGTGAAGAATTGAAGAGTTGAGAAGAGGAGAGTGTGGCAGAGGCGATGGGTAGGGCACTTAATGTTAGATCTCCCTTGATGCTAGATCTCTCCAAAGCTTGAAGAAAATGCTCTCTGTGTTCCGCCCCTTGATTCACTGTCTTCTGTCACAGCAACCCTAGACAGCTCACACAGTAAGCTGAAGGGGCATGTCATGACACCTCAATGGATTGATCCTCAAAGGTCTTAGCAATAGGTGCTGGCAGGATGGCTCAGTGGGTAAAGGTGCCTCCTGCTAAGCATGAAGTCCTGGGTTTAATCCTTGGGACCCATACAGTGGAAAGAGATAACCAGCTTCAGCAAGATGACTTCTACACTCATGCAGTGGAATCCATGCATCATGTGAGAATATACACACACAGGCACTTACAGATAGATAGATAGATAGATAGATAGATAGATAGATAGATAGATAGATAGATAGATAGATAGATACGTACATACATACATACATACATGCATACATACATACATACATACGTACATACACAGACAGATAGACAGACAAATGTTTAAAGCTAAAATGGTTAGCACCAGGTCACAACTGAGCATAATCTAATAAGACATGAAATTTTACAAAGTGTAAACATATATAAGTACTGAAGACAAAGAAACATAGACCTGCTAAGTAGCAAATAAACTGCGGTAGATATGCACCCTGATGTCTAAGTGGTAAATTTAAAGAGTAAACATGGTCTGACAGACTTGGAGCAGGAGAGACTCAAACATCAGTTTTTACAGGAAGCACACAAAACAGAAGGGTGTGCAGACAGGAAGTAGACCATACAGAAGATTCTAAATGTAAAAAGAGAGTGGATGCCAGGCGCGGGGTGCTGGGTGCTGGGTGCCAGGCCACATGCCTAGAATTCCAGCATTGAGGAAGCTGTCTTGATTACTTTATTGTTGCTTTGATAAAATATCCTGACCAAGGCAATTTAGGGGAGAAATGTTTTATTTAGGCTCACAGCCCACTGCTGAGGAAAGGCACTGCACCAGGACCTGGGACAGCTGGTCACGTCGCATTACAGTCAACAGACAGTGATCATCACCTGCATTCAGCTCGCTTTCTCCTTTTATCCTGTCTAGGATCCTAGCGGAGGGAATGGAGTTGCCCATAGTGGACTGGGTGGGCCTTTCTAACTCAGTTAACCTAAACAAGATCATCCCCTCTGAGGCGGTTCACAACCCAGATGATCTAGACATCACATTGACATTGAGATTGCCCATCCCAGAGGCTGAGGCAAGAGGATGATAGGTCCCAGGGCAGCCTGGGATGTTGTAGTAAGATCCTAGCTTCAAAACAAACAAACAAAAAAGAGCAACGTGTGAAAGGGATCCCAAATAAAATATGTCTGAAGACAAAATGCACACACACTTCGACCTTCATGTTAAGACCAATTCACCCAAAAAAGCAAACAAAAGCAAGCTGTAAACTTCAGGCATCCTCAAAATCAAATGTAAAATCCCAAACCCTTTATGTCTTTACTCCCAGGAGAGCTCTTGGAGCAGACTACCAGACCAGAAGTCTGCAGGAAATCAGGAACAGCCAGACTCGGTGGCTCTGTGGCTGTGGCCCCCTTTCCTATGAGTCCCAGTGGCTGTGGTCCTCAGTGGCTGTCCCCAGTGGCTGTGACCCCTGATAGTTATAACCCTCATAGCTCTGTCCCGCCCCCAGTGGTTGTGGCCTCCAGTAGTTATGGCCCTGGTGGGTAGGGACCTTGGTGGCTGCAGACTGCTTGGTTCTCCGAAGCTCATGTGGAAGCTTTGGTGAAACTGTCTCTGCCCCAAGAAAAAACAATCTCAAACATCTCAAGAAACAGAAATAACCAGGGTGTGCTTTCTGACCTCAACTTAAGATGTAGAGGAGACCCTACAGTTGGCGTTCACAGACAGTGACACGGCTTGCTTTCAAGAAAACCACAATGAGAATTCAAGTACAGTCTTACCGAAGACTATGCCCAGGGAGAGTCCATGTGTAAACACTTTACATCAAACCCTGGGCAAGTCAGTCTGCTGAGGACTACCGGGGAATGCCACCAGGGAATGTAACAGCTCAAAGAGAGGCTGAGTCCAAATCTGGAAGGTGAGAGAAGCCAGGCCTGGACTGCAGCGCTGTGTTCCCAGATGCTCGGGAGCCTGAGGCAGGCCCTTCTCAGCTTTAGACCCTGTCTCAGAAAAGGGGGTGGGCAGGGGCTGAAGAGATGGCTCAGCAGTTAAGAGCATGTACTGCTCTTGCACAGGGTCAAAGTTCATTTCCAGTACATACATCAGGTGGCTCACAATCATCTGCAATTCAAGGCATCCAATGCCTCTGGCTTCCAAGGGCACACACACACACACACACACACACATCACATACACACATGCACACATACATACAAACACATACATGCATACTCACAGTACACACACACAATACATACACACATAACATATACACACATGCGCACATACACTCACACACATATACACACACATTCACATATGCACATACATACACACACTCTCTCTCACATACACCACTCACACACATACACTCAGACACATACATATTCACACAGCACCAATTAAGTATATTTTAAAAGAGAATAAAAACCAAAGTGAGAAGATATAAGTAACAAAATTATACACTTCTGGCAAGACGAATGAGAAGAAAAATAACAGTGGCTATGAATCACTTAACCATGAATAAGGAAACAGAAACATCATTGAGCATATTATAATAAGGAGATATTATAAATGAGGTCACACCATGGAATGTGTGCTAATAAATTTAAATTTTCAACAAATGGACTCATTCCTAGACTGACTCAAGAAGGAAATATCTAGATGGTTCCATAATCACTCAAGAAACTGAATCATCAGCCAAGAATCCATCCACAATTGAAACCTCAAGGATGAGAAGAATCACGGTCAACAGTCATCCTTCATAAATAATCATAAAAGAGAGAATGCTACCCACCATGTAACAGTCAAGACAAGAGCAACATGACCATTGACATTAAAAGCCAGATTTACCAAGGAACACAAGTATACATGGAATTTAATAGCTAAGACCAATCACATATAGAGGTTAACACACCATGACCACCATGGGATTGACTATGGAATGTAAAGCTGGTTGACTTAACTTTCAAAAGACAGACTGCTATCTGCTATGTTGACAGCTATAAATAAAAATGCAGGCCCAATCCTGGGTTGCAGGGAGGGGGTTCAGTGGGGAAAGCATTTGCTGTGCAAACGTGAGAACCCAAGTTCAGATTCCCAACACCTGTGTAGAAGCCAGAAATGACAGTACCTGTAAACCAAGCTTCAGAGAAACCTCCTGCCCTGCTGAATAGGTGAACACAGGGTGTCTCGAGAGATAGACAGACAGACAGATAGATAAATAGATGATAGATAGATAGATAGATAGATAGATAGATAGATAGATAGATAGACATATATACATAGATAGCTAGATAGATACATAGTGAGATACATAGATCATACATACGTACATACATACATGATAGATGATAATTGATAAATAAAGGTAGGCGGACTTCTGAGTTCGAGGCCAGCCTGGTCTACAGAGTGAGTTCCAGGACAGCCAGGGCTATACGGAGAAACCCTGTCTCGAAAAACCAATATATATATTTAATTTCTACTTGAAGTGTCAGGACACTCAGGTACCATGGTGTGCACATGGCCGTCAGAGGACAAGCTTGTGAAGGTAGAGAGTGATAAAGATTTGATGTTGACCTCTGTCACCCCTAAGGGGCATGTATAACATGCAAAAACACACATGTGCAACCCCCTCACCCACACATATGGGAAGGCTTTTCTCTCTGGGTAAAAATAACTTTTTGAATTTAGCATACATTCAATGTGGGTTTTTATTTGTTTGTTTGTTTGGTTTTTTTTTTAGAACCAGTGAGATGACCCAGTGGGTGACTTGAGTTTAATCCCCAGAACCTCTGAAAAGATGGAAGGAAAAACCTTCACAAGCTTGTCCTCTGACGGCCATGTGCACACCATGGTACCTGAGTGTCCTGACACTTCAAGTAGAAATTAAATTTTTTTTTTTTTGGTTTTTCGAGACAGGGTTTCTCCGTATAGCCCTGGCTGTCCTGGAACTCACTCTGTAGACCAGGCTGGCCTCGAACTCAGAAATCCACCTGCCTCTGCCTCCCGAGTGCTGGGATTAAAGGCGTGCGCCACCACGCCCGGCTCAGAAATTAAATATTTTTAAATGAAGGATCTCTTTAATAACACACATACACTCACACATGAACAGAATAAAAGCCCTTTAACCCAATACAGTGTTTATCAAAGCTGTTCTACAAGAACCTGCTTACTAATGAGACTTTGAAACAGTCACTGAAAGACACAAACTGTCACCACATGTTGATATATGACATGTAGAGCTTATGGGTGTTTAAGGAAAACAGGAAGTACTCGGGAAGCAGAGGCAGGCAGATTTCTGAATTCGAGGTCAGCCTGGTCTACAAAGTGAGTTCCAGGACAGCCAGGGCTATACAGAGAAACCCTGTCTCAAAAAAAAAAAAAAGAAAGAAAGAAAGAAAAAAGAAAAGGAAAACAGGAAGTAAGTTTAGCAGAGTAGCAGGACACTATGCCAAATTTAATGCACATAGTTTAGCTAAATTTCCACATAATAGCAACATATTTATGAATGAAAAAAAGAAAAAAGGTGCTACTCACAGGAGCATCAAAAAATGAAGTACAGAAGAATCTATTGGCCAAAGACACATTTAGAAAGAAAATTGCTTAGGAAGAAACTTGGAAAATATGATAAGCCTTTTAAATGTATATGCAGAACATGTAAATATACAATGTGTTAGTGGCTTGGAAGACACCATATTACAAATATGTGAATTGTCCCCTAAAAAGTGGATGGATTGAGACTGTCAACTGTGGAATTAGAAGATGCCTTCATTTCATTTCTGTTGCTGTGACAGAACACCCTAACAGAGAGCAACTTACAGAAGAAAGGGTTGGTTTCAGCTGATGATTCTAAATTATAGTCTGTTAGTGTGTGGAAGTCAAGAAGGGAGCTCAGTAGATTCATCACATTACACCTACAGTTAAGAGCAGAGATACAAGAATGTCTATATGCTCATTCTCTTGCCTGTTTGTGCTCAGCTTGATTTTTCCACCTTTCTGTAGCTCAGGAAACTCTGCATAGGGAATGGTGCCACCCACAGTGGACTGGGTCTTCCTATATCAATTAAGGCAAACAAGACTCCCTCACAGAAAGTTCCTGAAGAAAAACCTGATGTAGATAATCCCTCATTATGCCTATCTTCCCATCTGATTTTAGGCTTTGTCAATACATAACAAATCACAATCACAACAGGTAATTATAAGGTCAGAAATTAAACTAACTTCTATTTGAAGCATTCAAGATAAAAGACTATACACTTCCTTCTAGGCACTAAGATGAGGATTCAACTCTAAAAACCATGGAAGTGTGAAACCTGAGCTAGAACAGATGAAATTCCAAAGAAACAAAATAGAAAACTCAAGAAGAGAAGCAATATTCCCCAAGTACACCACTTGGCTCAGCAGGAAAGAAACACCATGAACAATCCTGTCAATAACTGACTGCTCACCAATGCATGCCAGGAGAAACCGGTACCCTAGCTGGCACAGGATGGAGAAATCAGTTCCAGGTGGCCCTGTGATGTTAAGATGGTAACTTAGAAAATAGCCTGCTCTTCTCAAGCAAGAAACCATGGGACCGTAATGTCAAAAGAACCATGAGGAAAATTAAGGCCCAGGTCAGGGACAGAGAAAGGGACGGAGAAGGGACTCTATACGTAACTAGCTCAGATCACAGCTCTGGACTCAGCAAAGAACCAGCATTTTATTTCATTTTGTTACTGTATTAGTTGATTATGTATTTTTAAAGATTTGTTTTATTCTTATTCATGCGTCTGTCTGGAGCTTGGGGATGCCCACAGAGGTCCGAAGAGGAGATTGCATCCCTGGAGGTAGAGTTATAAATACAGTTGTGAGCTGACCAATGTGGGTGACCTGTCTAGAGAGCCAAGCTCAGGTTCAGAGAAGAAAGCAGCTCTTAACCACTGAGCTATCCCTCTGGCCCCCGTATTTATATATTTTTGAGATGTGAGACAGGATCTCTCACATCTCCCAGGCTACTTTCTTTATTTTATTAGATATTTTCTTCATTTACATTTCAAGTGCTATCCCATAAGTCCTCTATACCCTCTCCCTGCCCTGCTCCCCTACCTACCCACTCCTATTTCTTGGCCCTGGCATTCCCCTGTACCGGGGCATATAAATATTGCTAGACCAAGGGGCCTTTCTTCCCAATAATGGCCAACTAGGCCATCTTCTAATACATATGCAGCTATAGACACAAGCTCTGGGGGTTCTGATTAGTTCATATTGTTGTTCCATCCATAGGGTTGCAGACCCCTACAGCTCTTGGATACTCTCTCTAGCTCCTACATTGGGGACCCTGTGTTCGGGCCTATAGATGATTGTGAGCATCCACTTCTGCATTTGTCAGGGACTGTCAAAGCCTCACAGGAGACAGCTATATCAGGGTCCTTTCAGCAATATACTGCTGGCATATGCAGTAGTGTCTACATTTGGTGACTGATTATGTGATGGACCACCTGGGTGGGGCACTCTCTGGATGGTCCATTCTTTCATTTTAGCTCCAAACTTTGTCTCTGCACCTCCTTACATGTATATTTTAATCCCTATTCTAGGGAGGAATGAAGTATCCACGCCCACTTTCTTGATTTTCTTGTGTTTTGGAAATTGTATCTTGGGTATTCTAAGTTTCTGGGATAAAATCCGCTTATCAGTGAGTGCATATTAAGTGAGTTCTTTTGTGATTGGGTTACCTCACTCAGGATGATATCCTCCAGATACATCCATTTGCTCAAGAATTTCATAAATTCATTGTTTTTAATAGCTGAGTAGTACTCCATTGTGTAAATGTACCATATTTTCTGTATCCATTCCTCTATTGAGGGACATCTGGGCTCTTTCCAGCTTTTGGCTATTATAAATAAGGCTGCTATGAACATAGTGGAGCATGTGTCCTTGTTACCAGTTGGAACATCTTCTGGGTATATGCCCAGGAGACGCATTGCTGGATCAATTGGTAGTACTATGTCCAGTTTTCTGAGGAACCGCCAGACTGATTTCCAGAGTGGTTGTACCAGCTTGCAATCCCACCAGCAATGAAAGAGTGTTCCTCTTTCTCCACATCCTCGCCAGCATCTGCTGTCACCTGAATTTTTGATCCTAGCCATTCTGACTGGTGTGAGGTGGAATCTCAGGGTTGTTTTGATTTGCATTTCCCTGATGATTAAGCATGTTGAACATTTTTTCAAGTGCTCCTAAGCCCTTTGGCATTCTTCAGTTGAGTATTTTTGTTTAGCTCTGTACTCCATTTTTAATGGGGTTATTTGAATTTCTGGAGTTCAGCTTTTTGAGCTCTTTGTAAATATTGGATATTAGCCTCCTATCAGATTTAGGATTGGTAAAAATTCTTTCCCAATCCTTTGGTGGCCTTTTTGTCTTATTGACAGTATCTTTTGTCCTACAGAAGCTTTGCAATTTTATAAGGTCCCATTTGTCGATTTGTGATCTTACAGCACAGGCCATTGCTGTTCTGTTTAGGAATTTTACCCCTGTGCCCATATCTTCAAGGGTTTTCCCCACTTTCTCCTCTATAAATTTCAGTGTCTCTGGTTTTATGTGGATGTCTTTGATACACTTAGACTTGAGCTTTGTACAAGGAGATAGAAATGGATCAATTCGCATTCTTCTACATGTTGTGCCAGTTGTGCCAGCACCATTTGTTGAAAATGCTGTCTTTTTTCCACTGGATGATTTTAGCTCCCTTGTCAAAGATAAGGTGACCCAAGGTGTGTGGGTTCATTTCTGGGTCTTCAATTCTATTCCATTGGTCTACCTGTCTGTCGCTGTACCAGTACCATGCAGTTTTTATCACAATTGCTCTATAATATAGCTTGAGGTCAGGCATGGTGATTCCACCAGAGGTTCTTTTATTGTTAAGAATAGTTTTTGCTATCCTGGGTTTTTTGTTATTCCAGAGGAATTTGCAAATTGCTCTTTCTATCTCAGTGAAGAATTGAGTTGGAATTTTGATAGGGATTGCATTGAATCTGTAGATTGCTTTCGGCAGGATAGCCATTTTGACTATATTAATCTTGCCAATCCATGAGCATGGGAGATCTTTCCATCTTCTGAGATCTTCTTCAATTTCTTTCTTCAGAGACTTGAAGTTCTTGTCATACAGATCTTTCACTTCCTTAGTTAAAGTCACACCGAGGTATTTTTATTATTTGTGACTATTGTGAAGGGTGTTGTTTCCCTAATTTCTTTCTCATTCTGTTTATCTTTTGTGTAGCGAAAGGCCACTGATTTGTTTGAGTTAATTTTATATCCAGCTACTGCACTGAAGCTATTTATCAGGTTTAAGAGTTCTCTGGTGGAATCTTTAGGGTCACTTATATATACTATCATATCATCTGCAAATAGTGATATTTTGACTTCTTCCTTTCCAATTTGTATCCCCTTGATCTCCTTTCATTGTCGAATTGCTCTGTCTAGGACTTCAAGTACTATATTGAATAGGTAGGGAGAAAGTGGGCAGCCTCGCCTAGTCCCTGATTTTAGTGGGGACTTCCAGCTTCTCTCCATTTACTTTGATGTTGGCTACTGGTTTGCTGTATATTGCTTTTATTATGTTTAGATATGGGCCTTGAATTCCTGATCTTTCCATGACTTTTATCATGAAGGGGTGTTGGATTTTGTCAAATGCTTTCTCAGCATCTAAGGAGATGATCATGTGATTTTTGTCTTTGAGTTTGTTTATATAGTGGATTACGTTGATGGATTTCTGTATATTAAACCATCCCTGCATCCCTGGGATGAAGCCTACTTGGTCATGATGGATGATCATTTTGATGTGTTCTTGGATTCGGTTTGCGAGGATTTTATTGAGTATTTTTGCATCAGTATTCATAAGGAATATAAACAGAGACACATGGACACTAACAGAAGTTATGAAACAAATAGATTTAATAAATATCTACAGGACATTTTATCCAAAAAAAAAAAAGGATATACCTTCTTCTCAGCACCTCATGGTACCTCCTCCAAAATTGACCATATAATTGGTCACAAAACAGGCCTTAACAGATACAAAAATATTGAAATTATTCCATGCATCCTAATAGATCACCACCGACTAAGGCTTATCTTCAGTAACAGCATAAATAATATAAAGCCAACATTCACGTGGAAATTGAACAACACTCTACTCAATGATACCTTGGTCAAGGAAGAAATAAAGAAAGAAATTAAAGACTTTTTAGAGTTTAATGAAAATGAAGCCACAACATACCCAAACTTATGGGACACAATGAAAGCAGTCCTAAGAGGAAAACTCATAGTCCTGAGTGCCTCCAAAAAGAAACTAGAGAGAGCATACACTTGCAGTCTGACAGCACACCTAGAAGCTCTAGAACGAAAGGAAGCAAATTCACCCAAGAGGAGTAGATGGCAGGAAATAATCAAACTCAGAGCTGAAATCAACCAAGTAGAAACAAAAAGAACTATTCAAAGAATCAACCAAACCAGGAGCTAGTTCTTTGAGAAAATCAACAAGATAGATAAACCCTTAGCCAGACTAACTAGAGGGCACAGGGACAGTATCCTAATTAACAAAATCAGAAATGAAAAAGGAGACATAACAACAGATCCTGAGGAAATCCAAAACATCATCAGATCCTACTACAAAAGGCTATACTCAACAAAACTGGAAAACCTGGATGAAATGGACAACTTCCTAGACAGATACCAAGTACCAAAGTTAAATCAGGATCAGATTAACAATCTTAACAGTCCCATTTCCCCTAAAGAAATAGAAGCAGTCATCAATAGTCTCCCAACCAAAAAAAGCCCAGGACCAGATGGGTTTAGTGCAGAATTCTATCAGACTGTCAAAGAAGACCTAATTCCCAACTCTCCTCAAACTATTCCACAAAATAGAAACAGAAGGTACTCTACCCAATTCGATCTATGAAGCCACAATTACTCTGATACCTAAACCACACAAAGATCCAGGCTACTTTCAAACTCACTGTGTAGCTGAAGCTGGCCTTGAACGCCTGTTCCTCCTACCTCTGCCTCCCAAGTTGCTGGGGTTACAGACATGTGACACCATACATGGCTTATGTGGTGCTTGGGATGGAGCTCAGGGCTTTGAGCTGCAGAAAACCTTGCTGATGATACAAGCATTGGTGTGTATACACATACACACTGGAAACAACTGGACATGGGCTGTCTTATAGTCTCTCAAACCCTGGACACCCCCTACATCTGCAACTGCAATCTGTATAGCAATGTCTAGGCTATTCATAGTGTCCCACAATGAAAACAAGCCAGATGACGCCAAGGACAGTAGTAGGATGAAACACTACCCGGCAAAGAAAAGCAGAGTGCCAGAGAGCATGAGACTGCACAGCTGAATCACACTAAACATTGTCAGACAATTCTAGCCAGAGCAAGGCCTCGGGCGAGATGCCTCAGTGGATAAAGAAACTTGCTGCCAAGCTGGTTGACTTGAATTTGATCCCAGGACCTACACGATGGAGGAGAAACCTAGCTGCTGAACGTTATCTTTTGACCTCCCTCCACACTGTCCCTGGCATGCATGCCCAGACAGGTGCACATACAAACAGACACACACACACACACACACACACACACACAGTGTGTGTGTATACACATATATATACATGTATATACATGTATATATGTATATGTATACATATATATATATACATATATACATATATAGTGTGTGTGTATATATATATATACATATATCATTCATACATACATACATACATACATACATACATACATGTAGAGTAAGTGAATGAAAAAAGGTCAAGCAAAGGAAGCAATAAGGGCCCAGGAAGATGGCTTCACAAATGTGAAGATGTGAGTTCAAATCCCAGAACCCATGCATAAGCCAGGTCCAATCATGTGTGTCTAAAACCCTAGAGCTCTGATAAGGAGACAGGTGGACCCCAGGGGTTTGCTGGCCAGCCATCCTAGCCAAACAGTGAGTTCTAAGTTCAGTGAGAGACCCTCAAAGAGTAAGGTGACAAAGGGGAGTGACCTAATGCCAGGCTCGAGTTTTTTTAGAAGAAGCAAGAGTATACCAAGAGTATTTAGAGTGTTATTATTATATATATAAATTAAAACTGGACATCGGTCATGTAAAATTGCTTATGAATAAAAAGTCAAAGAAAAATAAAATACAGTCATCACTTAAGACAAGCTGTCAGCTGCTCTGGGCAGTGACAGGGCTGTGTGTTGGGAGGGACAGGCCTGCTTTTGAGATAAGCAGAGTATTCTCACTGTAACTTTCTTGATCTATTGGCTGCTGGAATTTTTCACTTTGCCAGTTCAAAAGTTTATAACAGAGTTTCTAGTGAGCCAGGAGTGAGTTTAAAGCATTGTGATTAGTAATGTGTTTGTTAATTCCCAATCTGTCACATCTGACACACTTTGTAGATTAGGAGCACTGTGCAGTAGATAACAGGTCATTCCCTCTGGCAATGGTGGGGTGTCCTGGAGCTGTGGCTAGATGCACCCTGCACCTAGAGAGAGCTGCAAAGCAAACGACTGCACAGGAGGGTTCCTATGGAATGAAAGAGGGTTTTGAGCCATGATACAGTTGAAAGGCTATTACAAGCAAAGCCATCATTAGTTAGAGGTCATCTGAGCTTTAAATTTCATGTACTTATACAATCTAGCTTAAGTGTGACATGCATTGGAATAAGAGTGTGGTAGTCACTGTTCAATTTATTTTCTAATAGATCATCGCTGGGTCTGGGATGATGGCTCAGTGGGTGTAGTGCTATCTGTACAAGCATGATAACCTGAGTCTAGATCCCCAGAACCACGGGAAAAGCCAGAGGTGGTGGCACGTATCTGTAACTGAGCTCTGGGGTCAGGGAGAGATGAGCAGGTCCTTAGAGCTACTGCTCTTGTAAAGTAAAGTACCCAGGTTTGGTTCCCACCCCCTTCATCAGGCAGCTTGCAACATTCTCCAACATTAATCCCAGGGATCTCGTGGGCACATAACACACACGTGATACACAGACTCACACAAGGACATATGCATAAATGATCATAAATAAATCTAAAGAAGCAAAGATGAAGAGCAATAGAGAAACACCCAAGCATCAGCCTGCACCCGCTACATACATACCTGCTCACACATGGGCAAGCAACTACAAACACAGATGCATACACACATGAACATGTATCACCCATACACGCGCGCGCACACACACACACACACACACACACCTCCCTCCATGGTACAAAGAGAAAATATTCAAGGTTCCAGATTATTCTATGCCACACCAGGCATGGTAGCACACACCTTTATTCCAGCACTCGGGAGGCAGAGGCAGAGGCAGAGGCAGAGGCAGGAGGATCTCTGTGAATTTGAGGCCAGTCTGATCTACACAGCAAGCTCCTGGACAGCCAAGACTACATGGAAAGACCCTGGCCAAACACACACACACACACACACACACACAACCAAATTCAAGATGGCACAGAATATAGAGTCTATCTCTACATCCCTGGCTCTCAGCTTGCCTGGCCTTCAGGATTGTGGCTCCCCACTGATGCCAGAAATGAGTAAGAAATCAAGTAACATCTAGTCGCCCACAAGCCTAGGAAGGGTAAAAAGTGACACAGACCTTTGGCTGCTAATAAGCTGCTTGGTAACTTCGGCCATTGAGAATAGGACAGACACAGAATTTGGGAGGGACTTGCTCTTGGGGGTCTGTTGGACACCCACATGGAGAGATCACCCTGGGTTCACAGTCAGGGAGATTTAAATTTAGAAGCGGCTAAGTCAGGGTCTGGCAGGAAAATATATTCTCCCTCAAGGTTCAAATCCCAGACTGTCACTACCAGACTGTGCTTAAAGGAGAAAAGTAATACTAGTTAAGGAACTAGAGATATGAATTGGAACTCTGGAGACCACAATGGTCGCCACTGTCTCCAGCCTACGGTTAGCAAACCCTCCCTTCAGGAAGCAGACCCAAAGCAGATGTGGGGTAGAAACTGGGTCTCCAGGCCCAGCAACATGACTTCCCACATAACAGAGAGGTTGCTGGGGACTTCCCAGAGCCAGCCCCTCGGCCGTGTTCTGAGACTCTGTAAGGAGCCTAGTGGGGAATACGTATGTGACCATAGGTTACTTCTGGAAAGAAGTGTTTGCCCTGAGATCCACTAGCTGGGGCGGTCGGGCACTCTCCTCCCTTTTCAGTTTCCTGGCTTGGAAATGTGAAACCTAATAATTTGCTTCTGTAGGGCTCTCTGAAGGTGATTCAGTAAAGACAAGACATGCCTGGTGTATCATGGGACATTGAACAGAACAGCAGGGACCACCAGCATCCTTGCTGTTTGATGTGGAATTGACAGGGTGAGAATTTAGACCTGAGACAGTCTGATTTTGCAGTCCTTGTTCGTGATAGGAGGAACTGAAGAGCAGTCCAATGGAAAAGCAGAGACAAGGTTGACTGCCTGGGACAGAGGGTGAGGCCCATCAAGGTTAGACCAGGGCTTCCTGGGACAGAGGGTGAGGCCTGTCAAAGTTAGACATGGCTGAAAGTCCATGATGGAGTGGATGTAGGAGAAAACCCACCTACCATCCAGCTCTGAGGCAATCAGGGAAACATAGTCACAGTATCAGGGTGTCTGCTATCTCTTTACTACTCACAGGGATTCAGAAATCAAGGCAGGGAAGAGCGTGGAAGGCGCCTTATGAACTGGCCAGATGACTGCCTGTCTGAAGGAGGAGAGAGATCTGGGGGAAGAGACTTGGGTAGGTGGATTGGTCTTAGAAACAGACTTCCAGAATGTGAGGCTGAGGGTGCCCTTCTAATGAAACAGTGGGGTCTTGAACCCCTGAAGTAGAAGTACACTGTATGCCCTCAACCCTGTCAGATCACAATGTCCTCCAGTCCCTGCCACATAGAAATGACTGCCAGGACCTGACCAGAAAATTCCAGAAGTTGTCCAATCCTGCTGATGTGAAGATCCCCCTGTGAGCCTCAGTTTCCCCCCTCCAGGCTGCTGTAGTCGATAAGGTAGTGACTGCCCCCCACTGGGGGACAGCTGTTATGGCTTGACCAGGATTCTTCTATTTGTATTTAAAAGTCCCTGTCCTGGGAAGCCCCTCAGTCCCAGGCTAGGGAGGTCACCCTAGCACAGATAGTGCAGCTGGACAGACACTGCCAGACTGGGGGCTGCTGTGAGCTGTGGCCCTTTCTGCTCCCCGCCCCCCACTGCAGTAAAACAGCAGCTTCCTGAAGCTCCGCAGACAGCTGCGCCCTTCTGCTCTGAGCCCTGCTAGTGATGAGTCAGCCGGCTGGGCCTCCCACAGGCGAGGCTGGCCAGTGAGAGTACACATGCCACGTCCTCATCCCTAGCCTGAGGCTGCCTGAGGACCACCCCATCATCCAAAGATGGCCTCCTCGATGGGGCCCAGATCAACCCAGGGCCTGAGAGCAGGAAAGAGGCAGGCTGATTCCCAGAGGCGTGCAGCCACGTCTGTCCATGACACTTGCTCCATCCGCTCTAAGGGCTTGGCCACAGACGTGTCCACATGGAACAGTCGACAGTTGCCTACAGAGGCGAGCCAGCCTTACTCTGAGGCAGCCCTGGACTACAGCTAGCCTACTCAAACCCACCAGAGAAAAGTCTGCCCTAGAAGGAATGGACACATACTTGGTGGGACACACAGCTTGCCCAGAGGGACTCACCAACTCTTTTTCTACCCCAACCCAAGGGTCAGCCCTCCACAGTTTCTGGGTACAGAGAAGGACCATGGTTTCTCCTGCCGAGATGAAGGAGCATGCAGAGTACAAACTGGGTCATACCAGACAGAAGAAGAGGCTCAGGTGGTGCCCTGTGTACGGAGGATAGAGCCCACACTGCTAAGGGCCCTTCTGTGTGTACTGGCTCCACGTGGCTTTTATTCATTTATTTTTAAACCAGAGATAGACTATTTTACATTTTTACTTACTTTATTTAGTTGGAGGAAGAGGGTGCCTGCCATAGCACACATGTGGAAGCCAGACAGCAACTAGCTAGTCTGTTCTCCTTCCACGATGTGCGTCCTGGGTATCAAACTCAAGTTGCCAGGCTTGGCAGGGAGAGCCTGTGCCTACTGAATCACCTCTCCAGCAGCCACAGCAACTTAAGAGCCTTGCTTAGCCTGAGGCCTTGGCAGAGCCTTAGGTTCCCAAGGTCTTCCTGGGTAACGCTTCCAGGACGATAGGATGTGTTCTTCACACTCGGGATGTGGGACATTCTTAACCTACTTACTGCCCCATCCCAGAGCACCAACCTGAGAGATTTGAAGCAGGTATCCAAGGAGCCCTGGGGCTTTTTCTCTGGAGCCCTTCTTGCACACTTGGGGAAAACAGGGGCAGGAGGTGGGGGTACAGAGACAACCTTCCTGCCTCCATCCTAGCACCAAATTCTTGCCCTACCCTGTCAGCCCCAGTGGGTGAATGAAAATGAGGTCACGATCGCTCCAAGGTCTGACTGAAGAAAAGGGTTTTATTGTGGATGTGAGGGAGAGCACCGCCAGAGGTGACTGTAAGAGTCCAGACTGAACATGGCCAGCAGAGTAGACCGGGCCGTGGGGTGTGGGGGAAAGAAGGGAAGACAAAAGAGGGGGAGGAAAAATGGCTAAGTTATATTTGAGTGAAAAGCTGGGGGAAAGAAAGGTTTAGTGGTAGGAGTGAGAAGTGCTGAGAGGAGCCAGGACTCTATCTGTGTGGTACCTGAGATGCTAGAAGAGACTGGCAGCGAGTCTGCTTTGATATGTTAATAGGTGCCTCAGCTAGCCACTTGCCTTAGCTTTCTCTGGGACCAACATTCTAGAGAATGTGGGAACAAGGATGGGAGACAGGAGACAGAGTGTTTGATTTCTATTAAATCAGTCCCTTAGATGCCTTGAGCAAGCCTTTTCTAATGCCCCAGAAGAATTCCCAGAATCCACAGGTCAAGTTGCCCCTCCGGAGCAGGTGACAGAGTGGAGCTGGGGACATGAGCTGTCTCCACATTTGAATAGTGGTCTCAATTCCATTCCAGTCAGTTTCTGACTATCATTACATCCACACCACACACAATCATTCACAGAGGAGCCGGATCAATGACTCAGACAGTGAAGTGCTTGCCACACAAGAATCAAGGACAGAGTCAAGGTCTCCAGCACCACAATGAAGGAAAGGCACAGCAGTGTGCTTCTGTAACCCCAGCACTGGGGAGGGAGACAGCTGGGTCCCTGGGATTTGATGCCCAGCCAGCCTAGCCAGAACAGCAAACTCCACATTAGGTGAGGGACAGCCTGTCTCAAAGAAAATAAGGTGACAGGCTGAAGAGATGGCTCAGCAGTTAAGGGCACATGAACAGTTAAGGACACATTGAAGAGGACCAGAGTTCACATCCCAGAAGCCACATGAGGTGGCTCTCAATGGCTGTAACTCCATATACAGGGGCTATGATGCCCTCTTCTGGCTTCCATGGGCATCAGCACACATGTAACATACAAGCACACAAATATACACATAAATAAAAACAAAATTTGACAAATAAGGCATAGAAGGATAAAGATTTGACTGCTGGCTGACCTACACATACACACTTCATGCACAGGTAAACACACCTGTACACGCATAGTGTACACACATGCATACAAGTCATACAGAGAAAAATAGGAACTCCATATCGCCATTAAGCATGGCATTTTTTGCTGCTTGCTACTGGATGGCTCATTGCAAAACTAAAGGCATGTTACTGAAGGAAAGTATACTTATGTGTTTAGAGCAGCCAATAAGTGAAAAGCCCACAGTAGAAACTGAGCCTGCCCTACCTACATACTTCCCATCTTAAATCCATATGCATTCTATGGCTTCCTGTTCCATAAATCCACAGGCCCCGCCCACCAGCTTCTCACTGATGACCTGTGCCCCAAAGGCCACAGCACCAACTGCATTTCAGCTGCAGTTCCCAGAGGTGGCCCTGGAACCAGAAAGTCTGGAGGGACATTTGCCAACCGCAAGCTCTAGATGGAAGGAGAAGTAGTCATAGATATTCAGATCTACAAGAATCTGGATACAGACAAGAGGCTGGAAGGAGGGTCGTGAGTCTGGGCAGGAAGAATGGAAAGCTGGCAATGGGGGTTTAGGGAGAGATGCTAATGACCTGAGAAGGTGAGTCCAGGCTGCTGGCCTTAGCCCAGGGATGTGGGTTAGGTACTGCTATCTATAATCACAATCAAGGGACAGGGTGCTCTGCAGAGAAGGGGCAGCTACTCCCTCTCTCCTTCCTGAATCTTCCTGAATCTGAACAGTAGGTGATTCCCACAACAGAGAGGGGCTCCTGGGGTTCCTCCCACCCAGTGTCTGTGCACTAGAGCCACCTGCAGCCTCCCAGGGCATCCCAGGTCCCTGGGCTCCAGGAGTCTCCCCTTTCAGTTGGGTTTTGTTTCATTTGGGTGGGTGGGGGGCCCCCACCTGTTTGCTTGCAGCTCACGTTTGCCCAGATGGGAGTGAGAGTAGAACCCTTTAGGCCGGGGACACAAGTGAAGGCAGGAATAGAATCCTCTGGTGGTCTGGCTCTTCCAACAGCTTCCTACCCAAGTATGGAGAGCAGCAGACAGGAGTCAGGAGCACCGCTCTCCGCTCTGGCTCGTGCCTCTGGAACACCACGTCGACACAGGAATGCTGCTCCAGATCCCAGGTGCTTTGCTTATCTGAAGAGACTGTACAGACCCCCGGGAAGTGCCTTCATCCTGACTCAGAGCCCTTACACCCTGGGAATGCTGGACAGCTGTAGTTAACTGTGCTCCAATAGCAAATGCCTGGCAGGGCGTCAGCCAACAGCAAGCTAAATTTTCCAGAGGCAGCTCTGGGCTCGGCTGCTTAGGCCTCAGCTTCTCCTTCAGCCTTCAGCCTTCTCCTCTCACTGAGCCAGGGGTCCCCTTGGAGTCCCCCCCCCCATCTACCAGAGTCCCCCCCCCACCATCTACCAGTTCTCACAGCAGGAACAGCCATGTGAGGGCTCCAATGTGAGCCAGAACCCTCTATGACACCCTTAGCCTTGGCCCTTTCTCCCAACTCAGAACTCACAGAAGTTTATACAAGCTGATCATGAGTTATTCTCAACTAGAACCTTCCACAAGCTTCCTGTGCTTATTTTACCACTGTGGGAGAGACTGGAGGGCCAAGTTAGTGGAAGAAGTGACTTTATTGTCACAGAGGAGGTGTTTTGGTGTGTGTGTGTGTGTGTGTGTGTGTGTGTGAGACCAAATGACCAACACATACAGAGAGAGAGAGAGAGAGAGAGAGAGAGAGAGAAATTAAGGAGGAAGGAAAGATTTATTTTGGCTCCTGGTTTCAAAGAGTTTGGTCCATGATTACTTGGCCCCATGGGTTTGGGCAGAGCATCATGGTGGTGGGATCATGAGATGTTCACTCCTTGGCAGACAGGAAACAAGAGCACAGAAGAAGAAAGAGGAAAGGGTGAAACATGGCTCAAGGTGGATAAAATACTTGGGGCACAAACACTTGGATTCAGATCCCAGAACCTATGAAAAAGTCATGCAGGAATGGCAGCCCACCTGTAATTTCAGGGCGCAGGAAGCAGAGCCAAGAAGTCCCAGGGCAAGTGAGCTAGCCAGACTAGCCTAATTCATGAGCTCCAAGTTCAATGAGAAAGCCTGCCTAGATAAATAAACTAAAGCATAATCAAAAGAGATACCTGATATCAGTCCAACACAGAGAGACAGATAGACAGACACACACACACAGAGAGAGGCACAGGCACGTGCACACAGGCATACACACACACACACACACACACACACATTTAAGGTATAGCCCCAAGGTACACCCTTCAGTGACCCACAGTTACTATAATTCCTGCCCTAATGAGATGTAAGCAACATGTACCCAACCCTGTAAGGTCAAAACAAAACCAACTGAGATGGATTCCACTAAAGTTTACTCTGGTGAGCCAGTGAGCCTATTGAGCTTAGCTACAGAACATACTTACTGAGTGTGGGTGCTCCTCCCACAGAAAGCTGCACTGGAAAGCCGGGGACACAAGCTCCCCCACAGTGATGGAGATTCCTTCCACTCGTCTCACCAGCCTATATACTCTAGCCCCTCCCCCAAGGCAATTAGAGCAGGACTGCATAAAATGGATGGTATAGAGTTGACCAGGCGCTAAGGTGAGGAGCCTGTGACTCTCCAGAGCAGGGAATATCAAGAGTCAGCAAGCCCAGTTGGAATGATCTTTTTCAGGAGGGCACACCTGAACACTCAAAGACAGAGGTTGTTTGGCTGGGAGGATGGTTCTGTACAGCATCTAAAGAAGGTAGGTGAGACGTTCACTAACTCGCAGCATCAAGGCAAGAAGACAGGTCAGCTCTCCAGAGTTTCCTATACCACTCTCAGCCTGCTCTGGGATGAGAGGAAGGAGGTGGGCGTCTCAGAATTCAAACCATCTGGCCACGAAGCCAACATAAGTGAGAGGAGACAGGGAGCTCACACCTCCAAGAGGAAGTGCTCCCAGACTGAGATTCCAAGAGCTGAATTTGTGGTCGTGGTACGCGGTCCATGGTGCAGACACTGTAGGACACAGCTGCCTAACGGGGAGCCTTTCCAGGCCAAAGGATAGAAGACAGAGGAAGTGCTGTGGAACACTTCCAGGTCAAAGTGCTTCTGGGAGGCATGGGTGCCTTTTACCGTCTCTTCAAAAAAGGACTTGAGGAAGCCCTGGGTCCATCTAGAGATGGAAGGCGAACTGTCTTCGAAGGGCATCTGCCCGGGTTCTGTGTAGGTCTGGGTTCATTTTAGACGAGGGAACCTCAGTTTGGGAAAATACCTCCACTGGGTTGTCATGTAGGCAAGTCTGTGGCATGTTCTTGGTTAATGGCTGTTTGGGAGGGCCCCAACTGCTTTGGGTGATACTGTTACTGGGCAAGCAATTCCAGGTGTATACAAAATCGAAAGCACCAGTCAGTCCACGGGAAGCATCTTCCATGGCCTCGGCCTCCATTCCTACCTTGATGATCGACTGTGATGTCAAAGTATGAGGCGAAACCATCCTTACTAAGTTGTGGCCATGATATTTATCCCAGCAACAGAAAGTAAACTAACACACAGAAGAATAGACAGATAGATCCACGTCCAGTCCGGCTTCTCACCCACCTCACAGAGGGAGAGGTCCCCAGGATCCTGTGAGGACCCATGTGCCTGGTTCTAGTCTGGCTTGGTTCTGAGGCAGATGAGACAGACCCACATCACCCTGGAGCACTGGGAGATGTTAAACATTATTTAATAGCACCGTTTGAATCACTGTTTATTCTAATATTGTGTTTTTATATTTTTAATGTGATTCTTTTCCTGTATTTTTTTTTCTGTAATAAGCAGCAGTTTGGGGCTATGACCACTGGACTCCATCGTGGCAATTCTTTAACAGCTTTGTTTCACTGGCTAACTTGAACAGAAATTCCCAGGTGTCTTGAGGAGGCACACGGTTGCAGTTCCCCATTCCCATTCCTGGAGGTGCAGCCTCAGTCAAGGCTTTCTCAAGCAGTTCGTCCAAGACCTTTTTGCTAACACAAATCTCAGCAAACTCTACATGACTTAATGTATCAGTTAATTTCCTGTTTCTGTGGTAAAACACCTCGACCAAAGACAATGTAGGGACGAAAGCACAGAGGCATGAGTTCACCATGGCGCAAAGGCGTGGTCGAAAGCACGGTGGCAGGAGTCAGAAGCTGAGAACTCATGTCCTCCACAAGTGCAAAGCTGAGGGAGCGAACTGGAAGCAGGGTGAGGCTGGGACCTCCCAAAGTCCACCGGAGTGAGCCACACCACAGCCCTAAACAGCATCACCAACTGGAACCACCTGCTCAAATAAGCCGAGCCTATAAGGGACATTCTCTTTCAAAGCCCCATACATGGAAGTCGTTTTCACCTTAGTCAGAGGGGGAACACTTATGGATGGTGAACCTAATAACTGCTACGATTGGTCCAAACACAAATTTACATGCTGCGATTGATCCAAACTCCCCTTCTCTAGCTGTGTAAGCAAGCTGTTTAGGCTCAGTTAGTGAGTCTGGTGCGTGAGAATCTTTTTTTCTATCAAAGGTGGCTAACTTAACAAGGGCCAAAATCTGTAAACACACACACACACACACACACACACACACACACACACACACACACACACCTTGTGATGTACCTGTTTACCCAACTCCTAGACCCTAGACATTCCCAAGATCTAGCACACCCTTCCCTTGAACAATCATTAGCTAATTGCATTAGCGTGTAAGGACAAACTCCCACCAATGGGATGAGGCTCAGTTTCCCGAACCTGTATTAGGTACAAAAGACGGAGACCACTTTGGCTATGTGTGCTGTTTGTGAGCCCAGTTGGGGTTCTAGCACATCCTTTTAGAAAAAAAAATATGCCTTGCCAGATTTCTCTCTCTCTCTCTCTCTCTCTCTCTCTCTCTCTCTCTCTCTCTGTGTGTGTGTGTGTGTGTGTGTGTGTGTGTGTGTGTGTGTGTGTGTATGTGTGTGTGTGTATTTCTTTGTAGGACACTGAGCTCATTCTTCCAACAGGTGGAAGACACTGTGGTGTTCGCTCTCCTTTTGTTGCAACATTAGATGCTATAAAAGGCTTCTCTCGAGTGGTCTTTGCTTTACCACCTTCGATAGTTTGGGTTAAGCTGGTAATGTGAAGAAAGTAGCAGTGGTAACAAGGATGAGCAGTCAACAGACCTAGCCACAAAAGCAGCAAGGCGGCCGGCTAAGTGACAACCGAAGAAATAGCTGAACAGCTTAAGACATGGGGCAGGAAGAAAGAAGCAGAAGTTGAGATGTTGGTTGTAAGAGAGGGAGAGAAAGATTGTGGAAACCCATAGAAAATAAATTTCATACCCTGGTCACTGGAAAATTGCCCAGTCTTCCAAAGATCCTCCAGAGACCTGTCAAGTCTTTAGTGCCAAGTAAATCAGACACCCGGGCCAGGAACTATAGCACTGACTGATGTTGGGGCTGAGGAATCCCTACTTCCTAGACCTACATTAATGCTTGCAAAACTAAGAGTTTGGATATCCAAGACCTGCATGAAAGCTGCCATACACTAGAAGGGGCACCATCTGCATCTGCTCCCACCTGCCACCTGCCTCCTAACACCCTTCACTGCTGCCAGAGAGATGCAAAAACTCCCAAAGGCCAACACTCAAGGAGCTTCTCCTTGCCTACCCACAGCATCTACGGGGTGGAGCAAGAGAGCCCCAGATGGCTGACTAGTGACAGTTTCATCCATCTAATGGAGGAAGTAATAGCATGGCAAATGGAGCCACCATCTCAGGCTCCCAGCCTTGGAGATGGTCCAGCATCCAGATGCTCCTGAACTATGAAGCAGGGCCCTGATTGGCATGCTTAAGCACAAGTCAGAGAGGACAAGGAGATAGCCAAGTCCAGAAGGGCCATCAGGTTCAGCTTCCTTACCCTCATGCCAAAAATACCACTCACTATAACCCCAACCAGTTAGAAAGAGGACCTAAGAAGCAGATATGGCCACTGAATTCCATGAGTTCATGCACAGAAATAGGTCATGATTTGGAGCCACATTTCATCCTTTCAAAACCTGTTCCAGACAAATGCATTGTCTATGATGAGCACACCTATTTCTGTAGACAAGCTGACAGAGGTGACCATGGAAGGGGTCTTCTTCAAGATGTTAGAGGCAATGTGGCATAGGCACCAGCAGCCTGGTCTTACTCCAGAGAGGAATCTCCAAGATGACCTTCACACTGAACACTCATTGGCTCAGCATCTCCCTCCTGGCTCATCCCAAGTCACCCAAGCACTTGGATGCCGCCAGCCTTTCCCTATCCATCCTGCCTCCCAGAAGCATCTGGCTGTGGTGAGTGAATCTGAGTGCCACCTGAAAGGGACTGGAAGATGCGGGTGTCTGGTGCCATTCTCTTCCTAAGAAGATAGAGAGCTCTCTGAGGTCTTGCCCAGCTCCAGAAATCATGAAATCATAGTTCATGAGTGATGGCCACTATCCCTGGATAAACTCTGCAGCTCCCAACACTGTGGACCAAGAAGTGAGTTCCAAAACCAAGAAGCCCCATAGAGACGTGATGCACACACCCACAGCGCCAGCTAGCCAGGCCTGGCACGATGCTATGACTGCCCGACCTTACATGGAAAATCCACGTCTGGAGGCCTCCTCTGATCATCTGGGATGCATTAGGCTCTGGCCCTGGGTCTGGGCAGAATATAATGAAGGCCAAGGCCAGGGAGTTTATTTCTAAAGTGATGATAAGTCTCTCAGCTTTGAGGAGCAAAGCCCTGGCCAGCCATAAGAGATCTCTATCACTGAGAGACCAGACACTCCTCTGACTGCCCCACTTGGGACCAGCAAGACTTTAGCAAGGCAGCAGAGTGGGAGGGCTGAACACATGAACCTGCAGCTGAAGAGGGCTGGATTCAGTGTTTGTCTCTCGCCTCTGCAGCCTCTGCTCGCTCCCAACGGCCCAGAAGTTCAGTTCAAAACTGTCTTTTCCTTTATCTCTTGCTGTCCCCAAAGCCTAGGGTAGATTTTCTTTTCTGGACTTGACTCAGCCCCTGCCACATATCCAGGCCAGAGGAACCAGACAGCCAGTTCTTCAGAAGTATCCTTGGTCCATCAAGGGAAACTTACGGAGGGTAAATAGCTCAGCTTCCTCTGCCCTTGGGTGGGACCCTAGGGAGAATTTGAATCACCATTCTAATGTCCCCATGCCTGGGCTCAGACATGGCCGATGGTGCCACCCAGCCTCCTTCCACATCTCCTCAAACTATACGCTTGTCTTCACTCCCTCGGAGCCTTCTGGGTGGCAACTTAGCCTAAATTAGTCACACCAGTGCTGCCCGCTTCTTCCTACCCAGCCAGAGAAGCAAGGGGAACTGCATGCCCAGAGCTACCGGAAATGCATTCCTTGGGCCTGTGACCTAGCTACTGGAGAGACTGACACAGGATGATCTCAAGTTGGAGACCTTGAATGCCCACTGCAGAGTGAGTTCCGGGCCAGTGACTTATGAGTCATTGTCCCAAGATTAAAAGTGAAAGGGGGCTAATGATGTTTCTTACTGGTGATGTGCTTGCCTGGCATGTGCAAGACCCTGGGTTTGGGCTGCAGAGATGGCTGCTTTTCCAGAGGTCCTGAGTTCAATTCCCAGCAACCATATGGTGGCTCACAATCATCTTTATTGGGATCTGATGCCCTCTTCTGGTGTATCTGAAGACAACTACAGTACATTCAAATATATAAAAAATAAAATAAATAAATCTTAAGTCTTAAAAGAAAAAAAAAGGGCTGGTGAGATGGCTCAGTGGGTAAGATCACCCGACTACTCTTCTGAAGGTCCTGAGTTCAAATCCCAGCAACCACATGGTGGCTCACAACCACCTGTAAGGAGATCTGACTCCCTCTTCTGGAGTGTCTGAGGACAGCTACAGTGTACTTACATACAATAAATAAATAAATCTTAAAAGAAAAAAAAAAGACCCTGGGTTTAACCCCTATAACAGAGTGATGGGAGAGGGGTGGCAAAGAGAAGAGCAGGGGGGTGGATATGAAAGAGATTTGAGTATACTTCACACAGCACACAGAAACTGACCAGATATGGCCCTCATACAGTTTACTGGTCCCTCCTGCCCTATACAAACCCAAAGTCTGGGTGACTTAGGAAATCCACTCTGGGTCATGACAAAGCCAGGGAATCTGGAGGTGTGGTACGGGACTCCAGGACAAGCTCAAGGCTTAGCTGTCACCCTAAGCATCCCCATCCACTCAGCATGCAGTTGGGGAGGGGAGAGGGGAAGTATGGCAGTAGGCTTTTAAGAGTGGGGATCACTGTGAAATGCACACTTCTGCCATGTTCCATTCAGTGGCTGTGTCTCCATTTAGCACAAAGAAGTTTAGGGAAGGGAGTCAGTACTAGTTCCTGGCAATGTCTTGAAGAGCAGGCACTCCTGTCCTCTATAAGTATTTTGCTGAGCTATTCTGGAAGCCGTGATAAGCCAGACTTAACCACCTTTGCTTAATAAACCAATTAAAGCAATGAAAAGCAGAAAAGGGAAAACTATTCAATGTAGCCACATTGGGAAAGGGGACAAAGTAATTTAGTGAACATCACACACATCAAGACCATCTTTAGGGTCCTGGTGTGTAGTTTAGGTTTCAATAGGACTATGCATAGCCAGACAGTGCCAGTCAAGGTGTGGCCCATCTCTTCATAGACCCATCACTGTCTCAGCTCCAGCCTCTCCAGCAAGGTAGCCTGACAAGATGCAAAGCTCTTTCCAGAAGAGTTACTCCTCCGGCTGGCTCAAACTGCCACCGAGGGTGTGTCAAGTTCTTATTTCCTGGTTGTCAGGTTGACTATATCTGGAATGAACTTCAATCTATAAGTACAGGGCACACCTGTGATCCAGATCTTTTTATTTTTATTTTATTTATTTGTTTGTTTGTTTATTTGTTTATTTATTTATTTTATTTTTATTTTTTTTTGGTTTTTCGAGACAGGGTTTCTCTGTGCAGCCCTGGCTGTCCTGGAACTCACTCTGTAGACCAGACTGGCCTCAAAAACTCAGAAACCCTCCTGCCTCTGCCTCCCAAGTGCTGGGATTAAAGGTGTGCGCCACCACCGCCCAGCTTCCCAACTTGCTTCTTGGTCATGATGTTTTGTCCAGGAATAGAAACTTTGACTAAGAAAGGCCTCTATGAATACATCTGCCTTTCTGTGGGTGCACAGCGGGTTCTAAGTGTGAGCTATCTAGAATATCATTGTGCAGAAACATCGTGCACAGCCCATGGGCGTGAGTGGCTCTCCCTGGGAGAAAATGCCAGGCAGCAGCAGGCAGCACATTCAGTCCCAACAGCCACCACTTAGTGATGTATCTCGGCTACCCTACATCTCTCAGAGTGAGCAGCTTCCCCACATGCCAGATTGTAGCATCGTCCCCCCCCTGATGTTCATCACCCCTGGATCCCACTAGCATGAGTTACTCTCCTAGGGGCTGGGATGAAATGCCTGTCCTTGTTTGTTTTCTGTTGTAGTGAGCAAAACCAACTTGGGGAGAAAAGCCAAGGTAGGAACTAAAGCAAGCATGGAGGAATGCTGCTTTCTGGCATGCCCAGCCTGCTTCCTTTTAGCATCTAGGACCACTTGCTCAGGGATGGCACCAGCCACAGGGTGCTGGGCTCTCCCACATTATTGACCCACAATTATTAATCAAGAAAATGCCTCATAGGATTGCCTACAGGCCAAACTAGTGGGGGGACTTTTCAGATGACTTTTTTTCTTCCCAGATGACTCTAGCTTGTGTGGAGCTGGGAGGGGGGATGGTGGTGGGGGACGATAAAGCAGCACAATGCCTAACAAAAGCAGCGTAAGGAAGGAAGGAAGGGTTTGCTGGGCTCACTGTTGAAGGGCGCAGTCTATCATGACGGGGAAGACATGACAGTAGGAGCCTGAAACAGCCAATCTCATCACATCATTGTTGAAATAATTATAAACTAATAAATTCTGATGGCGGGTTCGCCATCCACCCAAATGAAACACACACACACACACACACACACACACACACACAAATGGTGATTTTCAAAAGTGCCTTGAAGCCCAGCTACAAATGAACAGAAAACACTAGCCCACTGCTGATGCCTGCCACACAAACTCCAACCCCACCCAAACACTGCTGTCTAACTACCCCACACCTAAACTAAGAGTTCAAATATGAAATCACTAAGGACCTGCAGACCTAGCAAGCTTTAAAATAAAGAGAATATAGAATGTAGATGTGGAGGAAACCACGAATGGTCTTAGGGTTTGGTTTTTGGTCTATTTAATGTTTTCATTTTATGTGATTTGCCTGAGTGTATGTCTGTGTGCCACCTGCATGCCCTGGTGTCCAAAAGGCCAGAAGAGGATGTTGGATTCCCTGGAGCTGAAGTTACAGATGCTTGTGAGCTGCCATGTGGTGTGTTGGGAATTGAACCTGAGTCCTCTGAAAGAGCAACCAAAGCTCTTAACTGCTGAGCCATCTCTCCAGCCCCTGCACATGGTCTTTTTTAAGAAACAGAAAACATAGCCAGGCGTGGTGGCACATGCCTTCAATCCCAGCACTTGGGAGGCAGAGGCAGGAGCAGTTCAAGGCCAGCCTGGTTTACAAAGTGAGTTCCAGGACATCCAGGGCTATACAGAGAAACCCTGTCTCGGAAAAAAAAAAAAGAAAAGGAAGGAAGGAAGGAAGGAAGGAAGGAAGAGAGAGAGAGAGAGAGAGAGAGAGAGAGAGGGAGGAAGGAAGGAAGGAAGGAAGGAAGGAAGGAAGGAAGGAAGGAAGGAAGGGGAAGGAAGGAAGGAAGGAAGGGAGGATGAAAGAAAGAAAGAAAGAGAGAGAGAGAGAGAAAGAAAGAAAGAAAGAAAGAAAGAAAGAAAGAAAGAAAGAAAGAAAGAAAGAAAGAAAGATTAGCAGCAGAGGGAAAGATGAAGGGCCAGGCAGGTGATATGTGAGATTGGACTCTCCTGATTACTCAGCTGTGAGGAAGAAGAGGAAGGACCTGCATCCAGGTCACAAAACTGTCGTCTGTTCTTGGTCAGCATCTTCCATTCTGGGGCGACACCAGGCTTTGCAAAGTCATAAAAGAAAAGTCTCGTCTCACCATCCATCCAGTCTCCAAGGCCCCCATGGTACAAAGGGAGTCTTTGTTTCTCACAGGTGAAAAGCAGGATGGATGCTGGTGCTCAGCTCACCTTATCCGTCCAGGACCCCAGCTCTGAATGGTGCTATCCACAGTTAGGATGGGTCTTCCTATCTCCACTCAGCCAGTCTAGATGACCCCTCACAGACATGCCCAGAGCTCCATCTTCTAGGTGATTCTAGAGCTGGTCAAGATGACAGGCAATATTAGCCCTCACACCACCAGGAGATGAAGTAAGCAGTTCTGTCTGACCTGTTAGCGGTCAGTCTAAAGTGAAGTTGCGCCTGGATCAGACCAAGCTGAGCCCCCTGTGCATCACTAGGGAGTGTGGCAGGATCCTGTGAGGTTTTCCCACACCTCCCAACACCCAGAGTCTAACTTTCCACTCAAGCTCCAACAAGGAATGGCACCCAGGGCAACCAGCAAGCGGGAGCCCCGGCTCTACCTTGCTTGCTGGCAGAGGTCACAGGACCAAGGTCCTTGTCCCTTCCCTTCTGGATCAACCACAGGCTCTTCACACCTCTCTGCCAGGGACATGTACCTTGAGGTCTGCAAGCCAAGTGACCTGTGCTGACCCAGCCCTCTCTCTGAGCCTCAGTATTTCCTCCGTGAGAGGAAAAAAATGGGTCTCTGAGATGTCTCATTTGGTCCTTAGTGCATCTTTTTAAGGTGTGGACACCAGAGAACTTGCAGGTAGCATCAAACCCAACACTTAGGGGTCACATTGGCTAGATCCAGGAACAGTCTAGGATGCAGAGGCAAATCTGTCCTGTAGCCCCTGAACCCTCAGAAGAAGGGGGATGTCCCTCAGGGCTCTCAGAGCCATGTGACTACCCATTCTTAACTCAGATATAGAGCACTAGGTCCCAGGGCCCTGAAGAGTTCCTTTGCTAAGACACTGCTGACACCTCTCGCTAAGTCACACCATATCTGGTGATAAAGAGGTAGCTGAACCCCAAAGCAATGGAGTGACCTACACCACAGGGATAGGGGACACTCAGAGGCCACCTGGGCTGGTGCTGGGATCAGGGGGCTGGTCCTAACATTGTACAGGCTGAGCATGACTTAGGTCCACTTTCCTAGGCCACAGAATCTGTGCCTGCCCAGAGAAGTAGACAAGTCCCTTGGCAGAACCACCTAAGGGCTCCTGGCCTTGCAGGAATGCCACCTGCAGCAATGGTCGTCCAGCTGTGCAAAGCAGCTCTGCGGAAGAGGGCCTGGCTCGGGGATGCCAGGCACCAGGCATCACACGCCCCTGCCACAAACCCTCACATTATACAGTAGTACCCCTAGTTCCTGCACGGAGATGGGGTGAGCAGGACATAGGACAAGGGAGCTGCATGAGCAGATGTCACCCCATCTGCAGAAAGTGTCAGTCAAAAAACCTTAGAGAGGGAGGATCTGGGCTCCCTCTGCTCCCCCAGCTTCTTTCAGTGAAGCACAGAGAAGAGCCCAGACACTGTCCTGGGGCCCCAGCCTTCAACTTCCTCAAGCTCTGTCTCCAAGGACCATGTTTCGCCTCCCTGGAAAGGTGCACCAGAACCGCATTCAAAGCATTTTTAAATGCACGTAGCAAGCATCATAAAACCTACACGCAGCTAATTTTGTCTGCCTGCTTTATGTATTTCCTAAATAAATCTTCACAGAGACCTAGAATTTTTCCCGTTCCTAAGTGAGCTACAGAGCACATTTACCAGGGCGGGGTGAGTTGAAGCGTGCCAGAGGGTGGAGGGGACAAGAGACACACAGAACAAGAACATGTGTCTGCCTCCAAGAGGAGGGGCCAGCCTGGAGCTCAGGCTGTTTCATCAGCTGCTCCTGCCCCAGATTCTGGGCTCTGGGACACCCAGAGCACGCCAGGAGAGGGTGCGGTGCTTCCTCAGGCCTCAGCAGAGAAAGCTGCCCAGCCACCTTCCCCCAGCTGAGTCAGAGACATCCAGGCCACAGCTAGCCCCTTGATGGCCAGGCTGGCAAGCACAGCCTATCTCAGGATGACACCTGAGAAGGGAACACGGGTAGCAGTGGAATGTGGGGAGGCATCTCTATCCATCCCTCCCCCTTCCAGAAAGCCATGAGCATAGGTCCTCCGCCTGTGCCTGTGGGGTGAGGTCTAGAGCCTTCTAAACAGGGTGGACAGGACAGTAGCCACCAGAGTTAAACATATAACATAAGAAAGTTGGTGCAGGGAGACTGAAGCATCGAGAGAAGAGAGGCCATTTTCTCCAGGCTGGGAGCCAGGCCTTATGTGTCATCCACCAAGGTCTGTGCCCTGCTTCACCCCAGTCAGTCATCCCAGGACCATCTTGCTCACCACAGACAGACATTCAGAACTTCAGAGCTGAGTACACCTACCCAGCCCTGCTCTTACACAGAGTATTCTAAGTACCCTGACTAAAAACGATCCCCAAAGTCACCCCAGTTCCAACCCAGAGCAGACCCACACACGGGCTAGTTTGGGGAACAGCAGAGTAGGCGAACTGCCTGGCAAGGATGGAGTCCAGTGGAGGACCATGGGAAAAGATGAGACAGGGTGGACCCTCTGCCAACCGACTTCCGACCAGTGTTGGCTATTCATGCAGTCACAGCCTCCCAGGAACTGTCCAGAAAGATGGAAAGCCACCCAGGAGAAGGGGAGAAGGCTCCTTGCAAACCTGTGGCAATTCCAGACAGCCCTTCACCTCTGCCTGTTGGATGTCCTAAGAGGATGGGCAGGGTCCTCTGTGTCTGACCTACCACTTGGCTTTCCTTCCTATCACTCTGGACACCTCCCTATACTCCTGAAATAAAAGAACGATGTGCCTATGTGTCCCTGGTCCACAAAAACCTGTTCTCCTACAACAGCAGAGTTTTTTCTCTCCCTGTTAACAATGACAGATAGGTCTGGTTCTATCCTCCTAGCCTGACAAGAAACAAGCCTGCCAGACACAGGATATGGCCAGGAGGTGTCCTGGAACAAGCTGGTCTGCCTCTTGTCCTGTGAGAACCAAGCAGTCTAGAGCTCATACATGACGGCCAAGCGCCAGGGTAGAATCTCCTTCTGCTGTGAGTTTTCTTAGTACACCAGTTGGAAGGCCTGATTCTTCAGCAGGCTCAAGGTTTCAGTGTGGACAACTGAACCTGCCAAAGCAAGGGGGATCCTAGCAGAGAGAGAGCAGGAGATCCCTAGACTTACTTCAGAAAAACCTCCAGGGCAGACTCAGGGGCCCTCCCCAGTGGGGCTTCATTTCCAGCCTCCCAGCCTCGCTGCCAGGAATGTAAAGGATCCTAAATGTAAAGTTTAACCTTCACCATCAGCTTCATTTGCTTTAGAGTCACCCTGGAAATGCATCTCCAGGCGTGTCAAGGAGCGGTTCCCAGTTTAGCTGAAGAGATGGAGCCACACTGAATGTGGCCAGCATCATCCTTTAATTTTTTTCAAAACCTATGTTTAATGGTGGTTCTTAAATGCTTTAACCAGTGTGGCCACTGTCCTGGTAGGCTTGTTGGAACAGGTGCACGTGCTCCTCAGGCAGAGAACGAAGAAAGGGTATAATAAGAAGGGACATCAAATGCCCTGTGTCTTTGCACGATGCCCAGCCTGCTCGGCCTCCCAACTGCCCTGCCAGCTTACATGTGCTGCCCACCCAGTGTCTTCTCTGGGAGGACAATGGAGAGGGCTCTCTAGAGACCCACAACCCCACCAAGCAGCACCAAGATGAGACAACTGTGAAACCAGAGCCCTCGGGACTTGGGGCACATAGCAGCAGGTAAACATAGCATTCAATTCTACATCAAACTGACATGAAGCCGTATCTCCTAACCAGGGAGACAGATCAGCAGCAGCAGCCATGAGACTGCTTCAGCCAATAGGAGCTCACGTGACTGGGAAGACCAGGGCATGGGGGAAGCCACAACCCCGAGGCCATGAGGGCCCCATCTATGTCCATTTAGAATCTCCATGACCTGTTTCCTGCCTGGCTGGGATGATTTGCCCCCCCCCCCCAATCTCTCAAGAGGAACATGAATGCCAAAGTCCATTCCCAAGTGTATGACTCTGGGGGTAGGCCCTGACTTGAGAGAGGTCAGCAGATCTTAGTCAAGGGAAATAAACAAAGAGCACAGGCTAAGCATGAGATTCAGGGCCTATGTGTAGACGGTGGTCATCAGTCACTGTTGAAAAATCCCAGCCATGCCCCCCAACACAGTACACACACTTAACTAGGGAAGTCCGGCCCTCAGGACACTCGTGTTATGGGAAAGGCCAAAAAAGAGAGAAGGACCAGGTCCTCACAACTGAGACTCAGGCTGCCGATGTGGGTGTGTTGAGCTATGGGTACATGACATCTGTAGGCTGTAGATGACTGTTGGGTAGCAGCAGTCAGTGAGTGGATGGTCCATAGGAACACTGGGAGCCATGTAGAATAAGCTTGCCCCAGATAGCTCACTCCAAACAAGTTCCATGATGAACCCCACAGTACTTGAGGGACTCACCATGGCTCAGATGTAGCCTCGCCCACTCCCCAGGAACAACCAGGCAGAAGAGAACTCAGGATCACACACACACACACACACACACACACACACACACACACACACACATGCTGAGAGCTGGGCATGAGTACAGGCTTGGGGCTCACTGCCATCCCCACAGCATCTGAGGCCACACACAGGAGAGTAGGCACAGAGCATCACATGAGTACAGGGACAGATAAAACGCCATCCTGTGAGCTTCACTGCCCCCAGGTGCTGCTTAGAAGGTCTGTGGAAGAGACCCAAGCATGGAAGGCCCTATCCGGTCCCCGTGCTCAGAACTCTGCCTTCTTGGTGGGCTTAGTGATGTTGCCTTGGGATTCAGGGCCTGCATCTTAACATATTGCTGGGTTTCCTAAACTCCTCAGTGGGTCCAGACCCAGCCACTCTCTGCCTCTATCCTTAGCTGCCTATAAGGGAAGTAGAGTAGGGCCCTGTACCCAGGATGCTGGTGGAGGAGGATCAGGAAGAGACAAAACTAAGGTTCTTAAGTCCTGGGAAGGTGGTAGGACCCCAGTAAAAAGGTTCACAATGGACCTGGGGCCTCTTCATTTTCCTCCCACTCCCCATTCTCCTAAACACTCACCTCCCCCTCCTCCACAACAAACCAGTACTGGGCCTGAATCCCATGGAAAACAGTCCCACACATATTTTTCTGAGATGTTTTAAACCTTGTTTTGGCAACGCTGCCTCTGTTCCATGGCCCAAGCTGTCCTGACACAAGACAAGCCTGACCCAGAGTCTTGGTCCCAGTCTGTGGGCTGGCCAGTAGCCAGGGCCACACCCCACCTACTAGCCAGCCAGTCCCCTCAACTGTCGCCTACCCATTACCTCCCAGACTCACTCTCGCCCAGATGCAGGACACGGGAGCAGACAGGAAAGACCAGTGGATCCTGGCAGGGGCTTTAGGAGTTTCCAAGGCTGCTTGGCATAGCGGATCATCCTGAATGTGACAAGATGCCCAGGTTGATGACTTCATTCTCCGCCGCTGTTGTGAGTCAGGAGAGGGCCCAGTCCAGTTGGTGGAGAGTATTCATGGTGCTAGTGAGAATTAAGTCCAGAGGGAACACTCCAGGGTCACGACTGGCCAGCTGGAGGTGGCCTGACCATGCTTCAGCAGGGAAGTCAGAATTGGTTGGCGCAGCACCAGCCTGGCACCCAGTACTCACATCGCCTTTGCTCCCGCGTCTTTGTGTTAACCCCATGCTGAGAAGGCAATGTTGCCCCATTTCACAGATTAGTAGCTGAGGCTTGGGGAGTGGTCCTAGGTAGAGCAGAGATTCCACGGCCTTGTTGTCAGGGCCAATCAGGCTGGACCTTGCAGGCAATCTAATAGATGAGCAGGCAGATTGCAGGTGGCCACGGCCTCAGCCTCTGGGCTCTGGAGCCCGTGATAAGGATGGGCAGCCTGGCCTCAAATCCTGATGGAAACTTGTTTTATTCCCTGGAGCCTTACCTGCCCCATCTGAGCAGAAAATGACAGCCTGATGGCAGGCTATGGCCACTCTTGTCTTCAAGAGCTCTAAGCAGTGGCCTGTCCCTGCAGCCTGGCCTGGGGAGGGGAGCATCATGGCCAGAAGGGAAGCAGGAACACTCCCGCCACCAGTGCTACTCACAGCTTCCTAGGGACTTCCAGGGAGATGATCAGACAGACAGGAATAAGAGGTCTCAGGCAGTCCCACACATGCCACCTCCTCACTGATAGAGGAAGCTCCTGTCAGAGACCACAAGGTTTCTTTCTTGAAATGCAAGCTGAGCCTTCTTGCCTGTCTTTAAGGGGTTTTTGTTTTGTTTTGTTTTGTTTTGCTCTTTATCTTAATGACAAGAAGCCTTGAGTGGCAGGGCATGTGAGTCCCCGCTATGGAGAGGTAGGGAGCAGGGGCTTGTAGCCTGCACTAACACAGACCCTTCTGGAGGGTGTGGTCTGCTATCAGGTGTCCCTGGGTGACCAGAGCCTGCCTTATCTCACTGTGCCATCTCTGTGGCCTTCTGCCAGAGCTCATCCTGCTGGCTTGCATACTGTGGTTAAGTTACTATAGAGCTTTATTTTTATCTTGCTCCTACAAAACTGATGCCCCAGCTCTATCAGCCATCATCTCTCTTCAGGCCTAGAGTCGTCATGACTGTATGAGGGGACAGGAGCATCAGTGTGGCCCCGCCAGCTCCTCATGGTCCATAGGCTCTGTTGGTAGACCATCAGGGAGGAGCCCTGCCCTGCTCCCACCCCCATGGCACTCTCCAGTACAAGGACACAGCTCCCCAAAGGCTAAGGCCAGAGCACAGGTGTGCCACAGCCTGGCTAGTGGAATTGTAAGGCTCACACTGTTCGTGTACTTGGTCAGGTGTCCGTCTTTCTGGCATCCATGGCAACTTCCGTCACTGCTCAGCTTACACACGAGGAGGCTGAGGACACTCGAGCCACACATCCCTCTTGGTGAGCATCCCTCCCAGACTTGTCATGCAAAGGCCCTTCAGGCCCCACCTAGCTACTGCCCTGGATGGAGGGCGTGTGGGGAAGCCTGGGCTTCAAGCCAATTCAAACACACCTGGCTCTTCCTGCCAAAGAGGGGATCTAGGCACTCACAGCATGGGCCATGGGCACAAAGCCACCTTGGATAATGTCACTACTGGGGCCTGGCTAAGCTTAAGACAATCCAAGGGGTCAGGTGACCAGAAGAGCCCTTTGGGGTAACAGTATATGACATGTGAGGCTGACTTGTCAATGTCAGGCAGATCTGCTTTTGCCAGATGGGGGTCTTGAGCCAGGAAGGATAGTACCATATTGTGGGCACACATAAACTGCTCTATGCAGCTGTGTGGGGAGGCCCAGTCACATGGCGATCACTTGGAAGTATCCTGATTCACCTTCAGCTGATGCAGACCTGGTGGCATCTGGCTGCAGCCAACCACACTACTCCTGGCCATGGAGGAGACTACTGTATGAAGGACACAGTGAAGCGGCAGAATGCTTTGGGACACTGAAAGAGTAGCTATTATGTAGCCAATGAATGCTGGAAGATTCTGGAAGGATTGGACACAAAGTTACAGAAAGGCTGCCTTTTAAGGACTCAGCTCCAGAAGGCCTCTACACACACACTCACACTTAAACACACATACACTCACACATGCACACTCACATATGTACACTCATACTCATACACTCACACTCAAATACACACACATGCACACTCACACACTAACACTCAAACACACACACACACACACACACACACACACACACACACACACTCCAACATGGTTTGTGCTAATTCCACCAGGCTAAGAAGCCAGATGAAAGTCTGTCTGAGTTGTCAAGACACTGCCACTGCCATTAGCCAGCTATGTGACCCTCAGAGAGTACCTTACCTCTCTGGGCCTCAGCATCTCATGTGTCATTCAACAGATCTCTCAGATGGGGACCTGGGAAGTTCAGAACTTATGACCTTCTAGAAGGGTCAATAGGATCGGCGAAGTCTATGAGCAGATTTCTGATGTCCTTGCTCCTAAGGACCAAAGTTAGAGCCTAGCTCTGGGTTCAGACTTGATTCTGATCCATGCCCCACCTTCTGAAGGATATTGTCAAAAGTGGGGTGAGTGGTAAACCCCAAATCACTGCCAGAGACCCAAAGTCATTATCACAACTGTGCTCAGAGTGTAGAGCTAACTACACCCAGTGTGTGGTGCCTGTGTTAACAGGACACTTGTCAGTCCCTGTGGTCCACGTGCTGAATTGGGCAGAATCCTGCAAAGGAGGAAGTTGGACCTGACAGGGTCAGCCTTGGTGGACTTCTTCGAGAAAGGTTTACCTTGGTGGTAGCTGCAGAGACCAACTCCCCTTAAAGTTTTCCTCTCCTGTGGTCACGGCTTCCATGGGTACCTAAAAGCCTGGAGCAGCCTCGTAGCCCACAAGTGGGGTGGGAGTGTGTCTCAGCCCTCCTGCAGATTCCTGACCTCTGCAAGCCCCTGCTACAACCTCAGCATCACCCAAAGTGCCTCCGCAGGGCTAGGGAACCACAGTTAACTCTGAGACACAAAGGTTTTCCAGCACACCATGGAAATCTTACTGACCACTCAGGATCCCCAGCAGAGACCTAACAGGTACACAAAACAGATAGGTGCCCCCCACAAAAAAATGGGCGACCAGGGGAAGGGCTCCATTGGGACATTTTTCAGAGCAGTTGCCCCTATGTCCAGCAGTAGCATCAGGCAGCAGGCATCACTTCCCAGCCTCAGGAGAGCAAACACAACTGCCTAAGACCTGCCAGACCTTGAGCAGGACTCAAGAGACAACTTCAGTCAGGTTAATCTTCTTGTACGCCTGTCTAACATGGCCACCGTGTTGCCTGCCCAGGAGGCTCTATCAGACAGGGACCAGAACAGAGGCTCCAAGGAGAAGCCCTCGCTGCCAAGGCCAGCTGTCTGCCACCGAGTGGTGCTCTGGCTTCAACTCAGGCTGACTGAAAGTCCCACAAAGGTGGTCTGCCCCACTAGCGGTGAACAACAGCATAGCTCAACCCCAGGACCCCCAAAGGCAGCGGGAGGGGTCAGCTCAGGAGCCCACAGCTATTTCCACAGGGAAAAAAAATGTCTTCAGGCCTCCCAGGGGCTCACATCCCAGCTGTGACTCAGGGGTCCCTGCTGCCAGATGGCTTCTTGTCAGATTGCTTGGGCCCTGGCCCTTGTCACAGCAAGGGCTTCTCTAAGCAGGGCCCTAAGGTCAGCTACATAGCCTTTAGGACCTAGGCCTCTCTTCCTGGCAGAGGCAGGAGTCAATGAGGCCCAGCTAACCTATGTCCAGTGACAAATGAAATGACATGAGCTCCCCACCTATAAAGTGCACCTTCAAGCTGTGGGATGGCTCACAGGACCCTAAGAAGCCACAGGTTTGTTCAACCCAGTAGAGCTGTAGGGCCTGAGCCCTGCAGGGCTGGGTCCCCAAGCACAGCCTTCCACAGATGCTCACACTGTTTCCCTGTGCAGCGGGCAGCTCCATCAGACTTAATTTTATGCCACATTTTCAAAACCAATATGAGGCTGTTTGTCAGACCTATGTTTGTACCATGTACAAAGATGGCAGCACCTATGTCCTGCACGTCCTCACGAGCGGCAAGCCTTTCCAACGCAGAGGAGCCTGACTGCAATGGCAGAAAGTGGGCAGGCCTAACAGGGAGGCTGTGGACCCCTCCTGGAGGGCTGGACCTATTCCATGTACCAGTGTCCCTGGAGACCCTGAAATCTTTGCAATACCTCCTCGTACAACAAAGACCACACGGGCAAGGCATCTATCTAGCTCAGGATTGTTCTGGTCAGCAGGGACAGAAGGATGGTCTGAGCTGCTTTCCTCCCCATAGGACACAATGAGCAGCCAAAATCTAGGGACACCATGAGAGGCACTGACAGCCAGCCCTATAAAAACACAGGAAGCACCGAAAAGTTGCTGGAACTGGAGGACACCAAAAGAAGGACACCCTGATGGCCATGTCCCTTGTAGGCCCTGGGGGTGGTGGGGGGATGACAGAGCTTGCTGGAGAAAAGGCCAGAGTGCTTCTCTCCATGGAACTAGCAATGTAAGCATGGGATGAAGCTCTGTGCTCAGCCTCCTGCCACGTGGAAGGCCTGGATGGGAGAGCCCGGCATGTCCCTAGAGAGACCCTGGACTCTGCACTTCCGGGGAAACCCATCAGCCGTCCCACTCCAAGCCGGGCTAGGAGGGATGTATCTCATGTTCTGTGTCACCAAACCATGGCGAGCTTCATAGTTTCCCACTGACGTCAGCGGCGTGGTCTGAAGCCTCGGCAGCATAATTGCAGCTGTCTCCGCAAAGCGAAGTCAGATGGTTTTTCCGACCTCCAGCCCCCGCTCCTCCCCAGGCCTCTCTCCTTTTTATTATGTTCCTTGGGCCCCATCCAGATGTTCCCTGCAACAACAACCCTCCAAAAATTTACAAAGAGGGAGCGAGAGTGAGCAGCTTCCTGCCGGCTGGGGTGGAAGTAGCGACGTGGCAGTATGGGGGTGGCCACGTCTGCAGGCCTGGCGGGCGGGCAGGCGGGCGGGGGAGCAGCCACACTCAAAGAATCAGGCACATCAGACACCCTTTAAAGTCCATGTCTTCTTCACCCCGTGCCTAGGATCCTGGGGACATGGCTGAGGGGCCTCGGGGCTCACACTGCCTCTGGCTCAGATGGGGAGGCTTCAGCCAGACTGTGGCTGAGCAGAGACCAAGGCACTGTGGTCGAGTCTGGGCCCGCATTCAGACTGACCTGGCATCGGGCCAACTACACGTGTAGCTAGGGTCTCCACACTATGAAGGCGGTGGCTAGTGCTTTCATTGAGATCAGTCTTCGTCTGAGCTGGCAGCCTGGGTCATCTCACCTGGATGAGAGCATCTGAAGACAAACGCAGTCCCTGGTTAGGTAGATACTGGAGCAGAGGAGAGAGGAGGTGGACTCTACCGCTTTGGGGGACAATCATCAGAGGCTCCAAAGCAAGCAAGGGACACAGAGGGCCACTCAGGAGCACACGGGGGCAGGCATCCCTTACAGAAGAGCTATGCCCAAGGCTCAGGGCTGGACCTGGAACTACTAGGCCACAGACACTTTGGGAGAGCTGTCCACAGGGTCACACGCTGTGTTCCACCATTCCTGGATGTCAGGGAAGCCTTTCTGGGAGCAGTGGCCAGCCTCTACTGCCCCACAAAACACTAAGCCTCGGTGCTATCTTAAGAGATGCTGGCCCTACCCAGTCTATTCCTGCCCTGGAGTGCTGACCCAAGTAGTCAGCAAGCTAGCAAAGGGGTCAATAAACTGTAATGCAAGACCTATGAACCCCAGGCTATTACAGAATGACCCCTGACACCTCCCTGTCTCCTGCCCTCCCAACCAGTCATTGAAATGCAGGCCCTGAAGCTCGGGTCTCCAAGCCCACCTCAGATCCAGGGATGTGCTGAGAGCCTTGGAGCACCCGGCAGCTCTCTTAATGCTTGGGGCTTGCTTAGGGACAGGATGCATGCAGACACCAGCAGAGACGACAGAGCCCAGGAGAGGCCAGGTCTACACTGTCACAGGTTCCCATCCAGAGAAGGCACATTGTCTGCACGGTCTCCTGAATGTGTGTGAGTGAGCCAGGTGAGCCTATGGGGCCTCCACACTGGGGTGGTGGTGGGGTGTTACTGGAAGTGGGCTGCCTGAGCACCATGTAAGAAAATTGTGGTCTCAGCTCTGCTGAGATCAAGTGACCTAGCATGGCTCAAGGCCCCACCATAAATCACACTGTCAGCAAGGACCACTGAGGTGACCCGAGACGGTCAAGCAAACACAGACACTGTCAGGCCAGACTCTCCAAGTGGGCTGAGGTCAGAGGTCACCTACCAGGAGTTGGGCCAGAGCCATGCCTTTGGGAACTGTGCAGGGTGTGGCCAAACCAAGCCTGCCAGGTTAACCCTTGACTAGATAGTGTCCCCAGGGCAAGGTGGGCAGGGAGGCCATCACCTCATCTTCTGTGAGCCCTGTGGGGGCAGCAGGAGAGACAGATGGTAAAACCTGGAGGAAATTCGGCATTCTGTAGGAGAAAGGTAGGGTTGTCATGACAGAGGCCATGACATATCCAGGGCCCAAGACCACCTAGGACAAAACCTAGATCCAACTGGTCTCCCACTACACACTCCTCCCACCCCCGGGAAGCTTCCAGGATCCAAAGCTGGCATGGCTGCAATAGGTGTGGCCCCTCTGGAGAAGGACCACAATTTCTTTCCTTCACTTAAGAAGGACTTAGACTTGTGTCACCATATCTGTGGGGTCTCACTTGTTCCCTCCTGAGACCCCCCAGCAGGTGGGGATGGGCCACCTCGGCCCCAGAAGGAGGCAAGCAGTGCTCCTCCCAACTGAGGGAGCCCTATTATGGAGGAGGGCTCTATTAGGTACAGACACTTTCCTGGTTCCTGCTGGGGATCCAGCCCCACAAGAAGAGGGCATTGAAGCAGCAGCAGGAGGGATTTCAGTTAGACTTGAGGAAGATTGTCAGAGCAGAAACCTCCTTACAGATGGGTTCCAGGAATTCCCTCTGTGTCTGAACCACATGGGAAAAGTTTCTGGAAGCTTCCCAAGCATAACACAGTGGTTGAGAACAGCCTTGGTGATCTCAGAAACTCTTAGGAAACAGTAGTTGGACCCAGTTAGAAGAGCCACAGCCCCCTCCAAAGTGCAGAAAGGAAGAACTGGACCTGCTCCAACCACAGTGGACAACTGGCTCTGCAGGGTCTCTAGGGCACCACTCTGCTCAGATGGCCAGGGCAGGGCAGAGGCCATTGGTCTCCCAGAAGCAGCCAGGAGAGGTGCAGAACAGGGTCTCCTGGCTCCACGTGCACAGTAGAGGCGCGGAGCTTGGCTGTGAAAGAAGACTTCACTTCATGGCTTCTTCGCAGCGCCTGGTGTGAGGGCCACTGAACACACCTGATTCCTTCTGGCTGTTGGTCATCTTCTGGAGACATAGCCAGAAATGACATTGAAGCTGTTCTTTGCCCTGTTTTGTCTTTGAAGAACTCCTATTGATCCTTCAGTGCCAAGCTCAATTGCCACATCAGCTGGGAAGACTTACCAGTCCCCTTGCCCACTGGTATGGTCACTTCACTATAGTGGCCCACTACAGTGCTGCCAGGATGCAGCCTGGGAGAACACTCCAGACCCTAATCGGACAATAGAATGGGACTAAGTGCCCAAGGCCCAAGGGAGATGTGCTGGTGTGGGAAGGTATACACCAAGTCTTGAGGACCGGGACCAACATTCAAGTAAAAATCCCTTATTTATGGCTCATATTGAATTCATGTGGAAATGGAAACTTTCACATACTGGGTTAAATAAAATATGAAATTCATTTCACCTGGTTTTAATGTGGCTAGCAGGAAGTTTTCAATTTTCAATTGCATATTTGGTTCATGTGAGTTTTCTGCTGAACAAAAACTCTGTGTTTGCCTGGAATCATGCACATGACGTGGCCACACATCTCCAAAGACATTTCTGAGTGATAAATGGACGGGTGGATGAGCAAGAGGAGGATGGACCATTGGATGGGTGGACAGATGGGTGGACGGGTGGCGGATAGGTGGATGTGGGAATGGGGGGCCAATGGAAATATGGATAGGTGGATAGATGGACAGATGGGGGGCTGGGATAAATGGAGGGACAGATATATGGGTGGTAGATGGGTGGATACAGATGGATGATGGATGGATGGATGGATGGATGGATGGATGGATGGATGGATGGACAGATGGGTGGTTGAGTAGATAAGTGGATGGGCGGATGGATGGATGGATGGATGGATGGATGGATGGATGGATGGTTGAGAGGATGAGATGTGCAGATGAGTTGTGGATGCATGAGTGGATGGTGGGCAGATGTAGGTGTGCATGGATACATGGTTGGGTAAACAGATGAGTATATGGAGAAGCAGTGCCTGGAGACAAATGTCACCCATTGCCTGAGGTCCTGGCTAACTGCCACACAGTTCTGCCCTGGTCCAGCACAGACAGCTAGTCAAGCCCACAAAACCATAAGCTCCCTTCTCTGGATGTACACTTAACCTAGTCATCTGATTGTCCCCACTGGGGCCCTGTGGGCTAGAGACAGCAAGGGGCTGTCAATGTTTTCGAGCACACGTCCAACCATGCTGAAAGACATGCTCTAGGACACAGGAATAGAAGGTCTGCTGAAGTCATTCTGCTCAGCGCCCGCCTCTCCCACCCTTCAGCCCTGCATACCATCAAGGAGCAAGCAGGGGCTCTGCTGTCCTCTAAGGCCATTCCCAGGCAGGACCTTGGCCTCCTGAGTCTGGGGCAGCATAGGTGAACTCAGCTGGGCCTTGAGGGTCTAAGAAATGGTTGCTATGAGACCTGGTAGGGGTGTGTGTGTGTGTGTGTGTGTGTGTGTGTGTGAGAGAGAGAGAGAGAGAGAGAGAGAGAGAGAGAGAGAGAGAGAGAGAGAGAGAGATATCTGCATTTAGTGAAGTGATGCTGCCCTCTCGTGGTGGATATGGGGTACATGGGAGCCTCATGCACCCTGCCTGGTTCACCGGTGTATGACAAATATCCAATTGACAAGAGACTCTCTGGGACAGAAATGGAATAAAAAAAAAATCAGGGTTGTGGCGAGTCTAGGGAGCATTCTGCCCCTAGTGACATCAAAGGGGAAAATCTGGTTGCAGGATATAGTTTGTGAAGTCCCTCTTCCATTCAAAATTATTTTGATGCAATAATCCACGGAAGTCTCCTTTTAAAGCAGTCTTCAGTCGAGCTTGAAGTGAAAGACAGCATAGCCTGCTGACAGCTCCAAGATTTGCACCCCAGCTTGACAGACTATTAAACTTCTGCAGACAGAAGAGCCCGTCTCTGCCAGGGAGAGGGCAGACAGAGAGTAGGGGAGTTTCCAAAGCTCTCCAGCAGGGCTGATACCTGATCCCACCAACAGGAAGTGGCCACCAGAGCCAAGGTGGTGGCAGAGTCAGACCTGAAGCCTGGAATGCCTAGGCACTACTGATGGCTAAGCTCCTGTCTGCACTCAGCCCTTCCCAGGCTGTTGTTCTATTGGCTTCGACACGTTGCTCTCCCTCCACAGTCCTGATGCTGCCACAGAACAAGTCATCAGGTGTTCATCTCCTGTGCCCAGGCAGGGCCTCTGATCTTCCTTCTCAACATGGTGGCCGCGGCTGAAGCAACCCCTGCCTCACAGTGCATTTTCCCTGTGCTTGCTTATTCTGTGACATCTTCCTTTGCTGTAGAATGTCATATGAGAGCAATTCAAAGCTCACCTGATTCGCATTTACTGTCAGATTCCTGGACTTTCCCACTGACTTGTCCCCACCCAGGGCCCTGGCAAGTCACAGTCCTCTGTGACAGCGTGACCCTCAAACCTCCACCTGCTCACCCCAGGACTCTTTAGCTCCAGAGAGCCAGCTTGCCCTCTACCCCCATCCTGTGCTGTTCTGCTCTGAAGTCCAGTGTGTCTCACACTGTGGACACCTCTAGCCCTTTGCCCCAGTGCTTTGATTCTCAACACCCTTAGGTTTGTAATAGCTTCTGTGTGTGCTAATCACACACAGAGAAAGCACTGAGTTGTCTGGTGATGGGATAGGCCCCGTGGTCACCTGCAAGCCAGCAGTCACTTTATAAAGCAGTGTTTGTCCCAGCACACCTGAGCAAGGGAGCCGTTTAGAAGTGGGGAGCAGAGAAGAAGTGCATGGAGAGGAGGTATGTGCTAGCCCACGAAACGTTTTCTGCTCTCATCTCCCCACGGGTTGCTCGCTCTATTCTCTTCCTCCCTGTTTTCTTCTTCCTCTTGGATAGGGACAAAGCCAGGGGTGTTTATAGAAACGCCATGTCCTTATTTATTATCGCTAGGGTAATCAACAGGCCTTCTGTCGACAGACTGTTCCTAAGGAAACACATTGGCAGCAATTTCTCTAAACTTCCCATGTAGACAGGCTGGCTCCAGACCCACAGAGATCTGCCTGCCTCTGCCTCCCGACTGCTAGGATTAAAAGTGTGTGCCACCACGCTTGGCTGTAACCTACTATTTATTATATAGAATTAATATATGCTAATAAAAACACTAAACAAAAACCACCTGACCTAGTTCCTAGTGGCTCCAACAGGACCTGCAGTAGGTATTGTATAATGACTTCACCCCATAATACATTTTTAAACCTTAGAATGGTTTTAGGTTTGCAGAAGACTTGCTGTCAACAGAGATTCTGCATGCTCCTAGTGTCTCCCTCCCTCCGGCCCCTTCCTTCCTCCCTCTCTTCCCTTCATCCTTCCATGCCTCCTCCTCCTGCCTCAGGCTCGCCCCTCTGTCTCAACTTTAGCACATCCCTTAACAGAGGAAGTACTGATAGTTTGTGACACATATACTCACCATGTCTCCTTGGGTTTCTCAGGACATCTTTTGATGACCTTAAGCTGTCTGGAGGGCCCCATGAGGGGTTCATCTGGCACACTCCCCCTGGTTAGCTTCTGCTCTGCCTCTGTATGCCGGAAGTACATTGCTGCCTTTCTGGTTCTATTGGGCCTAGGCAGAGAGAGCCTTGGGCTGATTTTTTTGTTATTGTTTTTTGTTTTGTTTTGTTTTGTTTTGTTTTTTGTTTTGTTTTTAAGAAAGGCTCTTGGTGTGTATAGCTCAGCCAGGCCTCAAAATTGGGATTCGGTGCTCCTGCCTTGGCCTCCTGAGTGAAGGAATTACAGGAGTATTCCACCATGCCCAGCTTGTATTGGGACTGCTTCAGACTTCAGGGACTCTTAGTGATAGACTCACACGAGCCTTTGAATGAACTGTTTGGTTTCTGTTTCAAGCAAATCCCCCAAAGGATCATGTGTTAAAGGTGTGGTCCTCAGCTACTGACACTACCAAGGGACGAGTGGAGACTGAAGCCACTAACTCCGTGATTGGATTAACCCACTAGATGGCAATCGGGAGCTGGGAGCTGGCTGTAGTTCACAGGGGACACCCTCCCTCTCCTTCTCTGCTTCCTGGCTATGCAGCTCTGCTCCACAGCACGTTCTTCCCCACTCATCCTCCCCGTGATGATCCCAGAAACAGCATAACACATGGACCATGATCGAAAACGTCGCAGAGCGATTGATAGTTAATCTTTCCTACTTTTTTCTCCTGGTACTGGTCAAGTGGGAAGGGCTAATGTCCATCCAAGTGGTGGTAGATGTGCTATGGGTGACAGTGTCACTTTTCTCTCCCTTGCACACCAGGCTCCTCCGGGGAAGTCACCGTGCAGGCCCCACACTCAGGCACAAACGGAAGCTTCCACTCCATATCTGCTGAGGGCGGCAAAGTTTGTTTGGAATTTCCCTTCCTCTTTCCTGCTCTTTGTTTATTTATTCAATCATTTATTTACATGAGCACAGCCTTGTGGGTTTCAAACTTCTAGCTACAATCCAATTACTGCATTATTCTGGCATGGCCCCCTTGACCTCCGCTGGTTCACCCTCCTCTGCTGCCAAGCCACCAGGCAGCTGTCTTGCCCTCCAGAGAGGCTCTACTCCTATGACACAGGCTAACCCTGTCCTCCCTCCACCTCCACCCTGGGAGCCCCTCACCTCCTGTGTGCAGTGGGTTGCCTCATGATGCCAAGAGCCTCTGAGGTGCTGACAAGGTGCCCCTGACCCTGGATGGCGCACTGACCCTGGATGGCGCACTGACCCTGGATGGCACACTGACCCTGGATGGCGCACTGACCCTGGATGGCGCACTGACCCTGGATGGCGCACTGACCCTGGATGGCGCACTGACCCTGGATGGCGCACTGACCCTGGATGGCCCAGAAGAACTTTACTGCCCTACGAAAGAAGAGTTGGCTTTCACCAACTCTGCCTTCCTCTCAGTGGAGCCCCACAACACTCAAAGAAGGGGTCTCCTTGATCTTCCCATCATGTGAAGCATTTGGGATGTTTCCGTGTGTGTTCAGGGTGCCCCAACCCCGCCTGCCCGCCTTTGTCACTTCTAGCTTAGAGTGAAAGGTGTTATCAGCGTTCCCTGGCTTGGTTTTGGGTAAATATAAGTTTTCAAACCTGCAGGCCATGAATGGTGACTGTTGGACCATCTTCAGCCCTCAAAACCTGTTTGCCAATGGCTACCCTCAGGCCTACATCATCCAGTGGGACTATTAGAAGCCTGGTGGCCACAGCCTCTCTTCTTTCTGAATTCTCAAGTGCATCTTGGGAATTTAGAGTGTGTAAAATGCACACACACACACACACACACACACACACACACACACACACACTCCAGGCCTGCAGCAACAGGACAGTGGCTACTGCAGCTCTGTGCCTTGCCTATCCTGAGGCTTCCTGCCCTTCTTCCATCCATTTCCATGTTTGACTCTGAGCAGACCCAGCCTTGGGCTGTGAGCCCTGAGTGTATAGCTCCATCCCCAGAGCCGTGAGTTCCTCCAAGAATGGCCTGGGAGCAGAGGCCTGCCAGCTGACCCAGAGGAGTGACCCTTTCTCCTGGACAATTTCTAGCCTGAGCTCTTGACTAACTATCCTTGTGATTGTGTCCTACAGGGCACAGTAACTGTGCCAGGTCTGACAGCACCTACAGGTGGGAGTCTGAAGCCAGGGAAACAATATTGTCTGCTTTCATGAGTTGGACTTGAGCTCCAGACCTGGCTTCCTGACTCTCACACCAGGGCATGGGGTACCACTGCCCCCTACACAAGCTGGACCACACACTGACAGCTGCTGACAACAGGAAGACAGATAGAAGGTGATGCTCCAGCCATCTGCTCCAGGGGACAGAGTTCCCTTATCTTTCAGCACCTAGGACATTGGAGCTGGTTTCTTGTTGTGGGTCTGACAGCATCAGTCACACCACTTGATGGTGACAGGGCCAGGAGGAAAGCAACCTAAAGTCTTAGGGATTCCGGTTGATGATGCCTTCCTGTCCAGGAGGGACAGATAAAGCCCCCTCAGGACGGGACCCGAGCCTAGGAAATGTCCAGACGGAGAGTCAATAGATGGACAGATGGATGGACGCATGGATGGATGGTTGAGTGAACATATGGAAGAGTAGAAGAACAGCTGGGTAGACGGTGGGCGAGCATTTGGATAAACAGAAAGATAGAATTCGCAGAAGGTGGCAGGAACATTGCATAAATGGATGAAAGAAGGAAGCAAGGAAAGGAGAGGGGGAAGGACAGGGGTGAGAGATAAAAGAAGGGCCAGAAGGGAGAGAGAGAGGAGAAGGAGGGGAGGGGAAAGAGAGGGAGAGAAAAGAGACAGAAGGGACAGAGGGAGGGAGAGAGAGGGAGGAAGGAGAGAGGGAGGAAGGAGAGAGGGAGGAAGGCAAAGGGGAGTGAGAGATAAAGGGAAAAATAGAAGGGAGGGACAGGGAAGAGAGGGAAAGGGAGAAAAAGAGGGAAGAAGGGATGGAGGGAGGGAGAGAGAGGGAAAGGAGAGGGGGAAGGGGAGGGAGGAGAAGAAAGAGGGAGAAAAAGAGGGAAGAAGGGAGGGAGGGCAAGAGAGGGAGGAAAAGGGAGGGAGAGATAACAGGAAGGATATAGAGAGGGAGAGGGGAGGGGAGAGGAGGAGGGAGGGGAAGAGAGGGAGAGGAAAGAGAGGGAAGGGATGGAGGGGGGAGCTATAGTTTTCTCACAGCCCCAAGCTTTCTTCTTTCTTGACCTCCTCAGTCAGCTCTGAGACTCATTGTTCACCTTTGAGGGTGCCATGGTGCCAGTAGAGTTGCCTGCTTGCAGTAGGCAAGGTGCCTTTTCCTGGGACCTGGGCCCTCAGCCCCAGTCTTCAAGGTGGGTCTCAAGGCTGGTATCTGAATCCAAACTGCCCTACCTAAGTGCCAGCATTAGAGTCTCTTTACAGCAGTGGTACCTGAAGACCTTCTTCCACATGACCAGGACTCTTGATATCAGGGCCCTGGGCATGGGGATCCTGTCCTTATCAGAGATGGGGAAATAGACCCAAGGTTTGCCCCTGCTGCTAATCAGGCACTGGTGATAGCAGCCTAGCCTTGCACATTCCCCAGGGTCCTGGTGAATGTTCCAGATGCTACAACCCTGCCTAGCCCTGCTCTTGTCAGCATGGTGAATTGTCTGCCTTGGGACTGGGAGTATTCTAATCTCATGGTGGGGATAGAGGCCCTACCCCCACCCTGGCCTCTCAGGTTACACAAGGCCTTAGGAGGAACCAGAAGGAACCAGAAGGTCCTGGAAGGAATCAGCCTTGTGCAAACATCTCCAGCAGAGGGCAGTGCTACCTTACATTTGGGGACTGATCCTGCTGTGGTCAATCCTGAGCCACCCAGGACAGCCTCCACAGTCTCAGACTCCTCATCCATATTAGCACTCCAGGCAGCTTCTTTGCCCCCAGGGTTCTTCAAGTACTGGCAAGCTGGGCCTTCATCTTCAAGCCCTCTGAGCTTCTCCTGGCATTTCTGTGGGCCTCTGCATCAGCTGACCGTCTGCTTCACTCTCTGAACAGTCAGCCAGGATGCACTCCCCTCTGTGAACTGCCCCCTCCCTTGACTCCCTCAATGCTCTGACCCCTACCTGCCTGACTTTCCTGACACATGTTAGCACTTGCATGGCACTGCTGTCCTCAGGCCCTGAGACAAGGCTAGCCCCATTTGCTCCAAGATGTGCCCACTATACTACCACCACTACACACACTCACTTTACCACTATTGCTTGCTGGTGGGTAGGTCTGTTCTTTCCTGTCCCTTGGCTCCTGGTACTGGGCATAAGACCAGAGAAAGAAAATGGGGGCTTGGTGATATTCCATGCAAACATCATGTGTCCCCAGACCTAAGGCCCTACCCCCACCCTGGCCTCTCAGGTTACACAGGCCTAGAGGCTGGCTCAGCCTGCCGCTGCCTGATTCTACTGCTGATAAACTTATCAAGCCCAGCATCTCTGGTCCAGAGGGACTGCCCTGAGCAGGCATTGTCATGGCAACCAGAGGCAGCAAGGAGGGCTTAGGCCAGGTTGCCAAGTGATGCCGGCAAGCAGCCTGGGTCTGCTCAGTTGGTGGAGCACTCCGCAGCACTATGTCCCTGGAGGTGATCAGACCCATGTGCCACCCCAGGGAGACCCCACCTGGACTGGCCTCCCTCAGTCCCTTCTCATCCCATTAACCGTGGGTCACTAAAACCCAGCACCAAGGGCCCTGAGAACTGTCCTTTCTGCAGTTGTTGTCCAGCTGGTTGTCACCTTGCTCTCTGCCCCAACCTGAAGCCTCTCACAGGGTCCCTTGTCCTTTCCGACTTCTGTAGAAGGGTTAGGACCAACAGAGGACCGACCTAGCTTCTAATGCACGGTGAGGTCAGCACCGAGTACAGAAGCCAAGTCGCCACTCCTCAGAGATGACCCTCTTTCCAGACCAAGGAGCGGGCCAGCATGAGCCTTGGGCACAAAAATTAAATCAGAGGGCTGAAGTGGGCTGGCAGAAGGGCAGGACTCGCCCAGAGGCATCAGGTAGACAGCTCAACGATTCAGAGATGCTCCAGGTCCCCTACCTTTGGACTGCCAAAAGTCCACATTGAACCTGGGGGTGACACTGGCTCTAGCCAGGGGAAGGCCTGGCTCAGGACAAAAACCCTCTTCGTAAAGAAGAGAAACTGCACCTTGCAAAGTCTCACTAACTGGGGACCTGTGGAAGGCTATTTCAGGGAACCAAAGGTTTTTTTTGTTTTGTTTTGTTTTTCTTTTTGGTTTTTCAAGACAAGGTTTCTCTGTGTAGCCCTGGCTGTCCTGGAACTCACTCTGTAGACCAGGCTGGCCTCGAACTCAGAGATCCGCCTGCCTCTGCCTCCGGAGTGCTGGGATTAAAGGCGTGCACCATCACCGTTTTTTTTTTGTTTTGTTTTGTTTTTTTCTTTCCTTTTGTGTGCCTGAGGAAGTGGAAACAGCAGTGTGACGTCTGCGCTCAGCTTCCCGTTGCCCTCTGCAGCAGGGGGGTGCACAGGGCACGGCAGAGAACTGTACAAAGTGCACTGAGAACGCCCTCCTGGCGGGGGTCTCAGCAGCCTGGCGCTGCAGGCTGCTGGCCCAGCATCACAAGGCCCCTCAGGTCCCACTGCTCCCAGTCTCAGATTAGTACCCAGTTTCTGCCAAGGGGAGAACCCATCAGCATAGAGGGGCGTGAGATGACAGGGCAGTGTCACAAACTTGGGGTCAGATGCAGCCCAACCTGCAGACAACAGGGAGACAAAGGGCATTTATCACGAGATGGCACAGATGGGGCACTGTTAACCTGTAATTAATCGGGCAGTTAGATGACATCATGGATCTGGGTCCCTCCGTGTGAACCTCCTGCCCACTCTAGCTAGCACAGAAGTAGAAGCTGGGTGCAGGAAAGACAGGGCTGGGCAGGTAGCAGCACAGATTGGGGCCGGCTTTGTACAGGCCTCAAGGGGCCCCAGAGGAGGGCAGACATGGAAGAGAAGACTCTCCTGAGGAAGCTGGGGACCAGAGCTGAACACAGGACCTCCCTCTCCCACTGCTCCACAAGTCTGTAACTCCCCAGATCGGACTCCCCAACACAGGACAGATGAAAACCGAATGGAGATATATTTTGAAACGTTCATATTTGTCTCTCCTCTCACGTTTTTGTTTCTTTTCTACAATCCTGAGACTGCTGTTCATCAACCCCCAGCTGGCGTCTGCACCACAATGTCCCAGTGAGCAGTTCCGCAGGGAGTCCGTTCACAGTCAGAGGCCGGCAGGCAGGCAGGCACCGAGGACAGAGCAGGGCTGTTCAAATCACCAAGAAGGGGAAGGAAACCCTGCCCGTGTGGCCCCCTCCCACCGAAGGAAGTGTCTGTCTGTGCTGTTCTCACGGGCCTTCAGCCTCCTGGTAAGGGCCTCCTCTGCTGTCTCAGCGTCAGGGTGTCCCAACACTTTTTGACACTCAAAGCAGAAACAAAACAGGTCCCCCGCCATGCCATCCAGTTTACATGAGGGATAAAATTACATTTGTACAAAAATAGATTCATTTACCCTTCCCGGTGCGTTAAACATTCCTCTATCTTTACTCCCTGCGGATGCGGCCTCCTCCCCACGGCGGCCGCACATCCCAGCTAAGGCATGGCTAGAGTTCAGGGCACTCCAGCCTCGAAGCATCTGAAAATAGATGCATCCCCTGCCTCCAGAGAGTCCCCAGAGCCCCACTTCCCCACAGAAGGGGACCTCAGGTCCTTGCTCACAAGAAGCAAATGTACAGGAAAATGGGAAAGTCTCGATTAAAAAGAACACAAAACATCAGTAACTGTGCCGCATCTCCTGTCGTCTGTGGGCAGTCTCTGTACAGCACATGTGTTCACACCATACACATGTGTGCATGGGGACCAGGTCATACGCCGCAGTTCTACAACGGGGACAGCAGATGGCTAGCCATCGGTTGCCTGCTTTCGCCGGGTATCCTGGGATGCCAGGGGAGGGGGCCTGGGTGTCTCCTGGCACTGTCACCAAGTTGCCCAGGATCCTGGGGATGCTGCAATTTGGAAAACTGAGGGTGTGGGGCCAAATTCCCCCAGTGACTGTTTCAGAGTGACACAGGCCAGCAGCTGCCACCGACCCTGTGGTCATCTTCGCTTCTCAGCCACAGGAGCCCCAAATGAATCTCCAAGCAGGGTGGTGACACACATGAAGAATATGGCCCAGAAGCTGCAGTGTGGAAGCCGTGTGACCATTGGTGGCAACAATCCAACCAGGTTGAGGTGGGGATGGGCACAGGGTGGCCAATGAGCTGATGTTAGTGCTATCTTTAGAAAATTAAAGATTGTTCCACCGAAATAATAACAATAATAATTACAATCACCTTAATTGAGCCAGATTGGTAACATGACTGAAGGTCTGGTTAAATAAAGCTCCGATTTTCTCCTTAGTGACACCACGCCCACACCACCGCTGCAAACAAGCAACACTACCCCCATGACAGTGACAATGAGACTAAAGGAGCAGGAAGCTCACCAGGGAATCTATAGCAGTGGCAGGTAAGGCCATGTGGGCCAGTGGGGCTTACAGCCAAGGCCAAGCCCAGACATGGCTCAGCCCCAGGACTTCCTCGGCTGGAGCCACTGTGCCTCAGAGGGACAGAGCACAGAGTGTGGAATGGGGCTGGCATGAATAATGGGAGAGGGGGCTCTGCAGAAGGCACGGTGCTGGGTATGGACTAGGGAATCTGCTCCTCTGCCTGATGCTACCATCCCCAAAGGCTGTACAGATTTTCTAGCAAAGCCTAAGAAAGGGACAGCCAGCTGGTCCTGGGAACCATGATGTCTCCATGGTCAGCTCCCATGCCACTACATGGAGAAAAGGGGTACAGGGAAGATGTTTCTGGAATCTTTTATGGGTGCCTCTGCTGGCTATGGTTTAGGATTTTGAAAAGATGGAAAAGTCCAGGAAACTGGCTTCTCCCACCCACCACCTCTAGGTCCATCCCTAGATGGTCTGTTTCATGAGGGCCTTCCCCCTCCTACCTCATGGGAGACCAGCTATTGGCGAGGCAGTATGGCTATACCCACTAAGGCACCTGCTCCTGACAAACCTGGGCCCTGGAGTCGGAGACTAGATCGTGAAGACTGGCACCCAAGGAGGCCCCACAGTGCAAACAAGCCTGGTCAACTGAAGAGGCACACTCAAGAGCCACATGGGACGGGGCTGAAGCCAGCCACCTGAGCAGGCGTGACAGAACCCTTGGGTAAGATTCTGAGCAAACACTGTCCACAGACAGACACCACCATACCAGAGGGAGTCCCAGAAAGTCCCTGTCTGTCAGGATTCTAACAGAAGTGGCCAGTCCGAGAAAGGGCCCATGCTAGAGTCCCACACAGAGCCTGCTGACTCAGTCACACCAGGACAGTCACCTGCCATGCCTTCATGGTTCATCTCCAAGTCCCTCAGGCCACCTTCCCCCAAACCAGACAACAGCCCTCCTCTCCTCCCTGAGCCTCAGGATGCCCAGTGTCCCACAGGACCACTGCAGTGGAAACCCCATTCTATGTGAGCCAGGGCAGCCCTCCAGGATGATCAGTGGTGCCACCTTGAAGACCGAAAAGGAAGATCTGTGATAGGGAAAAGCCAGGCTACTATAGTTGGCTAACCCTGGGTTGGTGAGACATGGCAAGGGATGATGACATAAAAAGGAACTGGGAGACATGACAGAGGACCTCCAGCCCACGCTGGACCAGCCTCAAGGTGGTCCCAGAATCCTGCTTGGGGTGATATCTCAGGGCATCTTTGGAAAGAGGCTTTACAGGTTAGCTATGACCCAGGAGGATACGACCTGCCCCACCTGCTCCTTCTTGATCCCAGGTGGATTCCCACCCTAGCTGGGTACCAGGACTCTGAACAGGCAGAGATGGGGCACTCCAAACAGAGGTGCCATGTGGGATGTCGAGAACCAGCGACAGCAAACAGCAACCAGAACAAGCCCTTCTCCCAGCTCTCACAGCTCCAGGTGCTGAAGGCCCCATGACGAACCCCACGACCCTGGGGGTGACAGCAGTATAGCCTTAGAGCCTGATGTAGGGCAGGAGCTGACCAGGTGTCACACCAGCTCTGCTATGGCCCTGGGCCAAAGGCAAGCATGAGTAAAGATGGCGAGGATGGTGATACATCTTTTGGGCCCATAGGGACACTACACCCCAAAGATCCACATGGGTCATCAGAAAGGGCAGGGACAGGGCTGGAGCTGAGCAGCTGTGTCCAGGCAGGGCGCGGGACCGGCACATGGCGGCGGGGGGCCTAGGTGGCTTGATGTGGTGCCTCCAGCATCTCCATAAGGAAGGTGTCGATGGGCGTGTCCCCGATGAGCTTGAAGAAGAACAGGTGCTCCAGGCACTTGAGCCCGATGGAACGCAGTGCAGGCAGGCGGAGCAGCAGCTTGGCAAACCTGCAGGATGGGAGAGAGTAAGGACAGGCCAGGAGGCAGGGAGTGCTCCCCTCGAAGTGCTCCCTGCTCTACTTGGTGACTTGTAACTTCCCCGGAGACAGCCAAGCCCAGTGTCTGGGACCTGAATGTGGTCTGCAGAGGAAGCTGCCTAAGCTGCTGCTCCGGGAAGTGGGGACTAGAGAAAGGAGGCTCCTTGGAGACAAGAGCACAGGGCCAGGGGAGGGGCAGGGGAGGGGTAGGGGTGGGATGGGGTGGGGTGGGGTGCGGCAGGGGTGCAGCAGGGTGAGTTGTATCAAGATCCACGAGGCCCTGAAGTGAAAGGAAGAGCCAATGCTTGACTACTGCTGTCCAGGACAGGCCTGGCAGGGTTTGGGAGAGCAGTTACAAGTGTGGGCTTGCTCCATGGCCAATGGGGAGCCGTGACAGAAATTTCGGCAGGTAAGAGCATGAATGTGTTTTGTGCATCAGAGAGGCCTCTGCAAGAGCGGCTGTCTCGCTAGAGGCAGTGGGGCATGTCCTAGGAAGAGGCACCAGGAAGATCTGTGGGCAGCCTCACTGGAAGTCACACGCATGGTACTGGGGTGACTGACAGTGGAGCTAGAAGTGAGCTGGGAGATTCCCTGCTTCAGCAGGAGCACCTCCCTGGGGAGGACCGTGGAGGCCTTTGAGTTCCTTTACCCCTGGAGTGTTTCCTGGGTAAAAGACTGATAGACATGGGAAAGGAATCTAAGAACTCACAGAAGGTGAACAGACAAGAGAGGACAGTGTGGTGTGGGGACAGGACCCGGGGGTCCCACATGTGACCTCTGTGTCTGCTCAGGGCCTCCCTATATACTAGAGGGGCCTCTGGGCCTCATTAATTATTAACAATGCCTTTCATTTCCAGGGAGGAAGCCTTGTGGCTGGCTGCCCCGCAGTCCTCAGTTTAAAGGCACAAGCGTAGCTTGGAGGCTGGAGAGGCGCCAGAGATCAGGCTGTTTTCTGCTGAGCTGGCGAGATGGGCTAAGGCAGGAAGCCAGGAAAAACAAGCCGCTGCCACCCTCCTGTCCTCCTCCGGGAAGTTTCACTTTAAACCAAACCAGATGAGGGCTAAACAGCAGTGTGGACAGTTAACCATGTGTGTGCCAGGCAACAAGATGGGTTAGTGTGCCCGTCTACCCGGTCTTCCACTATCCCACTCACACCTAGCCTGCAGACTGGGAGACGGCAAGAAGAAGCAGAACTGAATCCTTGGGAGACACCATTTCTCCTGGACACCTACTGTGTGCCTAACACTAGACTGTGCACCCAGCCCTGAACATGACTAGATGTCAGTCTTCCTTAGGCCAGCAGAAAGAATGTGTTCTCCAGACTCAGCCACCTACTGTGCACAACTGTAGAGCACCTACGCTGTGCTGGCATTTCCAGGTCACTTAACAGGTGAAGAACATTAGGCTTCATACTTGTAAATAGCAAGGACCTACTGTGCACTAAGGAATGGATCAATTCTCTCAACTGGGTATAGGGGAAAGTGGGTAGTCCTCAGAGCTCATGAGTCCAAGGGCTGCCTAGCTCCTGCTCAAAGCCTAAAAACACCCCAGACTGGTTTAAGGAGGACACCATTGTTTTGTGGCATACAAAGGGCTTTGGAAATGTGTGGCTGAGCCCAAGGGTAGAGGCAGGGGGCTGTCCAAGATGGAGGCGGAGCTCACCTGCCCGGCTGCTCAGGGTACTTGTGTTTGCAGTACGCTTCTAGTGATGCATACACCTTCTCCCTCAGAGCCTCCACCTCAGCAGGGTTTGAGAGCCCCTTAGAGTCTGTAGAGAAAAATAGCCTCAGGTCAGAGCCCCCAGACTATCTCCTTCCCACATGCAAGCATAGCAGAGAGTGTGCATGCTACACAACTAGATATGGCTGCCCTGCAGACCCATAGCTCAGACCAGGAGGATGGGTGTTCTAGAGTCATATATGTCTCCACTCGGCCACTTGAAAGTCAAGTGACCTTAAACCAGTACCTTGTCATTCAAGGACTTAGTTTCCCCATCTTTCTCCAGGTGGCCATGAGAGATAACCAATCCTCTTACTGCCTGTGAGCCTGGCCCCAATGACAGGAAGAAAGCTGTAAGCCCTTCCCTGAGAATCTCCCCATACCATGAGCCAGAAGGCCCCTCCTCAGAGCCTAAACACTGGCCACAATACAGGCTACAGAAAAACCACAGCCACAGACATCAACACCATCAGGGCACAGTGTGCCAGTAAGAACATTGAGGGTACTTTGGCGTCTGGGAGCTCTTTAGAATACCTAAGACCCCTTCAACTGATCTAGTCCCTGACAGTTCCTCCCTACCCCTCATAGCCCCAGACCCAGGCCTCCCTGCTTCAACATACCTCCAGCCAGGTCACTCAGACCTAACCTGAGAAACTATCAGGAATTACAGCCTGGTGAGCTATCTGAGGTGGAAGCCTATGTCCCAGTACCCCCATATTTTCTACTCACCATGCACAGGGCTGGTGAGCCCCATCAGCCAAGCTTCCAACCCACATTCAACCCCTCCCCCCTCCCCCCGCAGACAAGGATGGACTTTCAAATAGAGACGCCCATGCATACCATGCTGCAGCAAGTGCTCCAGCCTCTGCAGCTTTCTAGGGCCTAGTCAGAGCCAGCTGCAAGCCCATGGCCATCCCTTGAATCCCTGAATTTCTCCCCAGCAAGAATTCCACACTCTCAGTTGTACGCTCCCATCACCATGTGGACGGGCCACCAGCGGCATCTGCCACCAACCCAGTGCTGTGAGCACAGGCCTGGGCCACTCTTCATACCACAGCCTCCCACACACGGTCCCACACAGAAGACAGCCTCAGCCTCTGTGACAGCAACAGCTTGGAGGCCCTGAACACTGACGCTCCAGAGCTACCCAAAGGACTTGCTGTCCTCAAGAGGCTGCTCTGCTCTGACCCCAAATATCCTTGAAGCCAAGGCCTGAGACACCTCAGCTGCCCTGAGCTCAAGGCCTGAGCTACCCTCAGGACATCTAACAAGATGGACTGACCATCTAACCACCAACCCCATCCTGGGAGCTCCCTCTAACATTAGACCACTGTGGAGAGCAGAGCCCACGAGGCTCAGCTGGAGAGCACTAATGTCAAGTGCATACTCTGGCCGCATAGAGTGCCACTTGAGCCTCTCCATTACATCTCCAGACAAGTGGAGGGAGGAGATTGGTGTCTGTTGTGATGTGGACACTGGGCCCTGAAGGTCAAAGCATGGAGCAGAGCAGCTGGGAAGACTTGCACACCCATGGCCGGGTGGGAGGTGGGAGGACCGTCGTACCAGGGTTGAACAGGACAATGGCTCGCAGGCAGCCCAGCTCCGTCTTGTCCATCTGCATGTCACGCATCTTAGACACCAGCTCTGTTAGCACCCTGCAGGAAAAAGCAGGTGCCAAAGTCCACGTTAGACATGTCCTCACCAGAGCCCCACTGAGGAGGATCCACTGGACTTCACATGCCCAGGACGGACTGAGAATGACTGGATGCACTGGGCCTGGCCAGGTCCACAGGAAGGGAGCATCACCATGACCTCACAGACCTGTGGAAGATGGGGTCCTCCACTCCCCCAGTGTAGTCTGGGAATCTAAGCCCAGAGGAGGAAGCCCAAGATTGATGAGCCAAGGAGAGCTGAGCCGAGACCTCCTGCTGTGTGGCTAGTCACCAAGGAGAGCTGAGATGAGACCCCCCCTGCTGTGTGGCTAGTCAAAGTTGCCCTGCACTCAGACCTGTTCCTTTTAGCTCCAGGTTAGACTTTTCCCTGGGACAAAGCCTCTTGGAGTCATTTTTCATCAGCAGATATCACATAGCTTCCTCAGCAAGATAGGTATCCCTCCAAAGGACCTTCAAGTGTCCTGAGCCCACTCAATATGTACGGAGTCTGGAAGAATCCTAGGCTCCACTCCACCATCAGCCACCTGAACCAGAGTCTCTCTGACCTCAGTGGCAAGGAGGAGCCCTGCCACCAAGGGTCAGACTTCACAGTCCACTCGCTTTGACAGCAAGGATAAGCGAGGGCCTCTCCAACCAGTGCTTCGCATCCCCAGAAGATAAAAGCATCAAGCCCCCAGTACTGTCACTTCCCAAAATCAGACCCCATAGGCTAAGCTCCAATACCTTCCCCTGCAGAGTGGCCCTGTAAGTTAGCTTGTCAAGGGCTTGCTGCACAGAACCTGGTACTGAGCTGAGGTTAGCATTTACCTGCCTGTGTGCTCCAGCTGGCCTTTCCCTGGGAAGAACTCAGCCTGTGTACTGTCCTTGCTATGGCAGAGCACTGGTAGGTGACGCTGCTCACCTCCAATTTCAGGAGCTCAGGGACTCGCCTGCTTCGCCCCCACCCCACTCTTCTTACGGGCCTGCTCATTCCCACTCACTGCCTTATGCCCCTGGCACCAGCACCAGCCCCCCAACTTTAGCTGGCAGAGACTGGCATCCAGGGCCCCAGAACACTGAGGTCTGGCCCAGGCCCTATATACCAAGGCTGGGCATTTAGACATAAAAGCAGGCAGTCACAGTCCCTCACCTGGTAGGCATAAGTAAGACAGGCATTGCAGGAGTGTAACTGGCTGGGGCCAGGTGGCCTCAGCATGTGGCTGTACTCCAGGCAGCCTGCTCCTTTGAGCATGTTTCTAAAAAGCAGCTAAGGCACATGCAGAGGTGCCTTAGACTCAGGTTTCCCGGGGTTGTAAGGAGCAGCAGATCAGAAAGACCAGTTATTCGGTGATAGGTCAAGGCACAGGTCACCCCAGGATGACAACGGTGCTCATGGCTGAGATGTGCCAGGTGTTGACACTTATAAAAACGTACCAGTGGCATAATCTGTTTTTGTTATATGTGGGGATACTCAGCTCACAAAGGAAGAGGGCTGCCTGTGGCCTCAACTCCCCTGACACTCGACTCCACAGACAGACAGACGTCTCCGTATGTCTGGCCTGCATTTTTTTACCTTGATGTCTTTCCTAGGCAGAGGCTATGTCTAACAGAGCAGGAAGAGACTAAGGGGCCTGCCCCACCCACATGCTTATTCAAGATGGCCCACCTATGGAAAAGGACACCCACCCCACCTACCTGTTGAATACAACTCATACTTAGCCTACCAATCAAAGATAGTCCCCAACCCATATACCATCAAAGATGATGCTACACCACCCATGTGTAGAAGATGGCATCCATCCCACCTATCTAAGATGGTACCTACCCTGCCTACCTATCAAAGACAGTGCCACCCAGCCCACCTGTCAAAGATGGCGCCCACCCCAGCACTGTGAGCGCTGTTCCGGTGTACGTGCAGGCCGGTGGCCAGGAGAATCCCATCTTTCACAGCTATGGAGCGGTGGGAGAAGGAGGCGATCAGCAGCTCGTTCCAGCCTGGGAAGGGGGTGAGGCATATGGTCACTCTGCTGTTTCTATGGCCCCGTCGCTGTCCCTTCCCTCACCCACAGCCAGATCACAGAAGCAGCATGCTCCAGACTCATCTCCTGCCACACTCAAGTCAGGGTTCCCAAAGTGGGACCCCAGTAAGTGTACCTGGAGGAAGGTTCCTGAGCACCTGAGTGTGAGTAGTGCCTCTTCCTTCTAGCAAGCACACATTCCATCAATGTACCAGCCTGGGAAGTTCTGCCTGAGGACTCCCTCTAACAAACGCAGGGCACGGAACCTTCTTTCTTACACGAGGAGGGCATGCATGTGCCTCAGAGGGGCTGGGAAACCTCCCGAGGACTTTCCCTGTGATGCTGCCAGTCTGTAGCATGCAGAATGCCAGGAGAGTTGAGTAGCGAGAGGAAAACCACCGTAGAGCCACAGGCCTAGTACCACGCATCCCAGACCCCAGCACCGACCAACCGGAGCTACTATGAAAGGACTGAAAAGGGGCCTTCAAGAGGGAGACAAGACAGGACTCTGCACAAATAGCCAGGGGCTCCTTGACAAGGTGGCATGAGCCTTTTAGCAGGTCCAGAGACTCCCTGTGTTCTGAAATCCCAAGCCTTTCAGTTCCCATATCCTGGCTCCAAGCCTACTGACCCCTTTTACAAGGGGAAATGGAAGCAGTCAGCATTTGAGAGGTGGGGCCCGATAAGCTTCTTGCCACAGGGGAGATCACTCCCAGAAATGTGACCTCAGGGTCCCCAGAAGAATATGTGGGGCCAATTCTGCCTCATCTCATTTCCAGGCACCTGAGCCCTACACTGAGCTGGTCACCTGAGGCTCCACCCGAGGGCTGTCCCTTCTACATGGGTTGACATGCCTCAGTGGCCAGGGCTGATTGGGACACCTGCGTTAAGCAGCTGGTCCAAGGTGAGAAGGCCAGGTGGCTCTGCAGTTCCTACAGCCGAGGCAGTAAAGACCAGACAGGGGCATTCCTCCTGAACAGAGTGCTTCCCAGCCTCGGAGAAGTCCCATGTTCACAGGGTGGGTCACATGCTTCATCCCACAAGCCCACCTAGGCAGAGGCAAACATGGCAGGATCCATCTTGTTCATCTCGGCAACCCATACCTACCAAGAGGTCTTTTCAAAGGGAAGGCAGGAAGATCAGTGCCCATGCGAGCCTCACCCCAACTAAATAGCTTCCGAAACACTCCCTGGCATACAGAGAACCATCTCTGCTCATGGTATCTACTGGAGTGGGCTGAGGCTGAGAGCCCTTGGTACAAGCAGAAAACCAAAGCAAGTCAGGGCACTCAGGCCCCTCGAGACAGCATGGTCTCCAGGGCTCTTCACCGGAGTGGGGCAGTGTCAACTGTCACCACAGTTCTGTGGTGAGCAAGAGTTGCAGATGCCATTCTCAATATATATCCCCATCTCTGCACAGGTTGGCGATCTAAGTCTCTCGATCCTAACACCCCTACTGGTCAGCTGGTGGACTCTGAGCAACAGCCAGCGTGCCCCAGTGCCCAGTTAATCAATAAGGACCAGGGCAGCCTACAGACCTAGCCTCAGCCCAAGTTCCAAGGCTACACTCCTTCCCAAAAGTCCCCTTGGCTATGGGAGAGACACACTCTTACACTCCAGACACTTGCATCAAGACCTCTGTTCAGAAAAAGGCCTGACGCTTCCAAGGTGACACAGCTGCAGAGGTCACATAGACCTGGCGGGCAGCCTGAGGAGACCCTTTACTGACTTTCTCAGCTGGAAGGGGAAGGTAGCTCTATACTGCATGCAGGAGTGGGCAGGAGCCCACCGGACCACTAGCAGCCATTTGCCCAGACTACTTACCTGCCCGTAGCAGGATGACCTGGTCGTCCAGGGGCAGCTCAGAGAAGTGTGGGATCCTCTTGGCCCACTCCACTAGAGTGAAGAGCTGCTTGTCTGCTGCTTGACAGATGTTGGTAACAGGGTCATTTGGCTAGAACGGAGGAAGGACACTGATCAGGCCTCACACCTGATACCCGACAGAACCACCTCACCCCACACAAAACACCCATGCAGTGGAGTCCCAGAATCTGCATCCCAAACCATCTGAGGCCTGGCACAGTGAAAGGACCCTGAGAGGAGATCCACCATAGCACCAGAGACTGGAGGAAGCCCTGGCTTATTGGAGTGGGACTAGTACCAAGGCAGCAGTCGTCAAAGTCAGAAGGGATGTATCAGGAAAAGCAGATTAGAGGACATGGCTGACCTGAAGCTGGCAGGAGTCCCAAGTCAGGGGGGCTGGGGAACCTCCAAATCAGGAAAGGCAGGAAGAGAAGAGTCAGCGAGGAGGAAAAGGAGCCATTTAACAGCAGGTGATGGAGCTGAGGTAGGGCCAGACCCCATCTCTAAAGGTAGCAGTAGCCACCCAGGTGAGAAGTCCTATCAAAAATGCAAGTACAAGCTTGGGGCTGGGCTGGTCCTTGCTTGGTCCAGATTCCAAGTCACAGGTAGAGGTGATATCACCAGAAGCCTTCTAGAAAGTTCTGCCCAGAAGAAGAATACCCAGTCCTTGTTATAGGTGAGGAGCTCAGGTGGACCTTACAGTAGGCTGGGAAGCCTACCCTGTCAGGTGGGCCAGGGTCACGGCCTCTAACGTCAGGGTGTGGTGGGCAAGAGTACCCAAGAACAGGATACAAGACTCCTGATTTTGAAAAAAGAAGTGGCCGAGCATCGGATAAGGAGAGAACTGTCGGCTTTAAAGGGCTTCCATCAGCTGACAGAAACCATCTGCTCAGCAGTGACGTTCAGTCTAAACCCCCAGCCCCGTGTGAAGGACCCATGAAGCGCTCAGTGAAAGGCACTGACAAATCAGCTTCCCATCACTGGCCTGGCAGGACTGGCTGCAGGGAAGCCCAGGGCTGCAAGGACAGGGGACAGGGGACAGCGGCCCATGGTCCCCAGGACAGAGTCCAAAGGAATGGGTGACATCTCGCAGGCACACGACCCTCAGCAAAGCCCCGGCACCAGGGGTACTAGGGACTTCTGTCCGCAGCCTGGCTCTGCCTCTCAGCCACAGGGGCTGCTCCGTGGATGTCTTCCTTCCCTGCCATCTCCTGGGGAGCAGCCCCAAGACAGGAAACAGTGGGGGCCCAAAGCCAGCTGGGAGAACGCATGGACCGGACCGTAAGACAACAAGCCTCACACCCAAGCTCTGAGATCTCAGTTTTCTCCCTGGCCACCCTCTTGAATCCAGTGTCACAATACTACTATGATTGGGAAAAAGAGCTCAAAGTTATTCCGGGGCTGACTGTGGCCTCTGCGGCCACGTGCACACATGCCATCTGCCAGGACTGGACACAAGGCTTGAGCAAAGGAGCCGGGAAGGAAGGAGGCAGGGGCCACGTAGGTGTGAGGGCCCGTGCCCAGCAGGCACCCACAGGAGGGCTGTCTGGAAGGGAGGGCTGAGAGTACTCTGGTTCTGCCCTGCTCTATTCCACTGTAGCTTCACTCCTCTCAGCAGACTCCACAGCAGACATTTAATGAGCTACCACTTGCCAGCTAGGCGTGGTCACAAGACCACCCAGGCAGGACCCGGAGGAGCCAGCAGCCCATCTGTGAGGCTAGGTGCAGCCTATCCTCCTCAGCTTGCCTTGGAGAGAAGACCATGTATGTAGAGAGGCAGGAGGTCCATGTATGCAGATCAAGGCCAGTCACAAGACACTGGAGGACACTGGCTTTCCACAGTGTGGCTCTGAACCCTCATGGAAGAACAGCTAAGACCATGTCTGAGGCCATTCCCAACAATGGCCTTACTTGATAAAGGAAAACCCTAGTCACCCTTCAGACCCCAGCCAACCACTCTCAGGTCCTATTCCACAAAGCAGAGTCCTGATGCTGCTCTCCTCTCCTTCCAGGACTGGTAAGAGGGCTTAGGGAACAGACTCCAACCAGAGCACTGGGCAGGTTCCAGTGGACAAGGGTTTTTGTAGTCTCCCTTTATTGGGAGCTATCTTCACATGGCCAGGATTGGGTCCCCCAAGGAAGACTACCTGCAAGGCCCTAAGTATTGTCTCCAGTAAGGCAGCTCTGGGATTAAACAGACGAATGCTGGGTAACAGGGGTGGGGGTGGGGGAATCTCCGCTCACAGACTACAGAGAAGAGACATGCCCGAGCCCCTGGGACAGGGCAAGGCTCCTGACAACATAGAGCTCAGTCACCCCACTGACTCCTGGGATAGCTCACTATACCGCTGCCCTGTGCCTGGAGTTGAAGGAAAAGAATGGATACTCTGTGTCCACCACAGTTCCAGGCTGAGACAGGGTACTAAGATGAAAGAGAAGACCAGCTAAGTCTGCTTCAGAGGGAGAAACTGAAAGGGACTTCCTTAACGTCTACCTGGACTGGGTGTCCAGTGGTTAATGGCAGGACTCTGGTCCCAGATCTGAAGCCCACATGAGGGTCCAGATGAGGTCAGGATATCATAAAAAGCTCATATGAGGCAGACGTAGCTGGGCTATGAGCTTGAGACAACATAAGGCCTGTGGGTTTGTGAGAGGCCCTGTTCCAATCTGGGACATGGCTGCAGCCTCGTCACTGGGGCCTTGGGCAAATGGAGTATCCCACCCAACTACGTCCACACTGGCCAGTGGCCCCTAAGCAACTGCAGGAGCAGTGCAGGGGGCACTGGGGGAAGAGCTCAGGTGAAAAGTCCAGGAACAGGCATGGAAGCCAGAAAGATCTGAAAGCCAGGAGGTGAACCAGCAGTGGGAACTATGGCCCTCCAGTCTTGCCTGGAAGCTACGACAGCTATAGGTGGCAGGTGGCCCAGGGAGACTAGGGAAGATGGTTGTCTAGGCCATTCCTACAGGTGGCCGGCTCGAGGGTGACCAGCTGAAGGCCAAGAGATGCTTCTGCTTTAACAGCAGTCACAACAGCTGCCACCCATGAGCGACGAGCGCCTCCCTGTTGGCCTCTCCACCTCCTTGTAGCAGTGGGTGGGAAAGGGAGCTTAGAGGGCTCTGCCCAGGCTCGGCTCCTCATAGCTTCTCTGAAGGACTCCCCTGCACTGGGCTCAAGCTTCACCCTGATGGAAGCCGAGATCCCACAGTGACCCTGCTGCGTATTTGGATGGGTCAGACAAGCAAGGCCAGCAGGAAGGCTGGCGTATCCCCACACTCAGAGGGTCACCCAGCTGGACAGAGGTCTGACTGCTGGGGACAAAGGCCAGGCAGCCAAAGGGCTGGGGTCCGCTGGCTGTTGAAGCAGGAGGGTAAGAGAATAAGTACAGGGGAAACCAAGGCAGGTGAGCATCTGACACTCACTGAGCTGGGGTTCAGCCCCATGTTTGCCTCCACGTATGTCTCAGTCTTGGGCTCAACAGCGAGCTCGGCTTCCAGAATCTTCTCTACAGGCATGTCCTCGTTGGCACTGCTGGTGGACTCCACCTCGTTCTCATTCCGGTCCTTGCCCCGCTGCCGCTCCTCCTGCACAGCTATAAACAGGAGACAGTCACCTGGGCTGGCCAGGCATCCTCCACATGCTCAGGGCCAGCCTAATACCTGCCTGGCCCTTGCCACTGGATGGCTGGATACCCCGAACACACTCAGCTAATAATATAAATACACCAGACCCCATCCGAGCTCAGGGCAGATGGCCTTTCCTGGAGCTGATGGATCACAGGAATCAAGAATCTTGGGGGTTTTCAAGACATTGGTGGTCTAAGGATGTGAGGAAACCCAAGAAGGCTTCCTGGAAGAAGTAGGAATGGGCCTGACGGAGGAGTAAAATGAGGAAACCAATTCACTGGAAGAAACAATGTATAAAAGCACCCAGGAGAGTACAGGACATGTTCCTGATCAGGGGCAGGATGGGTGACTATGACAAACAGGTGACTACTGAGGTGATGAACCAGAGTAATAGACAGTCACACTCAGAGACACACTGGGCAAAGGTGAAGGCACCCAATGTCCCATGCTCTCCATCCTTGCTTCTGCCAAGAAGCACTCCAACCTCACACAACTCATAGCTTGGTCCCCTTCCTCCATGATGCCACAGGCCTTGGGACTGCCCACCCTGCTTCACACCCCAAACAACAGCCCTCACATGACTGTGAGCAGCCTGGCTCTCACAGAAGGAAAAGAACTAGTGGGGTGGGCAGGCTGACCTCTGGAAAGCAGGTCCAGTACAGAGCCTCAGGTGGGAGCAACAGAGCAAGCCTGCCTTCTCCTCTCACCCACCTCTAACAGCTCCTGTGAACCTATTCTATTCTGTTCCTGCCCAGACAGCCAACACGCCCCTCCCTCCTTTCTGAAGGCTAGGTGGAGACCTGGATGGCCTCCTCTCAAAACCAGTGCCCTAGGAGGGCGCCTTTCCGAGAGCCCAAGGGTGTGGCCCATGGGATCTTCCCGGTACTGCTATCTCAGGACCTTGGTCAGAGCTCTCCTAACCCTAGAGTTCCCCAGATGGCAGAGCACACAGCTCAGCAGCTTCAGGAGCTCAAGGGAAGGGCAGCACCAGCCTCCTGGCCCACAACCTCCTTGAATGGCTTACAGAGTAAAACACAGGGCCAACAGGAGGGCTGAAGGGGGGTGGGGGGGGCATCGCACACTGCAGTGGCCTCCTAGCCCAACTAGAGCTCCCGGCAGCCACCTCCCAGGGATCAGCCTTCTCTCCCTGCCCATCTCCCCTCAGTCCTCCCAGGATCCCACTGCAAGGCTCAGACCAGTGGTTCCCTTTCTTGCCACAGCTCTGTGTGGACTCTGAGTGACATTTTTAATCCCCTGGCTACTGCTCCTTGCTGGGCCCACCAATTCCATTCAGCTGGGGTTCTCCCACGTTGCGGCCAAGCTCCCCAAACCCAATGACCTGGTTGTAGCAGAGACTTTCTACCTGTGAACAAGCCAAGGATGGGAGGCTGGTCTGAGGCCTGCAGAACACCAGCTGGGCTGAGGAACTGGGCAGAGGCTGGTGTTTTGCAAGCTTGGCTCTTTTGGAAAATCTGACAGCAGGTTGGGGCTGGTGTAGAGTTGAATGCCATGGGCAGATGGTGCCCAGTCTACGGGGGCTGCAAAAGGCTGCCAGACTCCATCCCTTCCCAGCTGGGCTTCTACAGGCCCTCCATGTGGCTGCCAGTGCATCTGTGTTAGGGTCACTCCACAAGTCACTGAGGGCTCTGGCCACTCAGCCCACCAATACTAAGCAGGCCCACTGAGGGACACCTGAAAAGACCAATTGTAGCAGGGTCAGGCAGCCCTCCACCCCCACCCTATCCCAAAGCCAGATGACAAAACTCTTCTTCCACCTCAGGCTAGGACAATGTCAACGCAACAGCCTCACCTTCCCAGATGGGAAAAACAGACTCTGAGGGCCAAGTACCACAGCCAAGTGCAGGCTCTGGAATGAGAGGTGTACCTTGAGCAGCTGTGGTATTTGGGCAATTCTTCTAGCATCTCTGTGCCCCACTTCCTGTAAAATGTCAATGCAGAGCCTGCCCTCCAGGGGACCCTGAAGGAAGCACCTGAGCAGGCTGGGCCCCACCCTGCTGGCCCAGTTTCATTCCCCAGTAAGGGACTTCCTTGCTCGCAGAGATGGCCTTGGGATATGGGAAGCCCAGAAGGGGGCAACCCAGACTGCAGGCCCTTCCTCCCAGCAGCCAGTGATCCCTGAGAGCTTGGCCATGGCCGTGAGGGGCTCCTCACACCTGCCTCCCACGCGGGGGCAGCTGAGAATTAATTAGCAAATGTTTTGTGAAGCACTTTGAAGCCTCCAAAGGCCCCAGCAGCTCAGGGCGGCATCGTTATAAATATTATCGTTTTATTTATAGACAGCGGAGGGGGCAGAGGGAGTGGGGGATTTATGTTTTGCCAGCTCAATCACCTTTTAGACACACTCATGTTTGACTTATGCTCCACTGGCGCCGGGAAGCCTCGGGCGGGAGGCGTCTGTAAATACAGAGCCTCGTTATCCTTCCAAGCCCGCGCAGGCCTTGCGGGGGAGGTGACTGCCACAGACTGAGATTCCCTCAGCCTGCCGGTGGTGCCTGAAGCTTGTGGTTCAGCCCTCCCAAGATCCAGATGCAGGCTGAGCAGGAGATGACCCTCCTCCAGTACACCTGGCTCCCACTTAGGACACAGAGTCAAAAGTGGAGTGTCTGGGGTACTGCTCAGCCACTGGGCACAAGCACAACTGAGGAACCTGAACAGGATATAGAGGCAAATGGCTATCCCAGATCCTAATGCTTCCCAAGTATGGGGCTCTGCCAGAAACTGTGGCCTTCCTCTGCCCCTTAAAAGCCCAGAGCTGGGCCATGAAATAGGCAGGACCAGGTTCTATCAACACGTGCTGGCCATATTGCCCCTTCTGAATACCCAGGCAGTGTCGGACAGCTTCTTCCCAAGGTCCCAAGCTCAGGGTATGGTATTCCCTCCCTCAAGGACAAGCCTGGGACAAGTCCCAAGAGGAGTGAAGACACAGACAGGCATGTATCATGCACAAACAACACAAAAATACACAGTGGTCGCCATGCTCCAACCTCACTACCGGCTAAGCTTGAGCTGTCTTCTGTCTGTTCCACCAACAGCCTCAGGGGACTGTTCAGATGGAGACACCAGGCCCAGAGAGGTAAAGACCTAAGCCTAGAGAAACAACTAAGGTACGGCCATTTCCCTATAGCAGAAATGATGGGTTCACCTTGTGACACACACACACACACACACACACACACACACACACACACACACACACACACTAAACTGCCATTTCCGCACCCAAGTGCTCCATAGCCAGAGAGCAGGGTGCAGGAAGCTAAGAGAGTCAGGAAGGAAATGCAAAGAGGCCTCAGGGGAAGGGAGCAGAGGATGGGGTGTGTAGTGCGCAGCCTCTCCAGCCTGCGGATCGTCACACCTGCAGGGCCCCCGGCCCTACCACCACCTGCCCCAGTCAACAGGCCCAGGCCCAGCCTGAGAAGGGCACTGCCTACCCCTAGCTGGGGAATGCTGCCAAACAAGTCCCCGTGGCTGCTTGCACATGCAGGCCCCTGCTATTGCCCAACATAGATGCTATCAGCCTGCAGTATCCTTCATCAGCCTGAAGACAGGGTGCCTTTCCCAGGGCGGGCCACCCCACAGGGAGACACAGCCTTCTTGTGGTCAGCTCCCTCCTCACAGCACCTCTACACCCACCTCCGTTTCCTGGGTTATGTGTGACCAAGCCTGGAAGACAGAGATCATTAGATTCCAGCTCCAAGGCTTAATGATTGCTGCTCGCTGGGGCTGGGTACCTGGGGGCTAAGCTAGCATGGGAGCCGACGGCGCACGTCCTGCGTTCTCTGAGCCAAAGGCCCTGGGTTGGCAACCCGGCCTCACAACTTCTCCAAAGGCTGTCAGACTATCCAACTCTTAAAGCCAACAGCCCCACCCGCTACTCATAGAACTCTCCTAGTGGTTAGCCCAGGAGAACAGAAGGAATCAAATATTAATTCAGTCTGGGACTGGTCCAGATCCCAGGGTAGGGTGGAAGCAGTGTCCAATACCTAAAAGCAAGCAGAAGTAGGAACCAGCATGTGGGAATCCTCTCAAAGACCCCTGCACGGTGGGCTCCCAGGATACTCTCATCTCAATCATCTCAAGAGCAGGGCTGTGGACTATGGTCACAGGCACTGGGAAATAGGACAGGTCTCAGGTAGGCAAGAAAAAGTTCCTTCCCCCAGCCAAGGACCAGATATGGAATGGCAGTGCCCACCAGGCCTGAGAGAGGACCTCCAGACATCTTAGAGCTGCCACACAGATACACTGCAGCCCAAGGGGCCAAGTTGCATGGCTTCTTTGTCTAGGGCAAGAAATGCTTCACAGGGCTTATACTAAATCCTCATAAATCCAGCTGGAACAAAGAGGCATGGGGGTGCATCTCTCCAGTGGAATGGGTAAAGCATTTCTCAGGTGTCACAAACACAGTGTGGCCCAAGGAACAGAGCAGGTTGCAGTGGAGTCCTCTGCTCTGCACCCCACTTCCACTTCTGTGCAGGGCAGGTAGCATTAGGCAGAGGCATGGGAGGACAAGGACTGGACGGGGGTGCTCAGTGCCCCACCCACAGGAAGTACATAGTAAGACCTAGACGACTCCAGCCTCCCTACCTCAAGACTTACTATTCCACTGGGATTAGGGGACATCATGTACAATGCCCACACCTCTGGAAGCCCGGGCAGCTGGAATCTGAATGCCAGCACCCAAGGTTAACCACAGAAGCAATGGTAGAAGGGTCGTGTGAGCTAGAGGGTCCCTCTCTGAGGTCAGAACTCTAGTGCCCACCACACACCAGGTGTGCTGGTAGCCTTGGCTTTCACAGATACCACTCCCTTCTGCTGGTACACAGTACCTAATCTGTCCATGCTCAGGCGTCAGTTTGGACATATCTCTACACGGAGCCATGCTCACCACCCAATACTGGGTCAGGTACCAGCTCCCAAGCTCATGCTGACCAAAGCCAAGGACTACCTGTTTATGTGGTGGTCATACCCAGAGATCATTAAGTGCCCATCACCAGGAATTACACCGAGAAAGAGTGCACTCAGGGCTGAGCTCAGCTCCTGAGAGGCTCACACAGCCTGACGTCCACCTTTTGGTGACAGCCCACCCCAGATCTACCACTCAAGGACCTGTCCTCCAGAGGGTATGCTGTATTGGCTACTCCCAGCAAGTGCTCCCTTGAGGGCATGTCCCCAAGGACAGACAGTGTACCCCCCTCCATTGGCAGAGCACTCCCTCCCTTTGCTTTCTCACTATAGAAAAAAAGGGGAGAGCCAGAAGCTGGGATCTAGCTCAGCTAGACAATTGACTACGACTTGGCCCCTAAAGGCCATGGAAACCTCTCATAGAGGACCAGAATGTAGCAAAAGAAGGGGTCACTGTGAAGAGAAAAGCAAACTCTAGCAGTGGCCCTACTCAGGCAGCCTCTGAACAAAGGCGACTGAAGAGCTGATGGGAAGGTGGAAGGACACACGGTAGGCATTGGTTCCTATGCACAACCCAGACAGAGGAAGCTGGAGGGGCGGTGCTAGGGACAGCGTGGTATAGAGCCTGCCTCAGAGAGTGCCCAGCCCTGTGAGGCCCGGGAACCTCACCCAGGCACCCATATAGACAGATACACAAACAGACAGCCAGATACATACACCCAGACAGACAGACACACCAGACAGACAGACACACACACCCACACCAAACCAGAGAACTACTGTCCCACATGCAGGACCAGGAGGTCTAGCTATACAGCTTGTCATCTGGGACCTCTGGGGACCTCTGGGGAGTCACCTAGCCTCCCGACCTCGTACATACATACATCTTGCTGATTAAACAGGCTCAGAATCCTGCTCCTCAGAGGACCTGTAGGCTAACAGGTAACCCTGCCAGGGATGAAACTGCAAGTGACCTTGAGAAGAAAGGAAGCCCAAGATGACCCTCACCTGAATTCATCAGGCTCTGGGAGATACTTGGTGGTCTCTAGGGCCCCTTCCCCAACTCCAACCCAAATGTACCTTATCTCATGGGCCTCCCTTCCCATCTCCTCCCCGGGCAGCCAGAGATCATGTAGGTACCGAGCCAGCCTCTCTTCCCACCTTCCTTGCCCCCACTTCTGCCTCCAGCCTCTTTCTGGCCCGGTGTCTGGTCTCCAAGCCTCATCTGTCTCCAGCACTGCTGGCTCACCCCGGCCGTACCTCAAGAGTCTTGTCCTAGGAACCGTGCTGCCGGTGGGACAGACCTGGTCTGTCCTGTCTGTTCTAAAATCCTAAAACCTAGCCACACAGCAGAACAGTGAATATCTGGTTGGGGAAGGGCTGGCATGAAGGCAAACTCTCCAGACAGCTGTCTTAACAGCCAGGCCAGGGGCTCTGCTGAGCAGGGGGCACACAAAGAAACCTGCCAGGCTGTACCAGAGTCTGGCAAACTGCAAACTGCAGGCCTGGACTCTGTATGCAACCCCCCCCCCCATGAAGAATGCTGAGGAAGGGACAATGGAGGCCCCCTGATGAGAAGAGCATGCTGGGCAGGAGGGTGTTCAAAGCCTACCTTCCCGCTTCATGCCCATGGCCAGGCACTTCTGGTAGCGGCAGTACTGACACCGGTTCCGCTGTCTCTTGTCAATCAGGCAGTCCTTGTTGTCTCGGCAGGTGTAGGTCAGGTCTTTGCGTACTGTCCTCTTGAAGAAGCCCTTGCAGCCCTCACAACTATATACCCCATAGTGTTTGCCTGCAGGGTGGGGATATAGAGGATGAGTGAACTTAATGACAAGGCCCTCTCACCCACGTGTCATGCTGCAGACCAGGGCTCTGTATCCAGGTTTTAGAGTCCTTGTCTGGGCTCAGGCTGAACTCTGTCTGATCCTCCCTGTTCATCAGAGAACGGGTCCACCTCTCTCTATAGATTGGAGCTATGGGTCAGCAGCCCTGAGCACAGCATCCCCAACAATGATGGTCTTGTGCTCTCTGTGCTTGAGCTATTGTGCCCTGAAAGAGGATTGGCACTGTTCTCGGCTCAGGCTTGGCCCAGAGTGGAGGCCAGCAGACACCGCACCTCAGCATCCATGTCCACATCTTCTCTTGGCATACCTCTAGACCACCCTTCCCATCCTAATGTCCACCTCACTTGAGACCAAAGTGAGACCCCTGGAGCTCCCAACCCACCCCTTATTCTATCAGGCACAAGGGGCTACCCTGGGCTCTTGCTTCTCTGTACCCAACCCAGTGGAAAAAACTAGGGAGACTCATTGAGCTGTGCCCAGGTATTGTGCCCCTGACCACCAGGCAGTCCTACCTGAGGAGCGGTCCCCACAGATAGCACAGATGTGCTTGGTGAAGGAGGCCATATTTCCTGAGGGATGGGCAGGAACCTTGAGGACGCCATTGAGGCCTAGTGGCGGCTTGATGTCCTCACTGCTGCTCACAGGGTTCATGGGTGAATTGAGCTGCAAGAGGAGGAGGAGTGGGGTAGGTTAGCCCTGGCAGGCTGGGGATGGGCACTAGTGAGAGCGGGTTCTCCTACAAGGAAAAACTCCCCTCTACAGAGCCTCACTCAGGCCAGAACAGCTGTGAGCTAACAGGACCATCATCCTCAGAGTGCCCCCTCACGCGAGCCAGGCCACTGCGGGGTACCAAAGACCTTACATCTCAGTGATCCCAGCACTCTCGGCACCATACAAGAGGCTCACTTACACCCCACCACCCACCAAGGAGCTACAGCTGTCACTTAACAATGTGCCATGTGCCCTGGACACGTGAGAGCCGGGCACTCCACACTCCCCCAGCACCCGGGTGAGGACAAGAGGCCCAGGTTCAGGGCTGCACTCAGGCTGGGCTCCTCCAGACTCACACATCTCCCCAGCACCCTGCATGACAGTGGTATCTGGGGGCAGAACAGGAGAGGAAAGCAAGTGGACACCCCAACATAGAGCTGTACGGCCCATGTGGCTATCTTGGCCTCAGCACACCCCTTGCCTCTCCCTGTCCGCTGGCCGCCAGGGGCAAGCGTGGGAAACTCACCCTGTCACCCAGGCAACAGCTGCAGCGTCGCAATGACACAGCAGTTTTGGTTCCGCAGCCTCCAGCCTAGCTCTGCAGTAAGCACAGGGCCCAGAGGCGCTTCCCTCTGCCTGCCTATCTGCCAGGGCGTCAGAGCCCGGCTGGGTAGTCCCCCCACTTCTGAAAACCCCTGACAAAGGCAGAAAGCCAGCTGTACAGTCAGCACTGGCCTTGTATAGCCCCTGCTGCCCCCTGCAAGGGGAACCTCGCCGCCTTCCTCAGGGCCTCCTGCCCCATCCCCCACCCCTTTCTCCCTGGGCAGGAAAAGAGCAGGGGCACCAGAAGCTTTGGGGGGGGAGGGGGAGGCTGGCGTCTAGACCGATTCTGCAGCCCTAGCTGGCCGGCACTGTGACACAGACTGTGAGGTTCAGCAAGGATACCTCATCCTCTCTAGCTTTAGGGGGGCTGCTGGAAAGCCTGGAGACCCACACAGAGAACCCTGAGTGTGTCAGAGGGGTTGTCAACGTCTTGGCGGCAGGCAGGACATCTCACTGCAGAAGAGAGTGGTCCGTGTGGTGTTCACTGGCTGAAGGCACTACGTGGGAATCCCGGGGCAGCAGGGAGACAGCCGGCTTTTGCTGGCAAGACTGGACATCCCTCCACTACACTCGCTGCATGGGAAGCCTAACCCTGCAGGTTTCTGGAGGTCTTAGATCTGGGCAGAAGAAACAGCATGGGGCTGTAAAACCTGATGTCAGGGCAGAGCAAAGGTTGGTCTGTAGCACTGAACCGGCCCCCACCCCCACCCCTGGCCCAAAGAGCTCCACTAGTGGGCAATCTGGGAATCCCGTGACTTGGAAGATGCTTTTTTTGCCCTTCCCAGATTTGAGCTGACGGACCAGGACAGTTTCTATTCTTCCCTTCCTCGGCATCCCCCACGAACCACAGCCCCATCGTCCTGGGTGCTTCTGACCCATCTTTCAAGAGACCCAGGACTGGGCAGCCCTCGCTGGAGCCCGAAGCCTCCCTGGGTGGGGGCCATCCCATTTCCCCTTTCATATCCTTAGCATTTATTTCAGTTCCACCCCATCACTACCGCACCTGGGTCCCCACCTACCTCCCAGGCATCCCCTCTTCCACTCCTACCTCACCCTGTCCTCCCAGGCCCACTCAGATGAGCTATCCAGAGCAGACCTGCTCTCAGGCACTGCAAGCTCCCCACAGCTTTGTTCCCCATCTGCCTGGCTACAGCCATCATGAAACAGGCTGCTTACAAAGTCACTGCAGTTCCCACAGTGCGAGATCCTCCCTGTAAATCAGGACAATTGGAGGCCTTGATGCTTTGCTCTCTACATCTGGGCAGTCAGAAATGCTTCCCAGTTGTAAATTACCCAGGGAAGCCAGAATGGCCAGACAGTCGGGTCTGGGAAGTAGTGGGGAGCATCCCACTGGGCCCTGTCCTAGTAGAGCCCCCAAAACAAATGAGACACATGGATGGCTTGGGCACCGGGTGACTGTGGCCTGACAGAGCAAGGAACCTCACGGAGCTGAGAGCCAAGAGGGGTCAATACTGAAGCCAGGGAACTATGGAGATCAGCTCTTCATCTATCCTCGCTACTCATGGCTTCCAGAGCTAGCAAGGGTATAGAGAAGCTATGATAAAAAAGAACATGGCCATGCCAGGGGAGGTGGGTGCATGGTCAGGCCTGCTTCATGCCTGCACGCAGGCAGTCATGACAGCAGCACCTCAGGCCTTCTGTCTGCTTCTGAAAAGCAAAGTGGGGAACAGGGGACAGTGTAACAGATTGCTCATAAATAGCACCCTGGCTGTTCTATATGTTCAGGTATTTGTGCTAGCATGCACACACACATACACACACACACACACACACACACACACACACACACACACACACACACAAACACAAACTAGGGCAAAAGGGCTTAGATGGAATCGACCTAGAAAAAGCAGCCAGATTGTCTGGAGAAGAAGCTTAAGAGGCTCAGACCAGTCTCAAGAGGCTACCTGGTGAAGTGTGAGTGGTCTCTCCACACACCCCCCCCGGTACCAGGAAGGGGGGCACAGGAGATGTCATGGTTCAGGTCACAAGGCTTTGGAAATCTAAGGGACACATAGGTGCTGTTGGCCCTTTGGTTCTAGTGAGGACGGTTCTAGGTATGCCACTGGGAGGTGGCACAGCAAAGCTATTGGGGGTGGGGCGGAAACAGAACCCAACCTGAGAAGCTCAGAGCAGAAAGGGGATCCCTGACCTGTTTCAGCAAAGGTAAAAGGAACCCCAAGGAGCTGGCTCTGCAGATGCAGAGTTTCATGTACACCAAGGACAAAATCCTGTTAGAAACTCACCAAGACCCTCAAGAAAATAGAAGCAGGGTAAGGCTCTCTAAGATACCCAACAAGTATTCAGGGCCTTGGGAGGAAGAGGCTGAGAAAGACGCCTAGAGTGCCCGCAGCAGGACGGAGGCCCTACCACGCCCACAGAAAAGGAAGTCACATCTTGCAGATAGCCACCATCCACAGAGCCACAGAGAGCCAGAGCCCATGCAGAGGCTGCCACCAGGGGCCTCTGCAGAACCTAAGGATGGGCATCCAAGGACCAGGATGTGCTTTCCCTGAAGGCCTAGGGATACTGAGGCCAGTGTCCCAGGAAGAGGAACCTATGAGCCCTCAGGGATCCCTGGAAGATGGCCCCAAGCCTGGGGAAGCAGATACCCCAGAGTTCCACAGTCATGGGGACAGGCTCCAGGCTGAGCTGAAGACCAGCTGCAAGAAATTTCATCTGACAGAGCTTTAGAAGCCAGTGTGGGTCAGCCGGAGTGAGGATCAGCCCTACCACCAGCAGGAGCAGCGTGACTCTCGGAGACCGGCTTTTGCTCTGTAACCCACTCTCGTGAAGAAACAGTAGAAATCTCAGTTCTGAAGCTCCCATTTTCTGTCCCATGTCACTAAAGCTCATCCTAGCACTTACCTGGGGGCTACCAGTCCCGAAGCCCAATGTGGGTGTGGTGGGTACCGACATGGAGTGCGGGCCCATGGGGGAGCTGATGACAGAGAAGGGCGGACCCATTCCATTGATGGGGGAGCTCAGGGTGCTGATAGGAGAGTGCAGCTGTCCAGGGGAGCCCAGCGGAGAGCCAATTCCCGGACCCAAGGAGGGGTGCAGCGAGGGGGCAGCCATGGAGCCTCGACCCGTTGGAGAGTTGAGGGTTGAAGAGTTCACCTGGGTAGAGAAGTCTGCAAGACAAGAATTGGCAGGAAGGAGGGTTAGAGCATCCTCTAGGACCTGGGAATCACCCACTCCCTACTCACTCAAGACGCAGGCAAACCTAGGGTGCCAGGACCCCTTGCCATACTCTAAAAGCCAGACTATCTTTGAGGGCCCCAGGAGGTGCCACTGGCATCCATCTTAGACTCTCTGGGTTCAGGGCGAGCACAGCAAGCTAAAGGCTCTAATGTCTGTGACCCTTCCCTCTAGACCACATGACCTGAACTTCTGGGTACCACAGCAGGGCAGTCCCGACTGCAGGCCCTTGTCCCCTCTCACTCCACATCACATGCCAACCTTTCATGCAGGGTTTTAAACACATGAAAAATCTCAGTCAGGCCTCCCCAACTCCAGAGGTTGGGGAGGTCCCCAGGTGTCAAATCTAGTGCCCACAGGCCTGGCAGGCCACGGAGAAGACAGTGAGAAGCCTGCACAGGGCACACATGCCATGTTGGGAGCTACAGGCCCCTCTGAGGCTGGTGCTCTGAAAATCCTCCTTCCCCTTCCTCTTCCCTCCCCCCTTTCTTCCCTTCCTCTCATCTCTCAGTCTTGGCCTTTCCTGCTGCCTGACATGATGCTTGCTCCTGTTAAGTCGAGAACAACTACAGGCACATGACATGAGTGACTAACCCACCCCAGGTGTGGGCACCCTGCGACAGCCTTGCCACTCTGAGCCTACCTCATCCTGGAATGTGAGCAGAACAGAAAGAAGCCCAGAGCAGATGGTGGAGGACACCACACAGGCCTTAAGACAACACAGGCACTGTGGCTGTGGCTCAGAGCAGACTTGACAAAGCTGGCAAGCCCATTCTGAGCCCGGTGACAAGCACAGCGCAGGGTGGTCTCAGTAGTTGTACCTGTGCCAGGTCCAAGCCACCAATGGCACAGAGGCCCTGCCACCAGGACCAGCCCTTCAAGAGAAACGTAACCAAATTCCATCCCTAAGACTCCTAGAACTTCCTCCCTCTTCCCCTCAAGAGGAGGATGCAGTAAAAAGGTCCCACTGTGACCAGGCCTGCTATGGTGAGGCCAACCTGGCTACAGTGACTGCTCTGACTGACAGAAGGGATCAATTCCATCAGCAAACGAATCTTACTTCACCTGCCAGAAACCCTTGCCATTCACAAAACTGGGAACAAATCAGCTTGTTGAACTTTAGTCCTGGATTAAAGACATGTACCACTTCACCCAGCTAGCTCTGGACTTCTTAAATTGGCATTTTGTTGTTGTTGTTATTGTTACTGTTTTTTAATTTAATTTTTTTAAGTTCAACAGGCGGAGGCGGAGGCAGAACTCAACTCTCTGTGAGTTCAAAACCAGCCTTTACAAAGAGCAACCCTGTCTCAAAAACAAAGGGCAGGAAAGATGGCTCAGTGGTTAAGAGCACTGCCTGCCCTTCCACAGGATCAGGGTTGGGTTACCAGCACCCACATGCTGGCTCACAATTACCTGTAACTCCTGTTCCAGGGAGATCTGATATCTTCTTCTGGCCTCCATAGAGACTCTATGCACAGAGTATACTTGCATACATGAAGGTAAAACACCCAATACATAAGAAAACTTTAATATCAGAACCAAGGCAGTGATGAGCACTGGCCAAGACATCAACTACACACCACCTCTATAGGCTGGTTAAACTCCATACGGATCTGAGAAGATCCCCAGGGAATAGATAGCGTGTCTAAAAGGAACAAATACAAAATCTGATTGCTTATATGAGCCAGGAATGTCTTTGTGCCTTTGACGTCAAATGAATTACTGTGACCACGTCAGAAGTCTCCACCTCCTACCTATGATAGAAGAAGGATCTGGGAAGGTTCATGGATAAGAACTGCCTAAAGGCAAACTTACTACATCTGCAGCTGCCCCTAGACCAGGCAACCACGACCACTGGGATACCTGGAAGCCACTGGGCTGACCCATCATAGCCACACCTTCCCTGTGCCCGCCCTTCCCATCCCCATCCCATGCTGTCTTGCATTTGAGGTGTACCGCTGTGATGCCCTAAGTAGCACCAGTCTAAGCCCTCACTGTATCCCATCAGCCTGGCTGAAAGACACATTTTGCTGACCTTGAGCACCTTCTGCAGGCGTTCCAGAAGAAGGCAGGGTAGTGCTATGGTACCAGGAAGAAGCTGGGCTGGGCCCAGGCTGGGTCCACTCTTCCTGGTCTTTGAGAACAAGATGAGACATGACCAGAAGAAAAATCCGTCAGAGTCCCCAGGCTCTTTGCATCTCCTGTTCATGGGCGGACTTGGACACCAGGAGTGTCACAGGGTCTAGGGCAGCTTGTCACACTAAAGGTGGCTCTCATTTGCTACTGTCCCCAAACACCAGGGAAAACTGGCCATGTTCACTACATGAGGGTGTTTCCGCCCAAGGAGCCAAGGAGGAATCCTTGCAGCCACAGGGGACACCTGGGATAGGATATTGAGACCACAACTGGGTCTGTGTAAAAAGCCACAAGCCAGAGCTGCTCCTCTGGCTCTGGGCTTTGCTATGGGAATAGCAGGAGCAAGCTTCAGCAGGAGAGAATGAAGGACGGAGGGAGGGAAGCAGACTGTAAGGCTGCCAGCTGCCTACGGGCTGTACCCCAAAGCTCCTCTAGCCCTTCAAGGCACTGCCCATACATGGCTCAAGATGGAAACTGCTAAGGAGGGGGAAAACCAGTGGAGGAGAAAAGAGGCCAAGGTGGCACAGGCAGAGACTTCAGGAAGAAAGGGAGACAGCAGGAGCAAGAGCCAAGCCTCCAGTCTGGGAATGTGGCTGTCCCTGTGTGAAGGTTCCCCTAGGCACCCCTCCCCCAGCCCTCCCTCATGCCTGCAGCCTGGTGGTAGACAGCCAAGCCTCCGACAGTTGTTCCAAGCCGACTGTAAGTCCCCGGGGCTCCAGAGTGGAAGGGGCTGCCACCAGAGCAATGCCTACCTTGGCAGATCCCCACAGCCCCAGGCCTCCACCCCAGGCTTTCCTGTTTACAAAGAATGTCCACTGTAGACACCTTCCCAGAGCCTGGGTGACAATAGACTGGGTGTGTTTTCTGGAACCTTCTGGAGGGAGAAACTTTCTAATCAGGAAGGGAATGAGCAAGAAATACCTTTACATCTTTGCAAGGAAAGCCTCCTAGCTCATCTTGTATGTATGCAAGCCATCTGCACGTATGCCACGTATGTGTGTATATATACATGTGTGCTGTGTGCATGCGCTGCTCTGTCTGGCACTTAGCTGTCACCACCCTGATAAGCCATGGCCTCCATAAGGCACGCTTTTGACAGCCTCACTTTGGACTTGCAGGGGTGTTAGCACCAGCCATCTCCACTGCTTAAGGAAAACCTGCACAACCCTCTGGGCATAGGGCTTGTAGGATGGGGCCTTGGGCTACAAAGTGCCAGCTTCAGACCTAGGAATCACAGGACACACATACTCCCTGCCCAAAAAGTGGCAGGGGGGGCAACCGAATTGCATAACTCTAAAACCTCAGATGACAAGGCACAAGGACCCCATACACAACTCTCCAATCCGAGATACCTCTGCAAGACCACCACCAACATAGCCAGGGACCCTGAGGAAGGAATTCAGCCAAGGGGCTTGCATGTGCCTCGAGGACAGACAAAGAATAGAAAGCCCGTCTTCACAAGGAAGTTGCGTGTCATCTCACACACATCACAGGCAGCTGGCACTGCAGTCCAGGAAGGGTGAGCGGAGGAGGGGCGGAGAGTACTCCCTTGGTACAAAACTGACCACACTGTGAATGCTTGGAGGTTTAAGTAGCAAGCCAGCACAGAGGGCATAGATAGACTCTCCCCAGCCCGGCACCCAGGGCCATTCCCTAGACCTCACAGGGTGGGTGACACTAATAAAACTGAAATACTGAATGCTGAAATATTGGTGACACCTCTGAGGACTTCAAGATGCCAGGCCCTAGTGAGGAGCACCCCCACTGGTTCCTATGCCAGACAGTGTCTGCGGAATGACTGCAAGACCCACAGCAGGAGGCCCAGGGAACCCCCACAACCCCCTTCCAGCCTCTGCTTGACAGGAAGGGTGCAGGAAATCCCAGCCCACTGCAGCTGGGGTGGGGTGGGGAAAGTCTCACCACCCCTCCAAGGTAGCCAGCCAGGGAACCCAGCTCCTGGACAGGAGAGCTCAGTCATGCACAGCACTTCTAAGCAGATCTAAGCAGGCTGTGTGTCTGTGTGAACAGTAGTAGAAGCCTGGCAGGAAGGACAGATGTGTTCAATGGAGAGCACACGGGAGGTGAGGATAACCTGGGGCCACCAAGGAGGGGCCTGAGGAGGGTGTCCAGCCTGCAGCCAAAGCCCACATAGTGAGCTGACACCAGGGTGGCTGTCATGCTCTAAGCAGTGCCCTGATCCTCGCCTGGGGATAGCCCCCGGAACTGAAACTTTGCAGTGGGTCCTCAGAGCTTCCTGGGCTGCCCACCTCCAGCCTCCACCTTCCTTCCGGAAGTACTGCTTCCCCTGAAGCCCTGGGAGGGAGAAGTGGTAGTCCTGGAGAGCAGCAACGGGAATGTGGCAGGGACCATGGCACCAGGGCTTGAGGGAGGCCAAGGGTGGTCAGAGCAGGAGGGAGGAGAAAGGCAGGCCACAGGGACCTCTCAATATTGCTGGGTCTCAGTTTCCTTCTCTATAAAATGGTCTGGGGCATCTATGCCAGCCCAGAGAAGAGTCTCCAGTAGCCCTGTGTGCCCAACCCTACTATAAGCCTGACTTCCACTCCCTGAGGAGGGACTCCCCAGTGGCCACCTCCAGCTGTGAGCTGTCTCCTCTCCCAGTGTCAGCTTACCACTCTAGGGGCCTGTTCTGGGATCACCATGCCCTTTGCTCAAAAGCCCCAGCCAATATCTCAGTCCCCTATCAGGAAGCCTCAGGCCAACGAGACCCTCCTGGGTGGTCAGAGAAAGTGAGACTGGTTCCAACCCAGTTAGTACAGGCAGTCCACCACAGGGGCCCCTCAAGCAGAGAGAACTGAACTGATCAGAAATGAGCCAGTAAGTAATCTCATAGACTCAGACCCAGAAAGTCTGTTGGCACACAGGGGCCAGAATACAGCAGACCCTCTTTTTGAGCCTGTGATGGCCCCAGCCCACAAAACCCTAAGAGAAGCAGCAGGGAGAGAGAACAGAAGTGTATTCCCTTCACCCCCATCACCTATGGTAACCACAGACAGCAGCAATCCCAGGCACCCATCTGGGCTTTATCCCTGCATGCCCCACAGGAAAGGGTTGACCAGTCCAAAGCTAACTTCCAGACCCTGCCCCATCCAACCATCCAACCAACCTTTAGCATGGCAGAGATGCCCCAGAGGCCCAGTGGGAGGGTCAGCCATGATCATCCCAAGAGATCAACATTTGTCCCTGCAGCTAAACACCAGGCTACTAGCAAAGAGGTAAGGATAAAGTGGGGGGTGGGGGGTGGGGGACACAGTAGGCTGAGCTCAGAGGGAGATGAACAATTCCCTGACAGACTGAAGTATGAAGACTGTAAGTAAGGTCCGGAGAGCTGGACCAGTCTGTTGTGTTGGCTATACTGCTCCTACGAGCTCCACTCCAACCCCGGAGTTCATCTGACCCAGGGGGCCTCAGAGACTCTGAATGTCAAACCCACCTTTATGGTCACTAGCCATAAAGGCACCCTGTCTCAGGAGCTGTCACACACTGCACTATGTCCCTGGCCTCACCTCCACCACCACCTACCCTCCTAGGCCAGGAGGCCTTGATGGTGGAGACTGCATTCTCCCCAGTGAACCAGCTCAGAGTGGGAGACTGGGAAACACAGGGTGATGAGGAGGTCTGAGGTGAAGGCGAGGGGCTCAGGGGTATATTATTCAAGGTCTCTGATCCCTGAGGGAGGATTATAGCAAATGCAGAGGACTGGCCATGTAGCCTATCATCAGGAACAGACGCAAAGGCAAAGGACTGCAAGCCAGATCTGCAGGGGACTCAGCAAGAGCCTCTATAAGGACTTCAAGGAAGGGTTGTACCATCCCTTGACCTTCTCTGAGCCTCACTCAGTGGATAGCAATCCAAGGTTCCACTGTCCTGGCCAAACTCTTAACTCCTAGTGTACAGTGTACCTCTGCAATGGTGTCACAGAGACGAGAAGGGTGTAGACATGGGAAACAATATCCACTATAAATCTCAAGACAGGAGGATGGCTGTGAGGGCCTCAAGAAGCACCATGATCAAAATTACCATCCCACCATCCCTACTATTAATGCAATCAACAGTATCACCATCAACATCAATATTGCAATCATCATAATCCATGTAGGCATCATTACCATCATCTTCAGCATCATCAACATGGTCACCACCATCATCACAATCAGCATCACCACCACTATCCCAATCAACATCCTCATCATCATCCTCACCATCATCACCTTAAGAACACGACCCTGTTCTACTCCATTGTGCAGATGGAGGCTGGAGAGTTCTGCAGGTGGCAAAGAGACTGTGCTTTGGGTTCTCTTGACCATACTCAGTGAGTCTGGGCCTGTCCAGGGAGGGGCAGCACCAGGAGGCACAGGAAACAGTGCCTTGTCTAGCAGCTACCTCCGATACAGCCATGAATGGTGCTATGGTTGGGCCTGCTGGTGACAGGTGTGGCTAGAATCAAACCACAGTCAGAGAGGCAGGAAGCAGAGCCAGGACAAAGGAGGTGAGGAGGCCCCATGCCCAGGCTGCGTCCGTGCCAGGCAGCATTCACGTAAGAGTTGAGAAGTGAAGATACCAGTATATTCAGAGGTGAAGGCCATGGTGCTGACAGGCGGGTACCCACCATGCCAACTCTTCCTGAAGCTCACAGTCCACAGGCTGCTGTGCAAGGCTTCACACCCGGTCCCTGACACTTGCTAGTCAGTGTCATTACCCTCTGCACCTACCATGGTGGTCACTGTCTGGGATGTCTAACTGCTGAGGTGCTCACGACCCCAGGCAGTCCTTCCCAAACCACCAGGCCATCTCCATTCCCAAACTCTTCATGCTTAGAGATGTGCCTGCATGTCAGGCACGGATATATCCATATCTATAGAGAGGGCACACTCTGTCCAGGAGCCGGGTGATTCCAGCTGGACCCCCTCCAGCTCCTGGCTGTATGGCACTTCTCCTTTGCCTGAATACAACTAGGGGGCAGCAGAGGGAAGTCTCGCAGCTGTTCACAGCCTCAGGCTTATCAGGTACCAGCATGCCCGCTGCAGGCACCTCCTGCCCAGCTCTAACCTGAACATACTACATAGACATGCCTAATTCCTGGCTCTTTCGCTCTTACTGCCTCTTGTGTGTTCAAGGTGTCTCTGTCGAGAGCAATGCATTTTCTTTGGCAAAGACAAGGTAGACTCTAGTCCTTTAGGTGGGCTCCTCCTTGGAGGCCTGCAGTGAGGTGCTCTGGGGGAAGAGTATCATTCCAGACTGCTTTGTCTGGCCCCAGGCTCCTGACCTGGGTACTGTCCTCTCACCTACCCAGGGGAGAAGAAGGCTTAATGGATGCTTGTGCCCAGTCTATAGGCCACATAGCCATCCCTGCAGTAGAGAAAGATGGGTGCTTTTCAGAATAGTTAGATGCTTCAGAGCTACCTGAGAGAACCCAAGTTCCAGTCTGGAACCCCAGACTGTACTGAAAAGCACGCACCTTCTTTCTCTACTGCAGGGATGGCTACAGGGCAACAGTCAGTGGCCTTACTGCCCCAGCTAAAGTCAGGAGAGCAGAGGAACAGCTAACACTCAGCTCCAGGACCCTAGAAAGTCCTGTGAATTGGCTTCCAATCCCAAGCAAGAGACCCACTCATAGCCAGCCATTCTCTGAGCACAGTAGGCAGTGTGTTCCAGCCTGCTGCCCGACATTCACGCCAAGCCTCCTGCCCTGAAGCCGGACAGGTACTGCCAGGGGTAGGGGCAGGCAAAGGTGGGAGTCACACCCACTCATCCTCAGGCTGCCTGAATGGGAGAATAGCCACAGAGGGATGTGACCAAAGGGACAGGGCCACTGAAGAGCAGCTGTGTGATGCCCTCCCTGCTCTGTACCAGACAAGACACTGATAACAGCAATCACTTTACATTCACACAGGTCAGGTGACTGTCAACACCTCAGAAACAGACTGCAGAGTGATGGAGACACACTTGGCAACAGTCGCTGCAGCTCGGGTCCCCATCCTGCACCCTCTCTAGGCTGGCATATACCATGTGAACTAGCAGACACACCACAGGAAGAACCTGCTGCTGACCTGAAGTGAGGCCTTCCTGAAGCCAGAGGAGCTGCCAGCTAGCCCATGCTCAGTTTCTTGACAACCCTGTCTCTACCACAGCGCAGCCCTACAGAAACTACCCTAAGCCTGGGCGATGAAAATTCCCATGATGTACTGGGCTTAGGGATAGGGGTGACAGCATTCTATCCTGGGAACCTGGAAGGATGCTTACCTCTCTAAGGCCAGACAGGGCTTCTTTCTGGACATTTGAAGCCTCCCTTCCAGGCTGTCCCCTTGAACTGTCTGCCTGTCCCCAACACTCTATGGTGCCTGCCCAGACACTGAAGGAGAGTAAGTAGGCGGGAGAGGAAGAGGGGGACTTCAAGAAAAACCCCAGTGTTGGTGAGGAGGGGGCCCCTGAGGCTACAGACTCTCGAAGGCAGTTTCTATTTAACAGGAAGAGAAATGATTGTTTCAATTTGAGCCTTGTCGCTCCTGGTGGCTCAGAGGTCCCACCGCCCACCTGCCCGCAGCTCTGTCGTGGAACCCACGGAACCCCGGAACCCCGCCTGGGCTTCCTGTCCTCCCTTACAGTCCTCACCTTCATTTGCATTCCTGACTGGTTTCAAGTCACACTTGGAGGGGATCTGGGCCATACCTACCCAGGTCTCACCTATCTACCATAAAATGAAGTGGCTTCATGGGACATGAACGCTGGGGGCTCTAGACAGTCAGGACAAAGGGATACTCCCAGGCAGAGAGTGCCCCTGTGGGGACATCCCCAAATCCTCCCACACCCGCTGATATTTTCCACACATAAGCATGATGTGGTGTAGCGGGTAGCGTCCAGACACACATGATAGACAGAAACGGGGCTTAGCCTCATCTGTTAGGCACCAGGGTCAGAAATCAAGCTCTCCCCAACCCACAGAGCCTCTGCAGAAAGCCCAGACCCAGCAAGTGCAACCCTCCCTCAGCAGGGGCTCACCCAGGCCTTGTGACTTCTCATACCATCCCCTCGACAGGGGCTTGCCCATGCCTTGTGACTGGCCAGAGCATACAAGGCATGTACCCAACAAATACAGGGGCCTGGCTGCCAAGCCTCTTTCTAGTGGGACAGGATTTCATCTGTGAGAGTGGGGATGGGACTTTCCAATCACCATCCACAGCCAGGTACCTCACTGTCCCTAACTCCACATGGACAGAGTCTACACCGCTGACCATGGAAACCAACAGAGACCCCACTCACCATGTCCACCCACAGGGTAACAGGGCTGTCTCCATGGGAGGTATGTGAACGGGTATATGCCACTCACAGCCTGGGGCCACAGGATAAGCCCCAGAAACCTCCCTAGCCTCTGAGACATCCATGTCTGGCTTAGCTGGGCTTATAATTCCCATAAGGCTGGACCCCCATCAAGAACGTCACCCCAGTGGATCTCTGCGCACAGGCTGTATGGTCAGGCTCTCTATACTTTCCCCTCATCTACCAGCAAGTGGGAGTGAGTTCTGCCTAGGTGACAATAGCAAGTATGGGGACAGGACCTCCCATCTGGTCATCATCACTCACAGCCTCCCACCCCAACGCGGGGCTGCAGCACCCCAGGATGGGCAGGAGGTGGGCAGCAATGTGCACTATGGCCCACGCCCCAGAACCTGAGGGGTACCACCAGCATAGAGGGCCTCAGGGACAGGGGACAGAATAAATGACAAGCTGCAGGACGGCCTCTCATCCAGATGGGACTTAGATTAGCTTTCTATCCCTCTATACAGGTGAGAGGCAGCAAACACAGATACAGATTCCCCCTGTCCCCCAAACGCGCATGGTCCGGTGCTCCACTCTTTCTGAGAAGATCACAGCTCACCCACTCTTGGAAGCCCTCAGTATCCCTGGTGAATGTGACAAAGGACAATAAGGTATACTCTTACTATGTCAGAGGTGAGAAGCTGGAGCCTCTCTCCTACCCAGAAGCATGGGAACACTGCAGATGAGTCAGAAATGCCAGACTCTGAGTGACAGTACACACACACTCTGAGTGACGACAGCACACACACACTCTGAGTGACAGCACACACACACTCTGAGTGACAGCACACACACACCAGGCCTAATAAGACCACTGGGCTCAGAGCCTGCTGCTGACTTCCCTGCACGCACGATGTTAATGTGCCACGTTGGTCTCCTTCCTAGAAAACGCAACTGGGAAGAGGTAAGAGCAGAAAGACACAGGGCTGAGACAGTGCAGCAGCTAACATGCTCACTGCTCTATAGAGGACCAGGGTTCGGTTCCCAGCACTAGTATCAGGTGGCTCACACATCCTATAACTTTAGCTTCAGGGGATCCCATGCCTTCTGGCCTCTGTGAGTACCTGCATGCACAGGTTTGGTTCCCAGCACCCACATGGTAACATAACCATCTCCAAATGCAGCTCCAGAGGAACTGGCCTCTGCCCCTGCAGGCACTGGGCACGCACATGGTAGGTACAATTACATGCTTTCGGGCAAAAAACACACAGACACATAAAATGCAAAGAAGTCTTTAAAAAGGAAAGGCAGCAGGAAGTGGGAAAAGGACTAAAACTCAAATGTCCAGACAGTCGATAGCCCTGGCCTCTGGGCTCATCTCTGCATGTAGCCCACAGCATGTAGCTGAGCTATCTCAACTACATACTACAAACCACAATGGAGACTCTGCAAAGACCCAGAAAGAACACACGGTGCAGTGTGAACACTGGGGCCCACATCTGAGCCTAGCAGTGGCTTTGGAAAGGTGACTTCCCCTCTCTGAGCCTCAGTTTTCCCTCAAATATGGGCAGAAGAGTGAGTTCTCAGGCTATCTATAAAGATATGTAAACACAAAGTATGTCCCAGGGCACACTATACAAAGGATGTCATTGCTACTAGATAGAGGAAAGGGCAAAAGCCAGTCAACCCGCCACCAAGACAGCAGCTGTAGAGACTTAGGGAAAGGCTTCCATTTCTGCCACCTCAAGTGGCCACAGGTAGCCAGGCTAGCCATGCCTCACAGCATCAGGCAGCTCAGAGCTCTAGTGCCCCCTCAAGGGTTTATCAATGCCAGGCCCAAGAAGAGAGGCCCAGTCCAACACATCCAGAGAGCCTAGTCCTCCAGCTAGGCTCACCTGTTGTTTCCATACCTGTAAGAATGAGAATAAGCCAGACCCAGGAGAGACAGGTCCTGCCTAGAGCCCAAGATAAAAGCAATCCCCCTGACTTAGTGACAGCCTAAAGCCTGGACCTTTTTCCTAAAACCTTCTGCCCCTGATACCCAGGTGAAGCCCAGATATGCGGGCTCTTGGGACAGGCCTCAGTGTATTCACTGCAGGCTGAGCTGTGCAGCCTAGATTGGCCCAGCCAAGACAGGCTGCAGGTATAGGCCATAAAAAAGTCTATACCCAGACTCCTGAACCCAGACTCTCCTCCCCTGTGGTCCTCAATCCCAATCCTTCCCCAAACTCCTACACCCTGCAGGAAGATCCCATATACCACACCAAACCCTACCCTCACCTGCTAGCCACCTGTGGTCCCCTGCCCGCCAGGCCAGGCCCCCTCCTGAGAACGAGGCAAGAAGGCGCAGCCTCATGGTGAGGGCAGGTGAGGGGTCCCACCACAGCGGGGGCCCCATCAGTCCCCGGCCTGCTGGCTCAGGGTCCCACAGCCTCAGGCGATGCAGCTTGGTCAGTGAGCTGGAGCCTAGGAGGGAAAGGCAGCAAGCCGGGTGAGCCTCTGGAGGCAGCTAGGCTCTCAGGAACAAGTGTCGTTGGCACTGGCCCTATAGCCCAGTTCCCCTTTTCCAGGACCCGCCCGGCCCTCCACCCTCAGCCAGACACCTGTGACCACAGGCAGCTCCCGATGGCCGAAACCAAGGGCTTCTTGGAAGAAGACTGGGAACCAGCCTCATTTCCTCAAACTAAAACAGACAGTGCTTGGTACAAACAGATCCCCACCTGACCAGGGCTCAGATGCACTGACGGGAGTTCAAATCTACCGCCACCTCCAGCCAGATACCTGACTAGAAGCAGATCAGGTTACCTGGCTGGGCCTGCTCCCCATCTGCACACTGGTGGGACAACAGAACCCAGTGCCAGCTGGCACTCAAGCATGCCTCATGATCTGACAATGAGACTATCCTCATGCTGGCCTGGGCCCTGGGGAAACCTGCTCCTTGCCTATACCTCACACGGCAAGCAGCACACTCAACAGCAAGCCAGGCAGTCAACTCCTAGGAAAGTCCTACAGAGCAGAAGCAAGGCTAGGCCTGGAGGCCTGGCAACACCAGTGCTAGTGTGAGATGCAGCGTGGCCAAAAGCTGAGAGGACCAGGCCTGAAGAGCTACACGAGGCTACAGGGCTCCTTCTGTGCCCATCCAGTCAAGGCCCAAACCCAGGCCCAGCCATGGGGGCTGAACATGGGGACACAGCACGCAGAGTCTTCCGCCAACCCCTCAAACAAGTCTAAGACTCAATAGGCTCTGTCACGCTGGGCTTGTCCTACTCAAGAGATGGGGACCTGCCATGCAGTCCAGCTGACAGGACAGTTCTAAGTAGCAAGCACCCGCTGCTGTCACATACACTGTCCCTACCACAGCAGCACTGGGAACAGGGAGACTACCAAGAGGTCATCAAGGCTGGAGGGGCACCAAAAGTCATTCATGGCACACTGAGGTACACATACCCATCTGAAATACTTCTGATGGGATCTGGGGCTGGAGGAGGGGCTGGCCAGGGACAGAAGGTGAGAACTGGCCAGGCCTGAGCATGTGAGAACCCCACGGGCCATAGCTACCTCAGATAATGGGATGCAGGAGGCCTCTCTTCTTCCTGGTCTGATGGCCAGCAGCAGTCCTGTCTTCACCCATTCCCCAACAACCCCAACTAATCACTAAGATATCCCTTTCCTCTGCTCCCAGACCCAGCTACCTCTGCACACCAACTCAGGATGAGGTAGGAGAGCGTAAGAGACATCCCCAGGGTTTTCACTTTGCAGTAGAGGGTTCCTGGGATCCTGGCTCTACGTCAAAGAAAACACAGCATATTTTTGTGCTTTTATTTGGCTTGGGTTTTGTGTTATTTTCATAATGACCCAACACCCAGACAGACAGATCCCAGGCTACTGCCCTTCTGTATGCTAGCCAGGACCACTTCTTCTATCTGCTTTGGAGGCTCCAGACCCTGTACATTGGGTTGAGACAGGATTATACCCAGATCAGCCTATAGCCAACAGCCAGGCAGTCCTGACTGGAGGGACTACCATAGCCAGTCTGTCTGATTCTTATCCTGCCCTGACCAAGGCTTTATCATAAGAGGTGAGCATGCCACCATGGTGGTGCCTGGTGGGCAGTTATGACCCCTGAATCACCTGCCTTAGGTCTGGTCTGTAAACAAGGCCTGTACCCCAGGTGAGGGTAGGGATGAGGTGGTAGGCCTTTTACAGGATCATCTGGTGGCCATCTGTGCCCACCAAACCTCAGAAAGCTGCCATCTTAGCAGCCACAGATGGCAAGGCTAGTGTTACCCTTTGCACCTGTCTAGGGCTCAACCTTGGCCCTAGACAGGTGCAAAGAGGTGGAATCCAGAGCTGCAGGACCACCTCTCAAAGCTAGCAGACCTGCGTCCAGCCTCAGTATGGTTCCTTGCTAAGCTCTGAACACATCTCAAACACACTCCACATAACCCCATCCATCTTCTGCGCTGACAGAACTCATAGAGAATGCAGAGACCATACAGACCAAGACCAGATGGCTAGTCACCGGCTGCTGTTCACTCACTGAGGGTCCTCCTGTGAGGCACAGGCCTTACCACAGCCCACCTAAATGTGTCAAGTGTTAGAAGTCTCCAACAGGAATAGCTGCTAAGATGTATAAGGAACACAGCCATATCTGTGTAGGTCATACATGGCCTAAGACCTAACCAGTGCCTACACCCATGACATAGCCAGGGGAGCCCATCCCTACCAGGTCGCTCAGTCGGACTCTTCTCTGTCAGGCACTACCTGGGCCAAGCCCAGCCATAGGTCCTCTGACAATGAGCGGCATAGTCCTGGAGCAGACCTGTGAGCACTATGGCCACTCTGAGGAGCAGAACAGCAGGACCAGTTCTTCTGCGGGCAATTCTTTAACACGGCAACATGACATCACATAGGTGGCTTTGGGTCAGCCGTGGTGGTGTTCACACCATGAGAACTAAAAAGGCTGAAGTGAGCCGCCATGGCCAGCATACACTGACTGTGTAACAAATACCTCACACGTGGGGAGGGGTAAACATGTGACCTAAAGACACAAGCAGACCCCTCAAGCAGACCCACCGTTCCAGGGAAACATGGGGCCGACTTGATGTCACCCTTGCCTCTCATCCTCCTTTCAGTCCAACGAATCCAACCCCTCCCTCCCCAGGCTCAGGACACCCCCCCCCACCCAGACCGCAACTTCCGTCCTATCACAGGCAGCCAGGCTAAGCACAGTGGACAGAGCGGTAGGAGAGACAGGAGATAGACTGAGCTCCTGTAGGCTAGTCTTAGCCACAATGTTGCGGTGACTGTCCCTCTTCCTCCACCTGACATACTGACAGAGACTCAGCACAGGGATCAAAGGCCTAGGCTGGGCCTCAGGGCAGAGAGGAGAGCGAAGGACCCCGAGAGTCCCCACTAAGTCCCACATCAGACACTTTACCTGGCTCCCCCACATCAGATACTTTACCTGGCTCCCCCACATCAGACACTTTACCTGGCTCCCCCACATCAGACACTTTACCTGGCTCCCCCGTAGACTTACCTCTCCCTAAACACTGCCTACCTAAAAGGAGGGGTGGAGTCAATGTCCTTGTGGGCCCCACATACAGAAGGCCACATGACCATCAGCCATCAAGGTCCATCTGGTCCTGCCTGGTTGATCCCACATGGTCATTCTCTCTGGGTTTTCCCATCAAGGGTACCTCCTCCAAGAAGTCCTCCCTGCTCCTCTTGTAAGACCCGGCTAGTCTTGAGATTGAAGACCATTTGGCAAACTGGGCCCAGTCATCAGTAGCCACTAAGGTCTGGTCTCATGAATACTGCCCCAAAGGAGACTCCTTACTTCCTGTGACCACACAGCCCTGTCCAACCACATCTCAAGCAGGCTCCTACCTGGCTCCATCAAGTAGCTACAGGCAAGCCTTGGCCTGTCAGCCTGAGCCTCTCAGCTGCAGCCAACCCTGCCACCCCCACTTCAGGATCCAAGTGACTCACAGGGCCAGCACACCGCCTCCGGCCCATACCGCAGGTATCCATGGAACACTCACCTGCCCAGGCTTGCTGCCGGTAGGCAGCAGCAGTGCCAAAGCCAAGCTTGGTCCACTGAGAGGCAAGATAGGCGATGGGAACCAGGGTGCCCTGAACTCCACCAGGACATCCAGTCACACAGACAGACAGAGGCTTCAGAAAAGGATTCCTGAAGGTCATTTTCAGGTAGGCTGGGGGCAAGGGGGAAAACACAACAGACAACTACACACACCACGACACTACATGCCCATGGACAGACCAAGAGGGCTGCAGTCCTGACTCTGAGGCTGAACAGCCTGTGAGAACCACAGACCTTCCAGTGCCCAGAGGACATGGCCCTGAGGTCAGATGGAGTCTGCTCTGCATGCCTGCGGGCCTAGAGAACCTCCAACCTAGATCAAGGGAGATGCCGGCCCTCCCCCTGTGAGAGTCCTGCAAGTTTCGAGCCTGTGAAGCTCACATTGCTTCCCACACTAGGGCAAGGCTGGCCACAGGGAGAGAAGAGTTCCACTTTTGACCAGCCAGGGTCTGCTGTCCTTCCACTGAGACTGAGAAACCAAGATGTCCTGTCTGTCACCCAGGAATAAGGAAGGCTAGGAACACAGTGAACCCTGGAAGTGCCAGGAGCCGGACAAGAAGCATCTGTAACCCAGAACCAGACAGTGGCCAGACCAACCCAGGGCCCAGTCCTAGACCCCAGAGATGGCAGAGTGAAGCACACCCTCTCACAGTACCTCAAAGCACCTCAGCCCTGGCCTGAGTACCCACTGAGCAGCCTGCTTCCTCTCACAATGGTCACTGCTCACAGCCCCATTTATCTTCCAACATCATGCTAAGATGACTGGACTATGCCCAGAGCCATAGGTACAATTAAAGTGGGCTCAGGATTCTGCAACTCTGGGAATGTCCAGGGCATGGGGCAGACTCCTGAGGTGTGGGAGCTACTCTCATCCAATCCTATGAAGGAGCACAGGGTGGGATCTGAAGGAGAAATCAAAGGGAAGAAGTGAGATGGGACACAACCAAGCAAAGACAAGCAGGCCCCACAGGGGACACATGACATCAGTCCCGCTGTGCAGAGGTGTGGCCAAGGTGGAAGGGCCCTCAGGCTGGGCTGAGGGATCTGGATGGAAGCCACAGAACTAAGCCAGCAGGCAGGTGACCTGGCTGAGTTGCATCTGCTAGCCAGTGGACAGATGCAGAAAAGACACATGAGGACAAATGAGAGACTGTCCTCACCTGGACATAAAGCAGGGCCTCTCTCTGGCCAGGACGTGGGCAGAGCAGGACAATCTGACTTGAGGAAACAAAACAAAATCACAGCCAGGATCCCTGTAGGTAGAAGGCCACAGCCAGGCTGGGAGGACTCTGGAGGCAGGGTGTAAGATGGCATTTTGGAGCCTGTGGCTTGTGGACGCCTACTTATCAAATGTTGCATAGAGCCAACGCCCCCTCTCTGTGGCCAGGTCCACTGAGCTTGGTGACCTACCATCAGAAGACCAACTTAATGTTAAGGGCTGTTCCCGTGGTTCTTGTTACAAGAATGACCCAACAGGGACTTAAAAATGGGGACCAAGGCCTGTTTTCTGGGCACATTGGAGTTTAGCTCTTAATAATGTGGCAAGCATTCATGTCCCTAAAACCCACAGGGCCACAGGTCTAGGCCACTTCTCCCTGTTCCACTTCTGAACACAGGAAGTGTAAGTGGAGAATCCAGGAGTAGGGCCCTGCACATAATACACCACAGCTGTCTGGGCTTCCAGATGCTGGTTTCATTGGAAAGGATGCGCCACTCTCCCTGAGATGACAAGTCCTCAGTGCTCCCTGGGATGGCCAGGTGCCCCAGAAGCGCAGGGCCTCACCAGCTCTCCTCCCTGGCCTGGCCCTGAACCAGGATTCCTGCTGGGTTTGCTTCTAATCCCATCAAAGTCATTGAAAGCCTGCTCCCCGCCCTCAGCCCCGCCCTGGCCCGTGCAACCAACTCGGGTAGCAGCTTACATAGGCCTAGCCTGCACCAATGCCAAGCTGCACGCCAGGGCTTCAGCCAGCCTGGGTGGCCAGTGCCACCTCCAGCTCAACTCAAACCAGCACCAGACCCTTCTCCCGTACAGGAAGGCTCTTCACTGGAGAATCTGACAAAATCCAGCACACCTGTGAAACACCCTGACACTTCACTGATAGCCTCTGCCGTGCCTGTGAAACACCCTGACACTTCACTGATGGCCTCTGCCGTGCTCCATCTGGGAGGGCAGGGCAGGCTCCTGGGTGGAAGGACGGGCCAACCAATGGCAACATAGAGGGCAAAGGTGGAGAGTCAGACGTGGATAGAGTTCTGGATTCCCCTCACTATCTAAAATCCAACAGTGCATTGCCCAGGTCACAAAGACTTGCTGTTCAGTTTCAGCAGCTGAGATCCTGATCCTAGTTCTAGATCTGGTGGCACCCACTGTAGAGGACTTCATCAGTGGACAAAGGAATATCCTGCCCAAGGGTGTGACCTGTCACCTCCAGGGAACACATTGCAGAAACCATAACCCAGAATCTTATATTCAGAGAGCAGTCGTCATGGCATTGGTTCTGGCAGCCCACTGCCAACTGTGCCGCAAGGACCTGTAACCGGACCCATTCATACAAGAAAGAAAAGAAGAATGAAGTTACATCTTGAACTTCGGCAGCTTCCCTCCCAGTCACAACAGGACTAAACACCCACTGCAAGGAAGGATCCTAACTCCAGTGTGGGGAAGGGGCTGCTGTGAGGACTGATGGAGGACTTGGAGGAGCCTCTGGCGGCCTCACTGGTGAGAACCGGCAAGCTGTGTGGGAGAGGTGTGTGCATCTCACAGGCAGCAGGCGGTTCCTCCCATCAGGCTCCTTCTGAGCACCAATCAGCCCCAGGCTTGCTCAACACCTCGAAGGCCATCCACACTCACTTCACCCAGGACGCCCCTTAGGTTCCACCTCTTGCTACAACCGTGCACCAGACATGTGCTACACTAGTACCGCCCACTCTGATAAGTACCACTTATCAGGAGGGATAACAGGACTAGAGTCACCCTCTACCTGGGGGACAGTGTGGTGAGATGTGGAGACGGCATCCAGCTTAGCCGGTTCAACACCGTCACCCAACACCGTCGCCCTCGGAACTGGCCAAAGTTCCCTGAAGCAGAAGGTAAGGACCAATGAAGTCAAGGCTCGCCCTGGTTATCTATCTCTGAAGCAAGGAAGCTGGAGCTCTGCCCCCTGAAGGTCCTAACATCTGAGCCTCTTCCAGAGGCTGAGCAACTATCTGAAGTCTCTGCAGCCCTGTGGCAGCCTTGAGGCCAACCTAGGTAGGAGCCAGTCATAGCAGCACGGAGGATGCCTGCACAGAGGGCATGAAGCCAGGACAAAGGAAGGCTGGATGACACCCTGCCCAGCCCTCCTCCTGGCCTGCCCACTTGGCCAGCTGCCCAGCCAAGTAAATGATGCTTCCTTCCCAGACCCTGCCGGTGCTCACCTGGGCCACACCACACTAGTTTTTCAGAGCCCAGACTCCTTACTAGACTCAGCCACAAGGAGTCAGGAAAAAACCCAACTCCTGGTATCCACAGGTGGACATGCCCAACCCCCACCTTCTACCTGTAGATAGTAACCAGAAAAGACTATTGCCCATACTCCCTGATTATCCAGTAAGCCTCCATGCACAGCAGCTGACAACTGGGACCTCTCCGGCTCTCTTAAACCTCCAGCGAGCCTGACTTCTTTTTGCAGGAAGGATAAAAAGACTCAGAAAAGTGCAACCTGCCCAGGACCATTCTGCTGGCTAGTCAGGAGCCCAAGGCCACCCGAGCACAAAAAGCAAGGGGATCACAGGGGGTGAGAGGGAGGGAGGGAGGACAGAGATGAAGGAGGGAGGGGGAAAGGGAGTAGAGGTATACAGGAAAAGGGAGAGGTACTATTGGGTGTGGAAGAAGGACAAAGGGAGGGACAGGCAGCTGTGGAAGGGGCCCAGGCAGAGGAAGTATAACCACCTCTGGACAGCAGGGACACAATAGAGCTAAGCCAGGGGCATTGGCAGGCCCTGCTCCCAGGGGACGAATGAAGGGGATACAAAACACATTGGCCTCCTAGAAGCCCACACAAGGCAGGGTCATTGGGTGGGTAGCTATGTAGGTACAGAACCCCCCAAATCAGAAGGCACCCATTTGGGGCCTGGGACACCTTCTTACTCTGCCCTCAATACTGATAGGGGCTGCCTCCCACTGAAGCTCCCACCATGGATAGAAGCCACACTGAGTTCCTCTAGTGTTCTACCCTGAACATACCAGGCAAGCCATTGTCCACAGGCAGAGCCAAAACCACCAAGTAGCTCTGCCCTAGGGCTGGGGAACAAGGGCACACGTCAGGTCTGTTTTCCTCTGGCTTCTATGACAGTCTCAGGGTAGCTGGAGCTTGTTTTACTTTGCTAAACACAGACATCTGACACATACTCTTATACCACAGGGACCCTGACTGCCCTTAACTACTCTGAAGCTTGCTGGCCCCACAGACCCATGATGGTGTCACCCCCCAGGGCCCACCCTGGACATCCAAGCATCACCTGCCCCAGGTCTGGTCAACCCTGGTTCTAAGCTAAGCTGGGCCCATCACTGAGATGACCCTGGGATGTACTACAGTCCTCTGGGCCAAGATCTGCCCAGACCCAGCCTTTTTAGTCCACTGTGTGTGTGTGTGTGTGTGAGTGTGTATATGTGTGCGCACGCGTGCACGTGTACATGTTGGGGGGTGCCAACCAAACTCCAAGAAAGAGCTCAGCACATAGTGCCCTCTCTGAGGTTCATGATTTCCCACTGTGGGTCTGGAACAAGGTTTCCCCAGAAGCCACTCAACAGTGACCACCACACAGGAGGACAAATTCACCACTCTATCTCTCTACACACACACACACACACACACACACACACCCATAGCTCTGGTCAGAGAGGCTGCCAAATAAACCTTTGCTGAAGGATGGGATAACGGAGCCAGGCACATCAGTCAATGCCAGCTGCAGACCCATCAGAAACGTAGGAACCAGGCAAGCATGCTCTAAAGCTCCAACTAAGGCCCAGACTGGAAGGCTGTGTGACCTGACACAGGCTGACCAAACAAACCCTCTGGGACTTATTTCCTCTTCTGCAAAAAGCTGCAGGCTAAGGAAGTGGCCAGACTGTAATGTCTCTCTCCTATGCCCCCATTTGCAGAGCTTCAGAGGCAGCTGCTCCTCCGGCGCCATCCCCTCTGGGCCTGCTCTCAGGCTAAATGTGTGAGGCCAAAGGAAGCAAGGCACACTCCCTCACCGGACCACAGGACCTTCCTCAGACTCAGGCCTGGGAGGACAGAACCCCAGGGCCTGCCCACCCACAAGAGGGTAGCCTGCCAGTCACTTGTTCTTTGGCCAGTTGGGGGCCAGAGTCACTCTCTGGCAGACAGCCTGTAGCCCCACGGGGGAAGTGGACTTGTGGCCACCGCAAAGCCAGATCACACAAGCGCTGAGAACCAACTGGTAGGCTCCTACCATCAGCAAGTCTGGGCTCATGTTCTGACTGCGACACGTACAGCTAGCTAGAGCTGTGTGCATCTGAGTCAACTCATGCTAACGGACAGTACCACCAGGACTGTGCGCCCTACACACAGACGGACACCAGAGAGGTCTTGGGAATAGGACATCTTCATCTCCAACTGCTAATGCCAGGAAGAATTGAATGGGAGACTGGCCCTCTCAGTGACTCCCATCCAGCTAGAGACAACCTTGCCTAGAGCCCCAACCCATCTAGCAGGGTGGTGGCCGGAAGCAGCCGTCAGAGAGGGTTTCCAGACAGAAGCATGGCTCATGTCCCTCCAGCTACAGTACAACAGGCTCCCACATTCCCAAGCACATCTGGCAGGGTGGGCAGGACAAACCTGCACTAATGTCACTGTGAAAAGCCACCCCAGCACAACCCTAGGGCCAGCAGACAGATGTTAAGGGTCCCAGCACCAGGACACAGAAGGCCTCAGTCCAAGGCGGAAAAAGTGATGTCACCTCTCTGGACTGTCATATTCTCACTGGAAGGGTGGCCAGAAGGGCCTGATATTCAGGGCGACAGGACATGAGGGGTATGCAGAGCTGACATACCGTACGTAGCACAAGGCTCAGATCCCAGTCGTATGTAATACATACACTAGATTGTAACTCTGTAACTGAGGAGGCCTCTGTGGTCAGCTCTGCCCTGTCGTGTCTGCCAAATGAACCACATGTGTCCTCCTTCCCAGTCTGGAGCATTAAAGATTTCACTTTCCAGAAAGCAAGCTTCAGACTTCCCTCCCTATAGTCCTGGTGATACAGCTGCCACGCCCAGACCCCTGCCCTCTCAGAGGGGCTGCTTCCTCATGGACAGGGCCCCTCCCTACTGATGAGCACAGGGCAGGCACTACACCACAGCTTGGGAAGGTTCAACCATGAGGTTCCTAGAACCAAGGTTACACACATACACACACCTGATGGCGTCACTGGGTCACTCTGCCAGCTAGGAGGATGGTCTCAAGCCTTACTGCACCCCACCCCTTAGCTCACAGAGCCAGAGGACAGTCCTCAACCCTGGCCAGATCAACAAAAGCCATAAGCCTGGGGCCATTGAGACCACCAGGGCAGAGCCAGCATCTGTCCCAAGGGTGTGTGATCCATTCCCAAATTAATGACTAGATCTTCATGCCCCAGCCCCTGGCCATCTGGTCATCTGATCACAGGGCTGTATGTACACCAGAATGGCCATAGAACCTCCCTGAGCTATTTTCTCTCTAAACATAGCACAGGAACCTCCTGCGAGGTGGGAAGACTTTCCAGGTCAAGGGCCGGCAATGAGTGGTGATCAATGAGTTTTTCAGCCTGCCTGGCCTTGGCCACAGGGACAGAGGGACAACACTGGGTACTGCCATAGTTTCCTACATCCCACAACCTCCAGCATCCATTTACGCAGAAGGGGATCCATATGGCCAGTCCAGGCTTCCTTTGGCAGGGCACACTGTGCTGAGTCTCCTGTCCACTTGCCCTCTCCTCTCCAGCCAGCACATATGAGCACCACGCTACTACGGCACCCCGCCTCATTCTGCCATCCACTCACACAGGCTACTCTGTTCGGACACAGGCTCAAAGGCCTGACATCAAATCCCGCCACTCCGCTCTTCCTCAGTTTCCTCTCTCCATAAAACTGAGCTGTTATTAGGATTTCTTGAGTCTGGAGTATTGTCACCCTCCCCTGATATCATGACCTTAACTGGTGTTCTCAGCAGCAGTGGGGGGAGTGTGTTCCCCCTCTCCTCTCAGGAGGAAAATGAGGCCTGGGCACCCCATGGGGGAGACACAGGCCAGGCCTGGCACCAGGCACCTGACAATCAGTCCTGTGACGGGCTGGCAGGATATTGGGAAACTCACAAGAACTTATTTCAACATCTTGGCCACGTCAGAGATGGGTTTCAACATGCACAGCAGCCAGGAAGGACGGTGGCCATCTCGGCCTGCTTGCCTGTCCAACACACAGGGAAGACTGTGCTCCCCATGACTGCCCAACAAAGGGACAGGCAGAGACGTGAGAGGGACATGCCCTAGAAGCAGAGCTGCCCTCTCCCTTCCCCCCATCCCCCCGCCCCCGAACCCCATACTACCCCCGACCCCCGCCAGCACTCAGCCACAGGCCACTACCCTATGCCTCAGATGCCCTGTCTAGGAATGGGAACGAGATCCTGCAATCTGCCAAGGGTGAGGCTTCAGAAGATCACAATCTAGAAAGAACAACCCTTGTGGTCCCCAGCTTGAGCACCCAGTGCCAAAGCCAGAGAGGCCTTGCTCTATATACATGCAGTGACTGTGGGCAGCCTGGAGGCTTTAGCTGAATTTTAAACAAAGTCACAGAATCCTGAAGACAGCAGGAGCCACTCAAGGTCACCACTTGAGTCCACACTACTACCCCATCAGACAACAAGGGAAACTGAGGCCCAGTGAGTTGGACGAACTCTTCCCAGGACACAAACCTTAGAGGAGCTGAGCCTGACACCCAGAAGGAAGGAAAACTTTTAATGGGGTGGGAGTTACATGACTGGCATTGGACCCAAGTCTCTTGCTAGAGAATTCTACAGTCTTGAGGCCCCAACAACAGGGGCAGGGCCCCACCAACAACTGACACCATGTGGTAGCCAACCTCACCCATGTTCCATTTTCAATTCCAGAAAAGATATCCCACCCTGAAAATCTACCAGGTTTCCAGCCTAGCCATGTTCGGATAGCCTGAGTTAGAGGTGATGTCTCTCCTACTGTCAAACCCCCAACCCAGATGGCAAAAGCACTCTGTAATGGGGCACCCAGAGCCATACTGCCACCTGCCCAGTCTCTGAGGCCCAAATGTGGCTATGCCTTTGGCCCAGTGACAGCATGCTACAGTCTCTGTTTGGCCCAGGCCCTGCATCACAACAGGTTCTACATGCAAGCACTTCTGTCCAGGTGTCCCCCATCCCAGTATCCAACAAACACAAGGATAATTCTCGGGAGATAATGAGGTAATCAACTCCTCTCAGCTCCCTGAGGGCCTTTACACAGCCAGGCTATAAATACCAAGAGATACAGACTCTCACACAAGGACATGACCAGCCCCCCATCACATGTGGATCTGGAGGCATGGCAGAAAGCTATTGCCCTATAGAAGTAAAGTGCCACCAGGAGAGAAAGAGAGAGTGAGGGTTTAGCATGTAAGAAGAGAGCTGGGGACATGGGGATCAGAAAAGAGGTTCGACCTGGACCCTGAGGCCAGAAAAGACCTGACTGGGATGGAGAGAGTAGAGAACTGCCGATTTTCTCCTAGCTGCATCAAGTTCTCTGTAGGTGCAGAGTTTGTCCCACCCTCATGATGCTCCCCTCACCCGACATGGCCCCAAGTCACACAACCAGCTGGAGGCGGAGAAGGACTCATCTCAGGAAAACATCAAAGCATAAGCTACCCCAGAAGACTGTGGCTGCCACCCTACATACCCCTCTGGGTTCCTCCAGAACCTCTTTCTGTGGAGACCACATCCTGCTGTGTCCCAGGAAATCATGCAATCAGAAGCTCTCTCCATGCCCTGGGCCTTGCTCAGGCACCCTAGGGATCCCCACAATAGGGAAAACACAGCCTCGTGTTTGCCTGGTATAGAGTTCTGAAAGCTCACTGCTCAGCACTGAGATCTGGACAAGGTCTCACGGATGACTACACATCACATCATGACGGGTAAAGGACATCCCTAAAGCTTTAGGCTAAATCAGGCCTTGTACCAGCAGAGCCATGTCCCCACCCAGCTGTTCCTCTGACACCTCCAAAACATGGCACAGAAGGTAGGGGAACCGGAAAGCTTTGGGGTAGATGTCCTGTCACCTGGTCACTTGGCTAGAGAAGAACCAGCTGGCACAGCACTGGCCTGGAACCCAGGGAGATGATAAAATCCAGGTCCTTGATAATGGAGGAGACAAAAGGCTCCGGGTCCTGGGGAACTGAACAGGATGCTAGGCACAAGAGATTCTCATAAGCAAAGGGACCAACGTGCACACACAGTTACATGCTCACTTTCAACATATGCACATTGCATGTATACATACACACACACACACACATATATACACCCACTCACATGCCTACACACAAGCACACATATAATCTTGTACACACACACACACACACACACACACACACACACACACATGCCTGGGTTTTCACAAAGAGCAGAGCAGTAAGCGCTCCAGGCTCATCACCTTTACCATGGTCCTGGAAGGGGACGGCAGGTCCAGATAGCTGGCACTCCTCAAGAGGACCTGGAGGTAGCCACCAAGGAACCATTCATAGAAGAGCAGGCAGACCTAACTTTCCTCACTGCAAGACCACTTCACAGGGAGCAGGAGGGGGGCACAACAGAGAATGCATGGCTAATGGGTCCCCTCATCACCCACTGGGGAAACCTTATCCCATCAGAATTCATCCTGGAGGTAGCTAAGTAGAGCCCAGGGCCCCTTTGCAGGCAGCCCAAGCCATCAGGCTCGGCTGTGCAGGCAGACTCCCCCAGGCAAACAGGAGCCTGTGCTTCTCAGCTCTGTCTCCAGCAAGGCAGTCACCACAGGCACACCCCTAGAGCTTTGGGAGCGGGCTTGGTGAGCCAGATCTACAAGGTCAGTAAACAGTTAGCCAAGCCAGGTTTGACTACCAGAGGACCCCCTGAGGTACTGCCCAGCTCCTCCCTCCAAGGGAAAGAAAAACCTAAAGGTCTTGGGCTCCTCTTGCTTGGCTGGTGGCCCCTGAATTACTATTCCCACAGTCTCCTATTTCCTGGTGTCTGCCATGAGGGACTCTGGAGGTTCCTTTCAACCACCTCAGGAGATGGAAAAGGAGAGGATTCTGTGGGCAGTCTGTGAGCCCCTTTCTACCCCATACTGCCTTTACAGGACTAGTTCTGGAAGCAGGAGACCATCGAAGGGAAGGCTTCTGCAGGCCCATCCAGGAGTCCATTGCTCTGTACCCTGCCATGGTAGCCCTGCTAGCTGTTCACATGGGGCACAGCCCAGAGGGTGGCTTCTAGTGGTACTGAGCAAGGATGGGGGGTTGGGGAAGTCTGCTCATGCCATGACAGGACACCCTATGTAACTCATTCCAGATGGGTTGGGGCAGAAGCAACAAGCACCTTCTGAGGAAGCCAGGAAGAGCCAATCACGTGCCATTCCTGAGCTCATGCCAAAGCCTGACAGACCTAAAAGTGGGGGCGGGGCAGCAAGCAGCAGCAACAGAAAAGGTACCCCTCCCCCTCTTCTCAGCAATACTATGTCCAGATACTACCTTTAGGCCCACGGCAAACAAGTCTGGAGGGGCCCTGAAGCCTGTCTTCAGGAACTGTGACTCCCTAGGTCCATGCTGAGGCGCTGGGCTAGCCTCAGAGATGCTGATTAAATGCTGACCCTGACCCCCAAGAAAAGAGGGGTGAGAGTGGTTGGCAGATTCACACCTACCCTCTCTGCACAGTTCTGAAAGACAAGCATCCAGGGTCATGCCCTCTGACCCCTGACCCCTGACAGAACACCCAGTAGGTGCCTTGTCTCTTGAGTTCACACTTCGGCCTCCTCCTGTAGGCCTGCTTCTTCTTCACCGGCTACCTTGGACAGTGTATAGTACTCATCTCCAGCTTCACTATCCTCATGTGGAATCCTCTTCCTGTACAGTGATCGCTGAGCCAAGGCCACGGCAGGGTAGCAGCCAGTCCTGGCCTGGCCAGCAGGACTCTCCTCCACCACCAAGACTGGAGGCCTATGCTGTTTGTTTCTACCTATAGCTGTTACTGTATAGCGACCCTGACCTAGGTGTGAGTGAGCAGGCTAGGTCTGTCCCAAACTTCCAATAGGAAGGGATCCAGAGACTCTGCAGGAAATAGGGCCAGGCAGCTAAAGCAGAGCCCAGTGAGCCTTAGCCTGGCCAGTCTGGGCCTCAGCTTCTGTGGCTGCACAGGCACTGATACCAAGCTTCAAGGAATTGCTCTTATAGGCAGTAAGGTCATCATCATCAACCAAGAAGGGGCTACTGACATGACCTCACCAAAGACACTAGCCAGGCCCTGCCTGGATTCTCCCAGGGTTACCTGTCCCATCTAGCAACAGAGCTCCCTTAAGGCGCCAGAATCTACTTTCCACAAAGCCCACTGTGCATGTGCCTGCCATTCATCAGTGTACACGAGCCATGTTGTTAGCCTTTTCCTGTATAGCCCATACTTAGAGTCAAAACTCGGAGGCCTTGGCTACTTGGCTGAACAGTGAGCTAATTTAATTGTCCTGGATATGTACAAGAAAGATCAGCATCACTACCACTACAGAAAAATCTAGAAAAATGGACAGAACAGAAAACCCCAGACGGACGTGCAAGGTACGCCCCCACGCCTTCAACAGCCTCCTTTTCTTTCTTTTTCCCTTATGCCAGTTTGATGGTCACAGGTAAAGATCTAAAAACCCTAAAAATAAGAGTAGGAGCTCCAGGTTTTTATGAGTAGGCCCATAGAGCATTCACCAACCTAAGTGGTCTTCAGGGCTCCAAGCCTCAGGGTTGTACATGGAGGGTGTCTTCTGATCAGTGCTACCTGAAGATGCTATCCCTGGAGGCTTAGGGTAAAGGCTGGAGTAGGGGCAGCTGCTGAAATTAGACCTGTCACAGCAAAATCTGCACTTGGTCCCTAGCACAGCACAGGAATGAGGAGGGTACATGGTCATCCTTACCACCACCATGATCCCAGACTTCCACCACAGATACCAGTGAGGGACCCACTGAAGGACAGTCCAGGAAAGGCATCCCAGTCACTAACTGGCCCGCCGTAGGAGCTCAGGGTCCTAGGAGGCCAAGGAGGGCTGATACTCAAGAGAAGAACCATGCAGGGCTGAAAGATGATTACCGAAATGGACACCTCTCCTGCACAGGGGAGTCAATGGGTGGGTTGCTCCTTCAATAGGGAGTACACCTCAGAAGCCCCACACAGCCCTGTGGCCCACCAAGCTGGGAGGGGACAGAGAGTAACCGACCTTTCCTGCCACCCACTGGCCTATGACCATTACTCAGGTCACACCCATTTCTAGGGTCACAGTGGCTCCAGCAAAACAGTGAAGGACAGAGTGCTCACCTCCCTACCGCCAACCTCCTGCAGGCTGAGCATAGAGCTCTAGACTTGCCCCTAACCTGGCCTGGGAGAGTAAGAAAGAAGATCCAGCTTTGCAGACCCTTTAGTCCTCTAATGGACAAAGACAAGGCCATGCACATGACAGAGTGTAGAGCACAGGATGGAACCAGGATGACTCCTCTGTGAGCACGCTTTGTAAGGGGGAAGGCTGCCACAGGCTCAGATGAGGCCTCTGCCTAAACACCCATCCTGCATGCACAGCAGCTAGAAGCCAGCCAGGAGCCAGCCATGGCAAGTGGGAATGGCAGGTGGGTACACAGAAAGGTACTACACCAGCAGGCAGTCCAGACCAAGCCATGCGGCAGTGCCAGGTCAGAGGATGAGTTCAGAAAAACAGAGAGCCAAGGCTCTCAAGGGGACAAAGCACCCCTGCCCTTGTTCTATAGACAGGACACTGGGGACAAGTAAGAAGAGAAAACCAAAGCGCTCCCTCTAGGGTACTATTCTGGAAACTTCTACCTGTGCCTGGTCACTTGGGCAGGCAGTAAGCAGCCTTAGAATCCACATCCTCCTCCCAAATAAGGAATCCCTCTGATTTTAATCAGAACCATTAGGCACTTGTTCGGTAATTAGGAGACACAAATTACAGTGTAAAAAAGCTCATTACCAACAAATGATGGGCGACAGCCACACAGAGGAGATGTTACAGGCCCTGACAAATCCCAAGATGGGAAGCATCTGGTCTCCAGAACTACACTTGGTCACCTGTATCTCCTGCCACTGCTCTTGCTGTCCTGTCCCTGCTCATCAGGACGCGGGCCAGCGTCCTGGAGAGAGAGGGTTTGAACTCAGTGGGAGACCTCACAGGGGAGGACCGTGGTGGATGGGGCATGCAGCAGGTCAGCAGACTACAGAGGAGATGGGGGAGGGAAGCAAAAGGAGAAGGACAGCTCCAGGGTCCAGAGAGAGATGGCTCAGCAGTTAAGAGCACTGGCTGCTCTTCCAGACAACCCAGGTTCAATTCCCAGCAGCTACAGGGCAGCTCACAACCATCTGTAACTCCATTCCCAGGGAACCTGATGCCCCATTCAGGCCCCCATGTGCATAAAATTTTGACACATAAAAGTTAATTTTTGCCGGGCGGTGGTGGCGCACACCTTTAATCCCAGCATTTGGGAGGAAGAGGCAGGTGGATTTCTGAGTTCGAGGCCAGCCTGGTCTACAGAGTGAGTTCCAGGACAGCCAAGACTACACAGAGAAAACCTGTCTAGAAAAAAAAAAAAAACAAAAAAAGTTAATTTTTTATAAAAATATCCAATCCAAGCATGGGAGCACACACTTGTAATGCCAGCATTCCAGAGGCTAAGGCAGGATGATTACTTTGAGTTCAAGGCCAATATGGGCTAAAGTGAGACCCTGCTTTGGAAAACAAAACAAGAATAATAAAATATCTCCAAGGGCTTAGAGTGTGGGCCCAGATTTGAATATGGCCTGTCCTGTGTGTGTTCCATCGCCATAACCAGGGGGTGAGGAGGAGGCAAGGGGAACCATAAATTTCTCTCTGGGTCTTAGGCCCAGAATGGGGCCCAGAGAAAGTTCTAAAACCAATTAGTAATTAGCAATATAGCCACCAGTTTAACTGTGAGTCAAATGGCAGCACAAAAAAGGTCCAGTCCAAGTCAACCAATCACAGGGTGCTGCCCCTTGTGGGCTTCCTGATTACCCAGGGACTCCCAGACCCAAGCTACAGGGGAAAACAGGAGTCCATCCAGAGACTGGGGCTCACCAGGACTCCCATCTTCATTAGGCTTCCCAACCCTACTGGCAAGCCTCAAAGGGCTCTACCTGCTCCCCAGCCCCAAACATGCAGGCCCAGCCTGGCTTCAGCCTTCAGCCACCCTCCAGTCCACTGGGAACTCCGGAGTCTTAGCTACTTGGGACAGCCCCACTCACAAGGAGCCCAGACTTGGAGTGAGCTGGAGGAGTATCATCCTCAAGGTTCCATCCAGGACTCCTTCCTCTGTGGCCTCAGGTCCTAGATTCACCTGTGAGCAGGCTCACATCACGGGCCTCAAAGTCTGCCTTCACAAAAACACACTGAACCGAGTACAGCCATGACCACAGCAGGGACAGCGACAGGACTGGCACCAGCACTGGCTACCCACGATTCTCCCAACACCAGCTTCTCAGAAAAGGGAGCTGAAAGGATGGGGCAGGGCTTGAAGAGACAGAATTTGAACCTAGGCTCTACATCCACGTGGCTCTGGCAACCTGAGCCAATGCTTGGGAAGGCTAGGGTACCGGAGTTGTTGGGGCTGACAGCTGGATAAGGCAGCTACATCCTACCTCTATGGTCCAGTCTCCCATCCTGTCACCTGCTCATGCCATTGCCCTAAGACCCGTACCCAGAGCACCAAGACAACAGACAGCTCTAATGCCCCTACAAGGGACTCTGGGTCTCCCGAGGCAAGGCAATGTGAAAACAGAGGCTCAGATTAGGGCTCAGGGATTCCTGGGACAATACGCCTGCCAAAGCTACCACCCAGCTCCAGAGCCTCCCAGTGACTCCTCTTGAAGTGGTAGTGGCCATGCCTTACCATGCCCACCATGGCTGCACAAGACAAGGGAGGTAAAGAGCAAAGGCCCAGCCCACAGGAAGGTGGACGGACGGACGGACGGACGGACGGGGGCACAAGCTTTCTGCATCAGGCCAGCCCTTCCGAGATGGGCAGCCCGAGACCTGACACACCCACACTTGTCCTGGCCGGAGTGCTCACATGCCATTTCATTCTTGTCTCCAGGATCACACATCCTTGATCTATCTCAACTACAAGGCCTCTGTGACGCCAGGGCTTGTTTTATTTATTGAGTAAAGTGAAGGTACTCCAGACCCACTAATGGAGGTAGACAGCCATCTTTGTGGGGTCTCTATTGCCCAGCATCTGTAGCCAGCCTGGAGAGAAAATGTCACGGTCAATATCCCTTGAGAGGCCAGAAGCCTAGAGATCAGTTAAGTGGATAATTTGTGGGTTCTATTTTCCACTGGGGTTTAGTGACATAGGACTACGTGGACCTGCTGAGGGATAAAGACTGAAAAGCCAGGCCCAGTGGTGCTTCCCTCCAGCCCTACACTTGGGAGGCAGAAGGATCAGTCATTTAAAACCATCCTGGTCTGTATACCGTCCAACAGCAGCTGGAGCTACATGAGGCCCTGTCAAAGAAAGACAAAAGGAAAGAGAAGAGGAGAGGGGAGGAAGAAGGGGAGGGGGGAGGGGGACAGAAGGGGAGGGGGAAAGGGAAGGGAGGGGAGGGGAGGGGAGGGGAGGAGGGAAGGGGAGGGGAGGAGAGGAGCAAAGAGGGAAGGAGGAAAGGAAGGAAGGAGAGAGGGAAGGGAAGAAAGGAAGGAGGGAAGGAAGGAAAGGAGGAAAAGGAAGAAGGGCAGGTCAATACAGGTGGGGGAGGAGACTCAGGCCCTCATACCTGCAACAATTAATTAGCTACTTATTGTGTTTTATTTAAAATGAGCAAAGAATGTGTTTGTAGATGGAGGTCTGGTGAGGTGGGAAGGCTGCCTCAGTGGGCCCATGCTGGGGTACCCCTTCCCTCTAAGGTATCGGCCACACAATGGTATAGTATAGAATAGGGTTTATTTAGGGCATGGGGATGGGAGTTGAGAAGAAAGTGGAGGCAGAGAAAGAGGGAAGAAGAGAGGGAGGAGGAGGGAGGGAGGCGAAAGAGGGAGGGAGGAAGAGAGGAGAGGCAAGGCCAGGCCTGCCAGGAACACAGGTAGAGGTGGGAGAGGGAGGGAGGAAGGGGTCAGGGAGAGAAGAGAATCAGAGAGAGCAAAAAGGGAGGCAAACAGCCCCTTTTATAGTAAGCCAGGCCTACCTGGCTATTGCCAGGTAACTGTGGGGCAGAGCCTAGAAGGAATGCTAACATTTATTAACAATTAACAAAGAGTGAACTCTGAGGTGTCACATGTGCATGCATAAGTACACATGTACATATGCACAAACGTAACATACACATGCATATGCACATGCACACACACACAAACACACACACCAAGCTCATGCCTGAAATCCCAGCAAGGCCCAAGACTACAAAAATCCCTGCCTGTCTTGGGCAAAGTCCTGCCCAGGCTGCTGACATCTGAAGTGGAAGATTAAGAACTTCCCTGTTTGAACAGCATCCAAATAGCAGCCTGGGAAGCAGGTCACCCAAATGTCCTGTTGCCCCTGCATATAGCATACCCACAGCTCTGCAATACCACAAAGTCAAGGTCACACCCTACGTGAGACCCCTGGGAACTTCCCTGCCTCTGACCTACACCTTTCCAATGCTTCTCTTAAATCCCTGGGCCTGAGCACAAACTGTTCCATCTGTTCCCTTGTCTGAACCTGCAGGGTGCCATTTCCTCCAAGAAGCCTTCCTCCAGCTCAATCCACCTCAGTTTCAGGGAGGCCCTGTGCCCGGACAGCAGCTACCACAGCTAGATCATCAGGTCCCCACCCACCTACTGTTTCAAGGACTGGTGACAGCTCAACCAGCCCAGTGCCCAGGACACATTAGCCAGGACAGCCACTCTACGGAGGATGCTGTGACCTGAGCAGGCAGTTGCTCCTGGCCATTCCCCAGCTGGTGACATACCCACTGGCAGCCCTCTCTCTCTGAAGGAACGAGTATCAAGTAGGAAAGCCATTAGGGCCTGACCTGGACTGCCACACCCCAGAAGAACTGTCTCCACCCTGAACTCAATCCCGGCCACTTAACTGTATTCTCGGGGACACTAAGGCATACAGCTGTGTGTCCTCAGCCCTGCACCTCAGACCTCAGGCAGAACTCTGGACCTCCTTCCCTGTGACTTCTCCCTCTGCCAGGGTTGGCCACAAACTGCACCCTTGCTCTACTCCAAGGACAGGACAGGTTAGGTTGCTATGGGCAAAGGGATAAAGAGGCCCTTGAGGAAGCCATGATGCACACAATTTTCTAAGAACACAGACTGCCCTAAGGGGCCCACTTCTGCTATACACTATTGTTCCAGAAGATTCTGGCTAACAGAATCTGACTTCTGGTTAGGAAGAATACGCATTCCCTAGCTCAGAGCTGACATTCCTGGTCAGGAACAGCACTGGTAGTCTACAGCCTAGAAGTCCACTCTGACACAGCCCCACAGGTCACTGATTTGGGGACACCACATTAAGGGGAATCCTTGTGAACACAAAGTTCAAAGTGTCATTAACGCAATGGACACTTCTGATGTCCATGTGGAGCAGATGAGAAAACTGAGGTCCCGGAAGAGCCTGACGACCCAGCCTGATAGTCCCAGCCCTGGACCCAAAGCTCCCTTTCCCAGGATCCAGGGCCTGGGCAACAGACAGAGGCTGTGGTCGCCCGAGGCTGCAGCCGCCTGCACATTGCGCAGTGAACTCTGGCCAGGTTTCTTCCTGGCTCTGGAATGGCTCTCACCACAGGCAGGTACCAAACCTGTCCAACCGCCCCGACACCCAGAGGCTATCTGCTCATCGCATTTCTCAACCACACAGAGCAGGCGATTGCCACAGGCCTGCAGACGGCAGATAAGGAGCTGCAGGGGCTGGTGTGGGCTGGGGGCTGGGGGTTGGGGTGTGGGCTGGGGGTTGGGGGTGTGCTCGGGCGTGGCTGCCTCAGCTCTGCTTTGTGTCTGTCTACTTTGGCTGTGCCTTCCTACTTCTCTGCCCACTCGGGGCCTCAAGCTTCCTGGGGGTGCCATGCTCAGGGCAGATGGGTAGGGTGAGAAGGCCCGGAGGAGATAGCCTATCAGAGTCATCAAGGGTGGTGGCTAAGTAGGACCCCAAGCAAGCAGAGACTGGGCAGGGCTGCCCCTACCTGGGAAAACCACCCTTTCCCAACATCAAGGCCCACAAGGGCCATCAATGAGGCCAGATTCCCACCCTCCCCTGTTTGACACAGCAAGCACACCATCAGAGCTCACTAAGTGAGACCATCACTGGGGAAGGCACAGCTCTGGCAAGTCATGGGTTCTCCCATCCTCCAGTGTCAGGATGCAGTGATCAATGGCTCTAAATATGCTGTCCCAGAGGCCCACACAAATGCAGCCCCACTGCAGAACCTGGCTAGCAAGCTGAATGACTCCCACCAGAGCCAAAATCCAACTGGGTGGTAACTCCCCGCTTACTATCTCACTGTTGAGAGATGGCTCAAGCAGTGAAGACATTTGTCCAAGACCCCTGAGTCCCTCTACCACCTGAGAGTCTCCTCCCATGCAGGTGTCGGGGATAGGATACCAAGGAGGTGGAGCCAGAGGAAGCAGGGCTCAGGCTTCCTGCTTTTCCAGGTCACCAGGGCAAGGAGGCTGGACTGACCCAGGTTCCCATAAGGACAGCTCTACAGCACAGCCTTGGATTCTAGATAAAGGGTTGGGGCCCTGCCACCATCTAAGAGCAAGAGCTACCCCACCCTGGCCTGGGAGCAGCCCCCAGCCTCCTCTAAGCCTCTGCTCCACTGGAAGGTGGTGCCAGGATGGTTTCCAAAGAACGCAGACTCCAGGGCAGGGTGAGCCTAGGCTGGGAGGAGCTCCCCGGGCAAGCTGTGGGTTACACAATGAGGAGGACGGGCTACCTGACTCTCCAGCCCTGCTGGACTAGGGAGTACTTTGGAGAGGACCTCCCCTCCCTTAGCAGGGTCCCACAGTTCCACAGTTCTAGGCCTCAGAAATCTTTGGGCAACCACAGTGTCTTCCATTTGGTTCCTGCTGCCCCTGTATTCTGGACATAGGGAAGCCTTTCCCTTCCCACCTTGGTTCTGCAAAGTGGAGCACAAAGGAGAAAAAAACTGAACAAAAGAGCAGCACCAAGGCCAGGCTGGGCAGTCTCAGAGTGAGCACCCTATGGCTGTAAGTCATTCACCTCCCAGCTCTCAAGAGGGCACAACAGGCCAGGAACCTGGGGCTGGGAGTGGCCAGGGATCTGCCCCATACCTCCCTGACCTGCTATGAGTGACTGACAGGGAGGCAGCTGGAACTCAGTTCTACTATGGGAGGCCAGCCAGTAGGTGAGTTCGCATACAAAAAGGATGTTCCAACATAGCCATGGCCCACAGGGCAATACTGGCAGATCCAGGGCCCACAACAGACTCTATACACTTGGGCCTGCATCTCTCTAGGTAGCTAGGGACCTGTGGGAGAAAAATAGAGAGAGAGGGAAATCTCTCATAACACAGGCCTTGTCCTCCTGCCTTCCAGCATACCCTGCTCTGTGTACCCAGATGGTGCCCACGAGATGCACAGGGATGCTGGGCTCCTGCCTCCAGGGATACGGGGGCTCACCTCTGCTACAAATCTCAAACTCTGTCTATAATCTCAGCCCTGGGAACTAGAGCAGAGCTCTTTGAATTCCAGAATTCCAGAATTCCAAGGCAGGACCCTTAATGCCAACAGAAGTTTCTGGCAGCCTCTCAGCTCCTCTGACCCCCACATCCACCTTGGGATGGAAGCCAGGGGGTTCTCTATCCAGGAAAAAGCTATGCACACACTCCTGATGACAGCTGTGGTCTGAGGAGTGTGAGGGAAAACCTGACCCAGACTTGGGCCCATGAGCAGCAATAGAGAAGGTGAGCTCCCTGCTGAGCTCAGCACTGGGATGGCCCCGACTGCACAGCAGGGGTACCAAAAGGAGAGAATGGCCTAGTGCCAGGCCCTGCCCCAATACTACTGTCCATATAGACTGGACAATGGCCTGGGTGCAAGAAACCCAAAGCACCTTAAATAATGCTGAAGACAGAGAAGGCAGGAAGAGCCACTTAGCCAGACAGGCTACGTCACGGCCCTTGGGGGCACGGTCACTCAACACTAGCATAATGGCTTGTGACGAGGCATCCAAAACTACAAACATGATAGAGAAAGAGAGCTGCCATCCCTGAAGTGGAAGGCCCCAGGAGATCTGCCAAAAGAGACTGCAGCCTGGGCCCCTGCCTGCGTAGCTCTTCTACAGCAAATATTATTAATGTAGCCCTCCACAGTCACTGCTGAGCCCAGTGAACAGGCAACCTGGTCCATAGCTCTCCACAGCAGCACCCCTCACATGCCCCAGCCCCAGTTCACAGCATCTCCAGGTCATTTTCCATAACTGTTCCCAGGGAGACTTGTATAGGTGTTCTGAGCTGTCTTGAGTCTCCTGGATCACACATAAGTGTAGCCTCAGACCCAACAATAAACCACATCTCAAAGGCACCACTGGGCCCCCAACCCCAATCCCAACCCCACCCCAGATACATGGCAGCCTTAGGCTGAAACATTTTAGTCCTCCTGTCCTGGAGAAGAGTAAACGGTACAAACAAGTCTCAGTATTATCTCCCCTACCTCAAGAAAGAGGGCTATGCACACACTACCACATTCAGAATGTTCTAAGTGGCCCACGTGGACACAGGGGTACCAAGCACCTCTTAGAAGCAACTAAGGGTTGGAGTGAGGAGCATTTGTGACGGGGCCACACGAGGCAGAGCTTGCCACACACAGTGATACAGCACACACAGCCCAAGCCACCAGAATCTCCTCTCTCCGCCTCACTCGCCCAGGGGGTTCACACAATCGAAAACCATCAGAAATTCAAATTCTGCTTTGGGAAGATTGCTGAGCAGGACCCAGCAGCCCTTCACATCTATTTAAGAAGATCAACACATATCCTCCCCAGCCACACTGTTCAATGCTGTGTCTGTTCTCATAAAACTTAAATACTGTCTTTTTCTTCAGGCCAGAAACCCCAGCCACCCCTCCCAGTCACATGAGAACCCTGTGCCCCAACTCTCCAGACACATAGAAGATCTAAGCTGCTTGCCCTCCACCTGTACTCCAGGAGCCACTGGACCACCATTCTGAGCAGGCCTCAGGAGAAGGGCTGAGTGTCCCCAAGGGGAAAGTACCACTGAGGGTTGGACCTCCTCTTGCCAAGCAAGATGGAAGGAAGAGCCAAGGTCTGCAAAGCATTGCTGGCTTATCCAACCCAGAGAGGGGATGAGAGCCCTTCATGTCCCCGAAAGGGAGGCAGGCTTCCGAGTTCCCAGCTGACCACACACGAGTATGGGTACAAACAGGGCCGGCCGGCAGCCACAAAGCCAAAGCCACATTGTATGCTGTGGGGCCTAGCCCTCACACTCTCCCTCTCTGTCAGTCCTGGCAGCTGCTTACTGTATCACCAGGGAAGCTGACTCCAGAGTCAAGCCCGCGTCCTGGGAGCTGCAGGATGCAGCCAGGGTGAACCTGGCCCCACCAAAGCAAAACAAGCATTGGCCAGCTCTGAGCACAGAGCAGCAGGAGGCCGGGAGGCCCAGACACTTCCCCTCACACGGCCTGCTGCCTTGGCAAGTGGCCACTCTGCTTGCTGCTGGACAGGGGCTAGGCGAGGAAGCCAAGGCGATCCAGCCAGGTCCTGTGCCGCCATCTGGGGGCCTGGAGAGGAGCCCCTGCTCACAAGAGTTAAAACCTATGACCGTCCCCATCACAGTGCCTTACAGGCACCCAGGGCCCCAATGCAACCCTTTCCCAATCTTATCCTTCAGATTCTAAAAAGCTACCTAGGGACCAATCCCTCCCTGGCCTCCTCTGCCACCCCCTACACACCTTCCCCCAGGGTTTTCCACGCACCTATCAAATTTAAGCTCCTAATAGCCAGAGCCAGCTTGCCCTTCCCACTGGACTTACTAGTATCAGTCTCACACTCTTCCTTACAGATAGACAGACAGACCGACAGGCAGACAGGCAGACAGGCAGGCACACACACACTCACAACTAGTGCAGCCTGCACCAGGCCACAGCCTCCATCCATCACCCAGGACTCTGCACCCACTCTGTGACAAAGCCCACTGCACGTCACGACCTCGCATTCTGATGTTTAAAATTTCATTCACGGCAACAGATTGGTTATTCCATCTCGGCCTTAATTAAAGAGGGCCCCAGAACGACATTTTAAACAGCAATGTCATTTTCTAATTGACACGGCTCCATTACCAAGAAAAATACGCGAACCCGCCGGAGACACAGTGTGAGCCCCTCCCCCACCCTCCCAGAGGAGAGTGGGACTGCATAGCTTCAATTTTTAATCTGCTGATGAAATATTCAGGGGCCACAAAAGGATTGCATTTCCCCGAGGCATGGGATCACTGCCCTCTCCAGACTCCCCATGTTGGTAAGATACCGAGTTAGGATGATGGGGTCAGGTGGTCTGGAAGATGGAGAACTCACATGGGTAGCAGCTGAAAACTGGCCTGCTCAGCTACCACGACATATTTGTCCCACAGCCCATGCTACCATTTCACTGTTAGCGCAGGTCTTTCTGTGCTCCCCAACAGTGTCTGTTCTGTGCAAGCAGAAGATTCCAGCCCAGAGGGACTACCCCAGTGGCACTCGCCCCAATGACACCCATCAGGTCTCCCGGCCCATCTTCATACCTGTCTGAGTTTCATATGTTAAGTCCTACCTATAGCAATCAGGTTTCTAGCATGCTAATTTCCCAAGCAAAGTACTGAGAGCTCAGGGCCCACTAGTGCTAACACCTCTCCATAGCTGGTCATTTACACCTCAAGTGACACACGTCTGCACAGAGCCCAGCAAGGTGGGCTTATAGGCAATGACCCTGAGATAGTGAAGAGAAAACTGTTTACACTGATAGGCTCAGGGGCCTGGTCACATACAAGCAGATAACATGCAGGCCCTGGCAGTGCCAGTCAAGCCTAGTCCATCCAAAACCACTGTCAGTCCAGTTGGACACTGGCTCTGAGAGCCACCAGAGCCAACGTGCAGAGAAGACCACGACACTCATCAGAACAGGAACAGGCCCCAGCTCAACCCTTCAGCCTCTCGTTGAATCTCTTCATGCCAGGCGTGAAAGCAGAGCCTACCTCCCATCTGCTCCTATTTCTGCCTCTCAATCAAGAAAATGTCCAGATGGATGGATGGATAGATGGGTGACTCCAGACCACACAGCCAGACTGCTTCCAGAAAGGTTACCTGGCCAGGGGGCCCACTCAGCAGGTACCTTCAGCCCCATGCTGGTTCACTAGTGAGCTCAGGTGGAGCACATAGGCTGCAACCCATCTTCCACGTGGCACTGGCTGGACCACGAGGACCACTCGGGGGAAAAAACACTACTAGAAACCACAGGAAGAACTCTGGCAGTCCCAACAGGACATAGACATCAAAACACCAACAGGGTTGGTGTCTGATGTATCAGACTCTAAGCTATCACCTCCAAATAAAGAGTAATTCTGCCCTTACAGAAAATTCCCCTTACAGGGGAAACTGATGCTCAAGGTGGTCAAGGGGTTGCCAATAGACACCGCTGAGGAGTTGGGGACCGGGGAGCAAAGTCAATGTTGTATGAGATGCAGCATTGTGTGGCAGCAGCCCAAGGGCTCCCTGAGGCCGGATCTTCCATCCTCGGTGGTTTCCACACCCTGTGTAGAGTGGGGGCTGATGTTGCCCAGCTGCCCAGTCTGCTCTAGACAGGCCAGTTAATCAAACACTCTCTAAATGATGCAGCCTAACGCTGCTGGCCCCATGTGCCTGCCCAGCCATCTGGTAGACCAGCTTTCCCTGACCCTGGAGCTGATCAAGCTCTGAGCAGAAGCAATGAGTAAGGGGTCCAGGGAAGGGAGAAGAGGACAGGAACGGGGACAGGAGTCAGCAGGCCAAAAGGAGAGGAAGAACTAAAGGCACAGTGAGTAGCACTCACCACTTCCACTCAGAGAGGCCTGCATCCACTCTGCCTACCTCCCCAGCCAGCCAGGCTCTGTTCCTCCTCTGTTAAGACTCAGCACCAGAGAACTGAGGTGTAGAGCTACACTTCTAAGGGAAGAGAGCACGCACGCACATCTCAAGGCAAGTTGGCAGGCGCCCATAGGACCCAGCCCAAAGCTGGACGTCACCTGTACAGGGGACAACCCGTGGGAAGTCACAACACCATGGCAGCCCTGCCTCCAACCCCAAGATGATGGGCCCAAATCCACACGCAATTCTGTACTAGCACTCACTAGCAAGCATCTGGAGCCATCAACCTTCCCTGGCACCACTGCAGCCACTAAGGTTTGCAACCAAAGGTATAAGACACTCTATTCCACAGAAACAGGCTATCAGCCTTGCCAAAACAGCTAACTAGGATCACCAGCTGGGCCCTCTTTGTTCCCTGCCTCCAGCCAGGCTGCCCAACACCAGTATCTCCCAGACCTCGAGGTCCCTTTGGATGTCAGTTTTTCTTCTACCAACTCCAGCCATGCCTGCCACCCAGATCAAATTGTCCCTTCCCAAAGCTATCCAAGGCTAGACCACTGGCAACATGCAAGTGCCATGGTAAGGCACGAGCAGCTAAGGTAACGGGAGGCAGTGGCTCTAGGTCAGCTGGGAAAATGGTGTCTGCATGGCCAGCCAGATCTTCCCCAGGGAGAGGCTCCAGTGGGCTGAGTGAAACAAGGTAGCCCACTTCCTTCCCTGGGAAACTGTAAGCATGCTCTACTGGCCAACATCCTCAACAAAAACCAGCCTTTTCCACAACTAAGTGGCATCTGCTCCTTCCAGAGCTTCACAACAGCTTCTATTCACATAACGGAGAGTGAGGGTCCTGTGGGAGCCTACTGACTACAAGCTAGGAAAGAGAGAGTCCAGGGCTGGGGAGGCTGCAGGTTTGAGCTACAACTGAAAATCAGCTCTCCTTGGGACTAGGACCTGGCCCAACAGGCCCAGTCTCTGTATCCCGTACATTAGGCACAGGGCACCCAGTGGCATCAACAGAAAAGTAAGCAGATGTAGCCAGATAAACCAGGCAGGAGCTAGAGAGCCACCTCAGTGGACAGTGAAGTGGTCGCTTGGGTTCAGCTAAAACCTCACCTGTGTGTTGGCCACTCAGAGATCAGACCAACTTAAGAATGATGGTTCTCAAATTGGCAGCTAACACAAGTGGCCAATGTCTGTCTCCAGGGAACTTTCTAGGCAATTGCCCTGTGTTTACTGAGAGTCAGCACCTAGCCACTTATCCAAGACTTATCATACTACAATGGCAGTGCCCACTTTAATCCTCCAGTTAGGTCATCAAAATGTCCCACCTGACCACAGACACCCAAGTTCCACCTCCTAGGAGGCCTCCAAGTCTCCCTAAAACCTGTCAAAATGCATTGCTCTCCTGCCCAACCCATACCCTTGACAAATTCACCACCAGCAAGCCCCAATTATGTGGCCACACCAAGTCTACACTCGAAGCCTACGACCCTGCACATCACTGAAAACACATAGCTGCCCCAGCCTCTGGGCTCACTCCTGACACTGGGCTTTTTCTCAGCAGGACCCACCAGACTCTACAAACAGAACCCATTTGGCACCGTGCAACACCGAACCTGGCCCTACTGCTTACAAGCCCCGCACTGTCTGTTCTTTCCCCCAGAACCAGTGAACCCCCACCTCAGGGCCTTTGCACACACTACTTCTCAAGCTGGAAGTCACTTTCTCTCTATCCCCACAAGTCTCCTTCTCATTCTACACCCTCTGCTCAAATGTCACCCTGAGCAAGGTCTTCCCTGGCTCCAGTGGCCAGTAACCCCTCAACATACCAGGACCTGACCATGCTCAGTGCAGGCTCCAAGCCATCCTAACTTGCTCACTGAAACTCCAAAAGGTGAGGGATAGGTGACAAGAAGGGTGGTCTGTCCAGCCAGGCCACCCAGAGCTTCTCTGCAAACCTCCTTGACAGATGACCAGGTGTTCCGGCTGCCCATCCGGCCAGGGAGGTGGAAGGAGGAACGTGTCTATCCCTCAGTGTCCACCCTCCCAGAGAGCAGGAAGTACTGATCTGCTGGGAGCACGAAGACAAAGGCAGGCTGACCACCGAGCGCCCGCAATCCATCTCGGTCAACACTGTGGCGGTGAGGCCGTCCACCCAGCGATTTACATTTTTATTAAATCACATGGGGAAATTAGAGACATTATTACTTGCCTAGGCTCCTTAACCCTTCCTCTGCCCAGTCCCCACACTGCTGCTGCGTGCTGGTGAGGGTGCAGACTACGGATCCACTGGACAGCTCCACAGCAAGCGGCTGAGCGTGCCCTCGCATGGGGCAATGCACAGCACAGGTCACACACCTCCTCCAGCTGCCCCTCTGCTGCCCTACACTGTCCTGACTCAGCTTCCCCAGGCTCCTGAGGCCTCAGCAGAACCCTCCTCAGGCAGGTTCCACGAGCACCTAAGGATGGACACTGCCCACTACTGAGCCAATACCAGGGAGAGAGGCCAGGCAGCTGGCCTTGTCCAGTTCCAGGCAGGCTCGGAGCTAGAACCAAAGTGCAGGCAGCCAGTCAGACACACCACTGTCGGTCACCAAGAGGACATAAGACCTGTACAGCTGAGGCTTTCAGTTACGGGCCTCATCCCAGCAATGCTCAGGACCACTGGGGAACTGCCCTCCTAAGCCACTGTGATATTTCCGGAGACTCATCTCCTGGAGATGTCAGTCTATGCCAGCACCTGCCAGCTGAGGACACTAAGGCCTCACTAAAGTCACAGCCACTGGGCACACCCACTCCACTGTCTTCTCAACCACCACTGGTCTAGAGCTCTCCAGGAAGCAGCTCTCCAGAACAAGCCATCCAGGCAGCTACCCAGGCAAGGCCTCAGGGCTCCAACCCCACTCTCTCTAGGCACCTCTGTCCTGCTGAAATGTAGCCACCAAGCTGACTCCCAGGTGGCAAAGACCACAGAGGGCATGTCATTCCCTCTGCCTCCAACTCCACATCCACTGTCTCTTGCAGTCAGGGCCCATACTAGGCCTTGGCCTAGCACCGAGCCCCTAAAAACACAGGAGTCATGGGGAGGGTGGGAGGAACCTAACCCAGCAGGGCTGCTTGGTGGAGGTGGTGTACATAGGTAGTAATGCCTATGTCTTGTGTATTCCCACACAAGTAGACACCTGTCAGAAACAGAGAAGAGGGCACCAAAGAGAGCTGCAAAGTCTGGCAGGCATCCACAGGGACCCAGGAGGAGTCTAAGACCTAAGATTTAGCCCTACCCTGTTCTTCTAGGAACTGAGGGCTCCACACCCACCTTAGTAAGAGGAATCTCAGCTGTGGGAGGGTGCCTGGGTTGGGGTTAGACAAGAAACCTCTGGTTTCCCCCACCCTGTGGCTGCTGAGTCAGGCACACGGGGCGGACCCCAATCACAGCCCCTTCCGGTGGGTGGCGAGTATTGAGGCAGGAAACTGAACCCCAGGAGAAAGCATGAGGCCTAGCTGGTACCAGTCCACACAGGCTATAGAAACTAGCTACCCTCCCACGATAAGCTCAGGATAAACACCCTCACACAGAAAGCGATAGGAAAACTAAGGCCTGGACAGGGGTGTGGAAGTGGGCTTGTCCATATTTATGCTGCAGACTCCAGACAGGCTAGGTCCCAACTAACCCATACCTGATGAACTCATGAGGCAGAGATGGAGCTTAGGCCACTCTATTCCCAAAGATATTGAGTCTAAATCCCCAGGGATGAGAACAAACAGCACAAGGGTCAGGGAGGCCACCAACCAGGAGGAGGACATGAGCCCAGAGGTGGGATGCACAGGATACAGGCATTAGGAACCTTTGGCTCAGCAGCTAGACCCAGCACAAAGTCAGTCCTACATCGTGCATGCCGTACACTGGTAGGGCACGGAGGCCAGAGAGCTTGAGGCACCAGATCCATCGGCTGAACACGCTCCTGACTGCTGTCTGGGGGAGGAAGTACTCTTTCCCACAGTTACAAAAAACTTGTGCAGAGGAGGAAGAAGCCCGGAATGGAACAGCTGGCTCAAGGCTATGCTCGGTGCAGTACTATTGAGGATGGGTCCCAAGGCATGGGGGCCCTGCAGGATAAGTCTGTCTCCAATAAGGCTGGATCACTAGGAAGACCATGGGGCCTGGACATGACTTTACTCTCGAGACCCTGTTGGGGCTACAACCAGTGTGAGTCTTCCCTCCTAGCCCTGGAAACCACTGAACTCCAGGATGGTTTTAGAAGCAGCCATCCCAAATGCCCCCTCCAGAGAAACACTTCTCCCCCAGATGTGCACAGCTCATCGTCCTCCCCAGTCCCATCAGGACTGCTCCTATGCCAGGCTACTGACCCATGGGCAACTCCTCTCCAGCCCCTGGGACTAGGACTCTGCAGTTCTGATAGGCCCTCAGCCATCACTTCCTATTTCAGGCCCAGAACCAAGAGATAAGCCCTACTTCAACAACTCTCAAAACCACTCTAGAAGTGAGAGCCCTGGCCCCACACAGAGAGATGAGAAAGCAGAGACTCAGAGAGGGAGATATGCTAGTCAGGTGCACGGGCTGCCCAAGACACATATGCTGCCCAGGGTGTCCAGGCTGCTGATGGCTCCCACGATCCCCAGGGTTGACATACACACTGCCTAGGGGTATATGTCACTTAGCCCCTCGGCCCACTGATGGCTTACACAGCTCTGAGGCAGGAGCACCCTCATCTCCACAGGGCAAATGCCTGAGCCCAGGGCACCCATGGGCAGCCACATGGAAATCTGTAAGCTGATGGGCCTCTCCAAGAAAGATACACACACACACACACACACACACACACACACACACACACACTTCGAGGTTCTGTTTCCTGGCCTCTAATCAAAGGATTACCTGAAAACCCCAGGACCTACACATGTAGGCTCTGCCAACACCATCACAGCCACATGCCCCATGTGGCTCACACTGAAGGGAAGCCACTACTACCACCTGTACCAGCACAGAGCCAACCAGAGCAGGAAGGACTAGGAAGGAAGCTAGAGAACTGTTCCTACTGGCCAAATGCCCCAAACCTGATGGGTGGTCTAGCACTGACAGTAAGTCCAGCTATCACTACCCTGGCCACAAACTGAGCAGCTCCAGGGCTCAGTGACACCTCTGTGAGTCTCCCTCCCTCCTTCCCCACCCACTGATATACACGGAGCAACTCTCTCCTCAGAACTCTTAAGAGGTGGAAAGGATTAGCAGGCTAAATCGAGAGAACTTAGTGAACCCAGGTGTCCATGAACAGCCTTCCCTGAACCTGGGAGTCAGTGGCCTGGCTGTTCCTAGTCTGAGCGGAGTTCAGGATCCCTATCTGCCAGTCACCAGCATAAGTCCTGGCTATGCTGAAATGGCAGCTGACAGGTAAAAACCCTTACCCCAGGCTGAGCTTTGCAAGACCCTAACACCACATATACCACTGTGGGTCCAGCGGAATACCACCCTCACTGTACCCTGCCTAGTGTGTACACAGCTAGACAGCTGGACATACTGCCGACACATTTCCCAAAGACCATGCTCCACCCTGCCACAAGCATACACCTCCAGCAAGAGCCGGAGAGTTGAGCAGAGAAACTGAGTCGGGCACTGAAGCTCATGCCGGCCACCACCCAGTGCCTGGAACATGAGAAGGGCAGGAGTCCCCGCTCCCATACCAGCACCAGGAGTACTGTTCTCATGCCACACAGACGTGCACATGAACTCCTCTCCAGAGTGTGAGGCTTGGGCCAGGAAGCCGGGTGGAGATTGGAGGGTGGAGCCCATCTAACCCAGAGTTTCTGAAAAGAGCCCACGAGGAAGTAAAAATAGGAAATAAAAATAAAATTACTCTGGCCAGCCCCAGTTGTTTGTGAAGGAAACAGGGTATCTCCCTGCCTAACAAGGCTAGCTGGCTCTAGTACCTCCCAGATACAAGGCGTCCCCACCCCTGCTGACACCATAAGGCGAACCAGGCACCTGAGACCCAGCAGGAAGTGTTGAAAGGGGGGAGTCCTGGGGTCCTGGATTCAAATTCTAGCGAAGCAGCGTCATGACTTCTCCGTACCTCGTGTGGCTTCAGACAAGGAAGGGCAGAGTTAGTAAGCACTGTACCCCTCCAAGCTGGAGCCTCCTATAGCAGCCCTGCTCTCTTCCCCATCTGCAAACATGCCTGCATTGCCTAAAGTGGACAGTTGAGAGAAAGGCACCAGAGAGCAGTCTTCCACGGGCAGCCCCCACCCGCACAGCCTGCCTGCAGCTCTCAGACCTAATTTCCTCATCACACAATAAGAGGAAGCCTTCCTTCCTACCCTTCCCTGCTGAGCCTTGCCAGCATTCACGCCAGGCTCCTTTATACTAAAGTGTGCGCAACTGACCCTGGCTTTAGGCCCTACTAACTCCTTTCCCTCAGGGCACTGACCTCCTCTGGAGCCAGAAAGCAGGGAAGGACCACTGGACCTTCGCTGGCACATTCTCCTCTCCCCTAGAGCATCAGGCACCTTCCGGGTCAATACTCAGAGACTGGTAGGGACTGCCGAGGTGCCTCCGAAAGGACATGTAGGTGCTGAGGATGATTAGGCCGGGAGACAGTAGAAGCTAAAACATGACATGCCCCCATGCCTGGACACAGGTGTGCATACAGACACACAAGGACAAAACAGAAACCTCATACATGAACACAGTTACACATAGATACATACACTTATGGTCATGCATGCTCACATGTGGGCACTACACAGTCTCACATATGGACATGGGTATGCACACAGACAAACATACAGTCAAATACACACACAATACATGAACCTTATGCATGAACACAGATGTGCACAACACACACAGCCATGCATGCTCACACATGGACAACAAACTGAACTTCATGTATGACACAGGTATGCACATAGACACAAGCTTACATATGGCCATGTACTCTCCATATATAGGCAATTCATAACCTCCCACATGAACACAAGTGTGCATACTCATAGATATATAATACACAGAAGCTCAAACACGGGCACATGTATAGAGACATGTGTACACGTGTCATGAACTCTCACAGGTAAATAATATACAGAACTTCATACATGGACACAGAGTGTACACAGTCAATACACAGACCCACATGTGTGGACACACATATAAAGACATACACACGTCACTATGCACACTTACATATGGCTAATATAGAACTTTATAGATGAATACAAGAGTACATATAGACTCACATATATAGCCATGCACACTCATGTATGGCTAATACACAGAACTTCACATACAGACACATCATGTTCAGTCACATATGGATGGTGCACAGAACCCATTAATAGACACAAGCACATACACAGACACACATGCATGGCCACATATACTCAATGTAGCTAATATACAGAGCCTACACATGAACACAAGCATACACATACATATAGCCATATACACTCATATGTGGATGGTACATAGAACCTCATATATGGACATGTGTATACACTCAGACACACACATGGCCGTGCACACTCACAAGTGGGTAACAGAGAACCTCACATACAGACACGAAGCACACAGAGACACTCTCAGACTAGGACTCAGACGCACACACAGAGGGTTGGGCATGGACACAAGTGCCATCCACACACACGGAGTTCCGCATGCACACTCTGCCTAGCACCCAGTTGCACAAACAGCAGGAGGGCCCTGTGCTCATAGCAGTCTGGGCTCTAAAAGCCCAGGGGAAAGTCTGAGGTAGCCAGCATGGCCTAGATACAGGCAGGAAGGCTAGAAGAGATGACCACACTACAGTCCAGGTCCAGGCTTTCTCCCAGTGGCTGCTGTCTGTGGACCCTACAAGCTAACCAGGAGACTGGCAAGGCTCAGGTCCCCGAGAAGGAGATAACAAGCGGGAGCTGAGGACAAGGGACAAAAGGACCTTTACCCTTCTAGTTCCCCACGTCTCGAGGGCCAACACCACGATACCCCACAGCTGACAACACAGGACCCTCAGTCCCCAGGTTCCCACACCAAGTGAGGAAGCCATAGCAGGAGGATGGTAACAACAGTCACGGTGTTGTTCTCAGAAAGGCAGCCAGGGAGACCTGGGGTGGGGAGGGGAGGGGACAGCCAGCAGGTCAGCAGCTAAGAGGAGCAGAGGGGTCTGGGGGACAAGGTCATTTCAAGAGTCCTGGTGGAACCTGAGCTCTGGAACAGAGAGGGGCCCCCAAAGACCAGCTCCCACACCACTTCACCCACAAGTCCCAGCAGGTGCAGGGTCCCCTAGGATCTTCACCATGCCAGGCTAGAATCACGGCCACGGGTAAGGACTGCACAGCCCCCTCTGATGATGACTTCACAGCTTATCAGGCATGTCCAGGGCCACGTGGGCCCAACAGCCATCCTCTCCTCTGCCCCATGAGTGACCATGTATCCGGCTACCCAGCACAGGAGACATAATAACTATCCACAAGCAGATAAGTTTCCAAGCCATTGTGGGCAAGGAGGCCATGTCACCAGCAGGTCAAAACCAGCTTACCAGCCACAGCTCCAAGAGCCAGGTGCCAAAAGGGTACATACTACCCACCAATGAGTTATCCAAGGGTGGCCCAGTGACCGGTCCCATGACCCTATGATCTGGGAGATGTCAGCCTGGGTCAGAGGAACCAAAGGTATCAGCTGGACTGGAGTCTGATCCACGAACCAGAAGTGGAGCTCATGTCCTGCAGCCAGGTGGACAGAGGTTAGATCTAACACAGGAAGGTCCTGAAACACTACAAAATTCTCCCTTATAAACCATAACACATCAGTCTCAGGGAATCAGAATGACCTGTAGCTGGATCCCCAAACAACTGTCCAGAAGTCTTACAAACAACAGTGGCCAGGCCAGCCCGGGAAGCTGCCTATGCCTACCGTTGGGCCTCCCAGACCAGAGTGGCATCATGGATACTCATAAGGCATGGAGCAGGCCAGCCCTCCCCACATGGGCCATCAGAGGAAGGAAGAACACACAGTTAAAGAGGACATCCTGAGTCACAAAGCTGTCTGTAGGCCATATCATCACGTGCATGCCCCATCCGGGTCAGTCAAACTTCTCCTGCAGTCCAAAAACCACAGGCAGTGTTGTCAGGGAGAAGAAGCCAGAACCACAGGGGTCCAAGCACCCCTCAACACCAACACAAATCCAGAGCCACGTCTCCTCTTACTCACGTCAGACCTGGGGGCCCACCCTGCTGGAGATGGCTTAGCCTTGTGCTATACAGAGCTACCAAGACAAGAGTCCATGATACCCAAAGGCAGTGTAAAGTCTAGGATACAGATGGGATAGAGTCCACCCAAAATCTGACACACAGCATCCTCTAGGATCCTCTAGACAGCTGGGAGGAAGCTCAGCCCTCCTCAGCCCTCCTCAGCCCTCCCCCAGGCCTCCCCTACTTCTTACCTAGTAACCATCTCTCATTTGTTACTACCTGCCTTGACAGTTGCCCTTGTACAGGAGCGGAGTCTTTATCACACATCACCTCCACAGGCTCTGCCTCCTAAGCGATTCAGAGCATTCAGATCCCAGTGTCCTCTGACCTAGCCTCCAGCCCTCTGTCCTTGGTCACTCAGACCAGGGCCCACACTCTCCCTGGCCAACGCTCCTAGACATGTCTGTAACCATACAGCTTACCCCTGCTCTCCCTACAGCTCCTCCTGAGCACATGTTCTCCTACTCTGCACCACTATATCCTGCTGGAATCCCAGGTTACCATGTGCCTACTCCTACATGTCTCCCTATACCCTGGCAGCTAGAGGGAGGCCTTGCCTGTGTACCCCAAAGAGGTCCTCTATGGCCGGGTACTAATGGCCCTGAATCAGCTCCCTGGCGCCTTGCAAGACTGTCACTCAGCAGGCCTACAAGAAGCCAGTCCATCTGACTTCTCTTTGGGATTGAAATTCTGAAAACTGCACCCACTGGTGCTATGGTCAGGAACACAAGTGCTGGAGGCCAGAGCCAAGGGACACCCAGAAGTCTTAAAGCTGACCACCACAGGGGAAAGCACGCTGCTCTCAGATTCAGGAATGGCAACATCAAAACAGCCTGCCCCAGAAGCCAAGCAAGGCACTAGTCCTGGGGTAGGGGCTCTGCAGAGGGCATCACCTCATTCCATAAACATTCCATCAAGGCACAGAGCACTGCTGAGCCTGCAGCAAATAGCCCAGGAGCCACCTGCCCTGAAGGACAGGACATGCCGAAACAGCCTACCCAAAAAGACTCAGGGCTGAGCCCAATTCTGCCATGAACTGCCAAGGACCCTGGAAGACACCACAAGCACGTACTCCCCACCTCCGCCAAATTTGGGTGTCCATCCTTCCTGCCTACCACCAAAGAAACCAACTAAGGAAGAGAGTTACACACCTTGATTCAGAAAATACATGCAGCAGAGAGCAAGGGATAGCAGCCCCTAAGAAGCCACAGGGCCTGGAGACCACCATCACCCAGCCTAGGCCAGGTCCTCGGGGTCCCAACCTCAAGTGGTGGCATGCCCAGAAATCATGCCCAGGGAGCCCAAGATGGAAGGAAGCTCTGCTCCTGGTACAATGACTAAGTCCCCACTTCTCAACCCTCCTCAACCTTGATCCTGGGCAGAAAGTCCAGAGCAGGATGGGTGGGGGTGGCTCTGCCACCTCCCCTGGACTCTGGTCCCAATCAGAGCTGTCCTCCAACCAGCAAGGAGAGACAGGGCAAATACTTCTTGTAGTCTCCTGGGCATATGACACCAAAAATGCCCATGGGAACAGAAATGGGGATGGACCAGAGATGTGGAGATTGGCTGGCTGTAGGGGCAACCCTACTGTTCCTTCCAGAATGGGCCTGAACCCCAAAGCTAGCACCCTCCAGTGGGTAATGACCTCTAGTGGGCCAGCAAGGTCATATTCCATACCCACAAAGTCTTCAGGAGGGAGGACGGTCATCAGGGGAACAGCTCAGAGGGTCTTGTAGCCAACACATCCCCACCAGGCTCCACCTCAGCTCCACACAGAGTTAATCATTCCTACATGAGCCAACCACACACACACACACACACACATACACACACTCACTCTCGTGGTTTCCACAGCACACACCTGTGACTCAGGTAGCAAGAGGCAGGCCAGAGAAGCCTGGTTAGGGCAGATAGATACTTCTGGAGCCCATGAGGGGAACACTTATACTCATACCCACCTGGGCAACTCATCACTAGACCCTCAGCTGGAGGGGGCATAACTCCCTGGAAAAGGTCTGCTTCAATTCCAGCTTTTCTAGCAAACTTGTGAATTGTGATTCAAAACCGAACTGCAAGACCTCCATCAAGTGTCCTGATTTCCTAGGCACCTTATACAGGTGAAGCAACTGAAGAAGGTCAAAGAGATGATTTTGCCAGTGGTGGCCCACACTGCACTAGATTAAGAGATAGCACCCGCTCACCACGCAGGGTGGTCTAGTCACCAGTAAGTATCAAACATGGAGAACCTGGGTGGGAGAGAAGAGGACGGCAGGTAGCTGGTGGGTCAGGAGAGGCTACAGAGCCACCTGACCCCAAGTGTAGGGCTTACTGGGGTGAACATGGAGCAATGGAGAGCCATGAAAAGGGCTAGGTAGGGGAGGTCAGAGCTCAAGGACAGAAAGCTGGTCCCAACTTAGACAGACAAGGGGTTGACCCACTCATCTCTAGGCCTCATGCCCCTGTCCTTCACCACCCCTTTTCTTAAGAGTCACAAATTCTGCAATGCATGCTCCTTGCTCTCAAAATATCTTCTCTAATGTCTCCAGTTCAAATCCAGAGCCATGTCCAGCCCTATCACCAATGCCTAAGTGCCCATGGCTTCCAGGATCTTGGGGACATCTCAATCTGATTCCTTTTTTTTAAAATTTTATTTATTATATGTAAGTACACTGTAGCTGTCTTCAGACACTCCAGAAGAGGGCGCCAGATCTCATTACGGATGGTTGTGAGCCACCATGTGGATGCTGGGATTTGAACTTATCACCTTCAGAAGAGCAGTCGGGTGCTCTTACCCGCTGAGCCATCTCACCAGCCCCTCAATCTGATTCCTGTCCCCTCAGCTAGGAGAGGAAAGACAGTAATTCCTGAGGAGCTGGTCTCCAGCGTGGCATGTGACTGAATGGCCACCAATCCTGGAGAGCAAAGCCAAGGTGCCAGGAGGGAAAGGCAGAGGCCTCTGGCTGCCAGGAGTCCTAGGGTGGCCCAGGCCCAGGGGGCGGGGTTGGGGGAGCTGCTTAGGAACACAGACAGCTGGGCAGAGCGCCTTCGCAGGGCCCCCAAACCAAGAGCAGTTGCAACATCTCTAAAAGGCCATTCTGTATGGCATAACAAGAAGGTATGCAACAGACAACAGGGGTCTGAAGTGAGGACGCTCTGCCATGGCCCCTGAAGGAGGCCTTCAGCTTGAGCTCCACCTCGTTTCTCCCCGTCATGGCCCACCCGCGGGGATGCTGAGCTGAAGGAACGGTTTGTGTTTTTGCTGACACATGCTGCATGGTGCCCAGTGCTGTCTGGGGAGCACCTGTCTGGTGAAGCATCTGGACACCAGGCCTCCACTTTCCAAAGAAGTTACATGGCCCTGCCAGCTCCTCTCCAGAGCACGGGGCATCTTCCAGTCCCAGCAAAGCCAGAGGTTGATTCCATAGGCTCAAGCTTGTCCCTGCCCTCCAGAAGTTTCAGAAAGAGATCAGGATCGAAGCCGGCCACTCAGAAGCCTCACAGGCTAAGCATGCCATCCAGCCAAAGGCCTGGAACCCCATCCCATGACCCCTGTAGGGGGAGCAGAACAGGAGGCAGAGAAGCAACTGGTTTGAAGACAAAACTGAAACTCAGACCGCCTGGTGCGACCCTTTGCATGACCTAAGGCAAAAACATAGAGGGCAGTCAGTAGCCAGTGTGGGAAAACAGCAGACAATGGGAGGGGTGGCCACCAAGCCCCTGAGGCCCAGGTAAGCCGGCCTAGAACTTCACTTCAGAGGGCCGGGACAAATGAAGCACCTCCTGAGCCTGTAAGCAGCTACTCCAGCCACCTGGACTGTCACCGCCTGACCTCTGCCCGGGGCCAGCACGGACACTTAAGCTAAATTGGTCAATTATGGGATACTTAGATCCCTCACGGGGCTTCCCAACCTCCCTGCACTCTGGGCTGCAGCACCAGGAAGCCAGTTGAATCAGTAACCTCATTACAGCCAGCACACACCCAGTGGCTTTGAACTCCGCAGGGCTTATCCACAGGCACTGCAGGATTTACATACACACACACACACACACACACACACACACACACACACAGAAAGAAAGAAAGAAAGAGACTGAGACAGACAGACGGACAGACGGACGGACAGAAACAGGGCCTAGCCTAGACCTAGCCTACCATGCTCCCCTCCCCTCCCATTCAGGATGCTATAGCCTTTGCTAACAGCCATCAGCACCAGCTCTGGACTCCAGGATGCTGTCTGGGAAAGTTGAGTCTGGTCTCCATGGAAGATAAGACATTGAGCCTATAGCTCCTGAGTCCCTAGTCCAGCTGAGAGAACTTGCTTCTGGAATAGGACATCAGAAAGGATAGACTTGAACTTGAGCAAGGAAGACCCTTAGCTACACACATCTAGAGCCTCAGTGTCCCAATGCCAAGCCCAGAAACCTTTTCTTCACCCTCAGGGTCTCGATGATCCCACAGTGGAGGCTCCCTCAAGGCCAATCTGGTCACTAGCACCATCCAATACACTGGGCCTGTCTGTTCTCCCAGAAGGCATAAATTTATGACCACTCATCTGTTCCCTCACCTTTCTGGGAGACCCCTACATCACAAGCCCCAGGCTTGGGATGTATCAGCCAGGGCGTTAAGGGACTTCCCCAAGAACAGGCCAAAGGCGTAAGTGGAAAAGAGAGTAAACTGCAAGAAATAGGAAGAAAGCAATCCTGTCCTCCAGAGCAGTGAGTGCCACTAACCAGGGAAGGAAGAGACTCTACAGACCAGGCCAGGTCGGCCTGGGCCTTCAGTGTCTGTGGGAGCCTAAGCCTGGGGCTCCAGAGCCAGCAGTCCCATGCACTGCCTCTAACCCACCTCTGCACACACTCAGGAGGCCGGAGACAGCTCCACCTACCACCCTGGTCCAGGCCTGCCTTACAGCCTCTGGTCTGGCTACGCTTATAATGCAGCCCCTCCTCTGCCAACGTCACCACGGGCTGAAGGACAAGGAGGCTGTGCCAAGCAGGTGCACCCTAATGACATGGGGATGGAGGCCACCAGCAGGCCTGGAGTTCCCTTAGAAAGAACTCAGCACAATGCTGCTAGATTCCCAACGGCCAGGTCACAGTGCACTTGTGTGCATGCATACACATGTAACACGATCTGGACAGAGACTGCAGATATAACTATGTCTGTGCCATGCCCTGGGGACTTGTGAGGCTGCCTTCCTCTGGTCCCCTGCCACAGACCCCCTATGGATCATACCGCCAGACAGTGTGGCCCTAGCAGGGTGAGGCAGAGTAGCCAAGCCACTGGATCTTCAGGTAGAAAGTACCACTTGCTGCCCCGCCCCCCCCTACCCCGCAACCTTCCACAGCCCAGTAGAGCTTTTCCCAGCATCCCAAAAAGCTCTCAGCTTGACAATCAAGGAGTCTCTACTCTGCAATGACTCTTGAGGAAGGAGGGCGAGCCTCCCAGGGGCAAGGGTCCAGAGCCTCACAGTGAGATCTCAGATCTGCCCATCGTCAAAAGGCAAAATAGCTACTTAGCCCAGGGGTGGAAGCAGCTCAGGGCTCCTGGGGAACTGGACTGGGCATGGACCCCACTCTTGTAGGCAGCTTCTTGAGGTGCTGACAGAACAGGACCTAAGCAAGTTCAAGAACAAGTTTTGGCCCAGCTGAAGATCAGGGCTGGGCCTGTCTGGGAAATCAATTTGCAGAGCAGAGAACCACACAGAGACATGATACTGAAGTGCCAAGGCAAACAGACCCTACCACAGGGTTTCCCATCACTAATCAAGGCTGCCCCTGGGTCAGCCATGAGGTCCTGAATTAAGTGCCAGTTACACAGCAGGCACCCAATGGATACATATCAGCACCCTCTCCAGGCGGGCAGGTCCTGAACCGATCAGGACAGATTGAAAAGAACAGCAGCCAGACTCACAGAGCCACATGAAGTTTAGGAGGCCCTGAGAGGCCCACAGCACTGGCCTGTTGCCTCATGGTGGGGTGGAAAGCAGCACCAGGTAAGTGTTGGGGGGGGAGTGCGTGTCTGTGCACACCCAGGCCGCTCCCCACACATCCTAGGCCAATTTTATTTCGCTGCTTTCTGCTCCGTTTCACGCTCATTCAGCTGCTGAGCTAGACAATTGCTTTGTAACTCTAGGGTGCAATTTCCCTGTCTGTGAGGCGCTGGGGCACGACTGCTCAGAACATCTCGCACCAGGCTCTGGTGGGTGTGCTCACGCGAAGTCCTTCGCTCCACCAGACTCACTGAGCCTTGGGGAGACTCATGCAGCAGCTGGGGTCTGTCCAGGGAACCTAGGCAGGGACACCCCGCCAACGGGCTGCAGCTGTATGGTCTCGATGCCCAATTTTCACCTCTATCCCCAGACCCAATGGCATCGGGGAATCTCAGGATGGTTTTTGGCTCAACCCTGGTGACCCGCCCCTATCCTGAGGCAGAGGCCCAGAGAGGCCTTGGATACAGGCCTCACCTTGGGAAAGAGTCACACCCCACAAAAAGCTCTATGAACTCCCAACCAGCTTAGGACAAAACAGGCTCCATGCCCAAAAGCCTTTAAAAACAAGGAATGCGTCCATTTTACAGATGCAGATGGCTGATATCAATTGTCCAGCTACATCTGTCCTTCAGGGTCCTCTGTGGCTGTGAGGGAGAATATGGCCGTGGAAGAGAGTGTGAATAAAAAGAAGGCACAGGGAAAGAACAATTATACCTTATAACCAGGACACGCTGCAGGCCCACAGGTAGGCAGACAGCCCATCTCCCCCATCCCAGCACTGAAACAGCCTGTTTTAAAAGCACTGGGGGGCTGATGCGGTGGCTTAGTGGGTAAGGTACTTTCTATCAAGGACTGAGTTCATCCCTGAAATGTCCATGGTAGTGAAAAGGAAGAAGCAACTCCCAGAAGTTGTCCTCTAACCTTCATACAAATGCTGTGGCGCATGTGCCTGTATGTATACACACACACACACACACACACATGTAATTTGTTTTTAAATAGCATTGGGACAAAGGTTTGGAAGGTGATCCCCAAATGGACACACTCCCAGCCACAATCCAGATACCTATACTCTTGAGAACCAGGGCTCCTGTCTTCATCCCTGGCCCAGCTGATAATAGTTCCCATGAAAATCCAGCAGCCAATCTGATACCTCAAGGCCCTGCCCAGCCCACAAGCTTTAGGCCTAAGGAGAAGGGAGAGAAGACAGGTCTTGGCTTGTCCTGGCCCTAGGCCATCTGCAAGGTTCCAGGCAGGCCTACATCTTAAGACAGCTGAGCAAGGTTTACCACTCTCTGCAGACCCTGGCCTGAACATGCGCATAGCAAGACCCCATTCCCCTAGAAACAGGAAGCTCCAGGCTGCCTCGCTGACTGCTGGTCCCAAGACTATCTCATACCACCTTCTATGCAGTTTGATTCTGCCCACACATGTGGATCCTGGAGTTCCTTTGGTATGTGCAGCCAGCCCTTGGGTGGAGAGGAACAGGCCTGAGCACCCCTCCATTGTCCACAGAGCGACAACCTCTCTGGAACACTCCCTTTCCTAGAGGAAGGTATGAGGATGGGATAGGGATCCCCACTCTTACACTCAACCCTCAGAACAGTTACATGAGGAGGCATTAGCGAGGAAGTCAGAGGGGCCTCCCTGAAGAGGTACACCTAGCCCCAGCCCTGAAGGACATGCACAGCTGGAAGAGCCGCCCAGGCCCTAGACCTGGGAGCCAGCCCACAGCAGCTGTCCCATGTGATCAAGCTGCAGGCTCGACTCTGCACCCCACACACCCCATAGACTCTGAGCAGTGCAGACCTGGGCTGTGTGTAGAGCTCCCCGCCCTCGGTGACTCCTTCCGGTGGGCCTAGCTCTGAGCCCACAGCTGAGACAAATGCTGGTGCCCAGCACAATAGTCACAGCCAGCCCAAAGAAGAACACAGCCAGACAAGTCCACCACCACAGTCAGACCACCATCAGGGGATCACTTTTTCTCTCGCTAATACTTCCTTAGTCAACAACGAAGTCTCCTCCAGAATTTCCCAAAAGAAATGCCCAAATCGGTAGGCAGCCGGGAGCCTAAACATGAACTGCCTAGTCAGGCCCAAGCTGGACTCCAAGCCCAGCCTCCTGAGAGTCATGTGACTCTGTTATTTCGGGACTCCCGGAATGTGCTCTATTTTGGGTCACAAGGGCTCTGATGTTACTAAAAGCCCCCTCAGGCAGGCCCCAAGCTCACCAGGTCCCCAAGTACCACACAAGAGGGTGGCGGGAGGTCTAGAGCCCAGCTTCTGGAAACCTGTTACCCTCACAAGCAAATGGGCCACTAAGAGCTGAGAGGGGCAGTGCAGTATTGAGACCTTTGGACTCTGCAGGCTCAGCCTTCCAGTCCCACCATCTAGGCTGAGGCCAGCCCTTACCCCAACTCCCAACTGGCATGGAGGAAGACCAGCCCTGGAAAGCAGAGCCAGGAAGCAGGGGCTGCCTGGGGCAAATTTACCAACCTCCCTTTCTTCCCAGATCTGTCCCATGCACATCAGCTCAGTTTGCAGAAGCTTGGAGGCTGCCTGGACCACCAAACACACAGGGCGCACACTGGAAAGAGCCCTCGGTCCCAGACCCCAAAAGGGGCAAGAGAGTGAAAAAGGGATGGCCAAACTTTCCTAGACACTTCAAGTCAGACCCAAGCTGTCAGTGGGGACCCTGGATGAGCCAGATCCTCTGACACTCAGCCCCCAGGAGGGATTAGGCTATGTTGACAAAAGGGCTTAGGCAGTAGCCACTTAAATGGACCTTCAACTGCACTGGACTTCAGAGCTGGTCACAAGCTTAGTAAAAAATAAAACGTAATCAGAGCCCAGGACTCAGCCCTCAGCCCTGGGGCACGGGCTGCCTGGGAGGCCACAAGCTGGTCCAGAGAGCCACCACTCTGTGAAGCCAACACAGCAAGCTCTAAGACATAACTCCTCTTCATGGAGACTCCAGCCCAGCCGCCTGCAACATCATTGCCAGTTCTGTATGTGTCAACTTTGAGAACGGGCTCTGTCTCTCCTGGGGTGGTGTTCCCATCTCAAGACCTAGCCAAAGTAGTGCCAGAGGCCCTGGCCATGTCCCAGGCCAGAGACTGAGCAAAGCATTCCTGTCTGGAGGACCCAACTCTGTGTGCACATCAAGGCTTGAGTGGAGGAGAAAGAGCTGTCTCAGGAGCCCCCACCCCACCCCCACCCCACCCCAGGCCCCACAGCAACAAGCCACAGTAACAAAGCTTTCTTGTCGGCTGACTTTGGCAGGGGGTTACAATGCCAAATCCACCATTTGTAGCCTTTCCCAGTCAGTTTCTCAACTGCAACAGGGACAGGAGTTTATAGCCCGGGAGCTAGACCCCCAAGCTCAGGTATGCTCCCACCATCTCTATCACTACTTATAAGGATGAAGCTGTGACACACTTGTAACACTAAACAGTCACTTTGCAGCAGACCTGTTTGTGAGAAGGCTGGAGGTTAAGGAGGTACCACCTCCCCAAATCACCAAAAGTCCTGGCAGCCATGCTGGGTTCTGATCACCCCTCAGGGTAGCCAAAATGCATCCCAAACCTCATAGGGGGTGGGAGGCAAAGAGCTTCGTCCATAATCTGCTGTCCTGATTTCCAATCAGCACAAATTCTTCACCAGCCTGACAGCCTGGCTGCTGTCCTCACCACCAAATTAATATCTTTCCCGGAGCTCATTTATAAAGTCTCCCTACCCTGCTTCCCTCTGGCTCCCAAACCCCAGGGAGAGCAATGACTCGGGGGCTCTGACCCTGCTTGGTTCTACTCCTGGAGTTGGCAGGCTGTTTGGGGCTGGGTGCTGCTGGCGGGAGGGTTGCAGGACAAGAAAATGATCCTTCTGCCGATGGGTTGTCTCCCCTAAATACTGAGAACTAAGGGTGCTGGAGCGTGGGGCCCCAGTTCTGGGTTTAATCAGAGACCCCGAGTGACCGTGCCCACCTAGGTTTGGTCTACTGTCGGGAAACGGCAAGATCGAAGACTCTGTCCTGGGCAAAGAGACAGCCAGGGGCCAGCGGCCTTCTCCAAGCCACAGCCCGACGAGCCGGGAAGAGCAGTGGCCTCCCGGAGCCCAGCGCGTCGTCCCCATCCCAATGCCAGGGAGGCCCGGAGCCCTCCAGCGAGCGCAGAAGTTGCTCCTCCGGCGTGGCTCGGTTCCCGGATAGCTAGAGCTGAGCGCCCCGGGGGTCCGCGGAAGCGCGAGGCGCAGCGTGAGGGTCCCTCTCCACGTCCCGAGCGAACCTGCGCTCGCGCCAGTCCCGCCGCCCACTCCCGCTCCTCGGCAAGTCAGAGGCCCGGCGTCCTCGCCCTCTCGCGCCGCGCGCCTGGGCCCGGGAAAAGTTGCCCTGTGCCCACTCGCCTCCCCGGGCCCGGCGCGCTAACTCTCGGTACCGCCACGGCTCGGGGCCAATGGGCCCGGCCGGACCCCCCGCGCGCGCTGCGCACGCGCCCCCGCCCCGCCGGCCCCGGCCCCCTCCCTCGCCCGCTCCGCCGCGGCCAGCACTCACCGAGCGGCAGGAAATGTTTGGTGTCCATGTCTGCGACTAACTCATGCCCAGCTGGCGGCGGAGCAGCGGGGCGGCAGCGCGGCGGCCCCCGGCGCGGCCCGCCCGGGGCCCGGGCGGCGGGGAGCCGGCGGCGGCAGCGGCGGCGGCGGCGCGCGGAGGCCGCGGCGCGGCGAGTTGTTGCAAAAGTCGCCCAACAATGTAAACTACTTGTGCCTGCGCGCGCCCCGCGCGCGCGCCCGCCGCCCGCGCCTCCGCCGCGCGCCCGCGACCCGCTCCGGCCCGGCCTGCAGCGGGGGGAGCGGCGGGGGGCCCGCGACGGGCGCGGACTCGGCGCAGCGCCGCCGCCGCCACTCGCCCCGCCCGCAACCGGTGCGCGCCCCGCCCGCCGCCGCCGCCGCCGTCGTCGCCGCCGCCACCACCACGGCCACCCCGCGCTCGCAGCCCGGCCCCGAGTTGTGAGAGCCCTGCAAACTTGCAAGTTTGCATCTTCCAAGGGTTCCCGGGAGCCGTGGGGCGGCGGCGTGGGAGGAGGGCGGGGCGGTGGGGTAAAGCAGCCTTCCCTTCCCGACTGCCCAAAAACCAGGCGGCCCGCGGTGGAGGAGGAGGAGGAGAGCCGGGCCGGGAGGAGAGCTCCGCGGCCGGGCCATTGTCTGTGCGGACACACAAAGAGGCCGGCCGTGGCCGCGCGAGGACCCTGGTCCTGCAGGGCTCCTTACAGAATAGCCGAGGCCCTGCGCATCCCGGTGGATACATGGGGAAACTGAGGCCGTGGAAGGGCGGTGAACCAGAAGCAAACAGCTAGGCAGGGAGATGCTGCTCTTTGGACGTCCCAGTCCCCTCTCACCTAACACGCGAGAGGCCCAAAGAGGACCCTGGTGTCTGGCCTGTGGCCAGACAAGCGGAGGGGCCTGGGGTGCTGCTCGGGGTACCCATGTTAGCCCGACGGCTCTCACCCTCCTCGGAGACGCGGGGCTCAAAGGGCGCTGCTGCTGGCTTCGGACATCACCCGTGGCCCCAGGCTATTTTTATACCTTGGGTAGCTCTCTGCCCTGACTTAAATTCATGATTTGTTTGCTTAAAAACGAAAGGAAGCACTCCTACCCAGGGAGAGCCTGGGCCTCCTCCGCAACCCGCCCGCCGACTTGGGCAGCTGGAATTCGGATTTGGGTGTGAGCTACCTGAGCGGAGCCAAGCCAGCCTCCCTAAGCGCAGTGTTCCCCCTGCGCCAAGCCAGGCAACCGGCAGTCCCGCCTCCCTCCACTCCCAGCTGGTGCCTGCCAGACCAAAATCCAGCGTGGAGGCCCTGGCATAGGGGTTTACCAAAGTCCACAGGCTGCACAGAGTGGGTGCTGCCCAAAGAAAACACCTCCCCTCAAGACACAAAAGAAAGCTCTGCGTGGGCCCACTACCGCCGCCCTCCAGGACTGCACTTTTTCTCTGTAAAAAGCAATAGTTGTGGGACTCTATCTTAAAGATGGCTTTTAGCAGCATACCAGAAAAGCTATAGACCTGTCTTAGAGGAAGGCCATGTCTGGTCCTCCTATGCGGTATGGGAAACAAAATGGGGGTGCTAATGCCCTGGGTTGTGTTACAAACTAGGCCCTCTTTCCCAGACCTGCTCCATCACCTGGGAGTTCCCTTAGTGTGGCACACAACTTGGGGTGCTTCTGGTAGTGCCTGCATCAGACAGCACAGCTCCGTTGGACCCACTGGCCAGGCAGAAAACCCCCAGATTCCTTCCTTGACAGGGCCATTTTGAGACTCCACTGGCAGGCCATGAGGGGGTAGAACTAACTCCCTGTGTCAACAGCAAGGCCAGAGAGCAGATAGAGAGTATAAGTTTTACCTTAGGGACGTGTTATCACAGTAGAGCTAAGACCTGTTCTTCAAAACGAGGGTCACACGTGGTGACCAACAATAAAGTACCAACTTTCTACCCTGGCCAGTGAAATCTGGGCTGCAGACAGCCTGCTCACGCTGAGTTTCAGAACAGAAAGGATGAGGAAAGGTCTGTGGGGGTGGATAGAGAAACTTCAGTGATCTCTGTCCCCCAGTACTGTGGGCCGTTAGTTCTATCAACAAATATCAGCAGACTCTACTGAAGACTTGACCATAGATTCTCACAGAAGGTGTGGTCAAGATGGGCAGGGCAAGGGCACATCCCAGCTCTGCCTTGCAACTCTTTAGTGGCTAAGCCAGGCCACTCTGCTCTTGCCCTCAGTTCCCTGACCTGGAAAGTGCAGACAATCCCATCCTCCATACTGGGTCATTGAAATAACTAACCAGGCAATGTAGAGACTGTTCGGCCAGGATGAGGCTTGCCAGAAAGTAGATATTTTGTCACAAGATAGGGAAGACTGGTAGGCGAGAGTGGCTAATTATGACTGCAGAAGCCTTGGTTCAGCTTAGAGCAGTGCAGGCCGAGCTAAAGCACCATCAACAAGGACAGGAAGGCAAGGCCCAGGCAGCCAGGGACTCTGGTGACTTCCTCATGGCTGGTCCTTGAGCTGTGCCATGAAGAAAGGACATGTTTGTCCCTTTGAGTCAGGATGACACATCCAGGTAGAAGGACTGGCATGTAGTGGCCTGGAGGTGGGAAGAAGCAGTAAGCCAGCCTGGCCATCCCCAAAGCTGGCAATGGCATTTGAGGTCACCTTAGGTGGTGGACAGCCTGATTTGCTGGTACTCACACCCTCCCCATCCGAGCCCCACCCCCACCCTCACCTCACCCCTTGCTGTGGGAAGCTGTAAGTGCTGGGAGACAGAGAGGCCTAGGCAGGCAGGTTTCCATGTGGGGACTTTAGCTGGGGACAAAAACAGTGGCAGTTTCCAGAGGTAGTACCTGCTCCTAAGAAGCTCGGCCTCTGCAGGACTTAAGTGGACAGTGGCAAACAGAGGTCCAGACCCTGCTGATTCAGATCAGTCTCACATCTAGCCTCAGCAGCCACAGTCCTGAGCACCTCTGAGCCTTGTCCCTAGTATAGGACAGGGACACAGGTGCCCAGGAAAGGGCAGGCAGGTTACTGGAGGGAGGGCCCTACCTCAAGCCCCCCAATTCTGGAGTGGAAACATGACCAGGCTGCTTGTTATTTCTGCGCCCACTATATTCCATCTTCCCCTCATCTTGGGTTCTTTGGTGCAACTGAACCCACACAAAACTGCCCAAGGCAGGGGCTGTCCCAGAGTGGTCAGGCCCAAGCTGACATGGCCTTTGTACCATGTGCTCAAGCAGCCCAAACCTCTGTGCTGACACCCCTCTGCTCCTGCCTGCCATCTGAGAGCTATTTGTTTAGTTTGGGTTTACTTTTTGTTTGTTTTTAACTCCCTGAAGGAAGCTTTTTAAGGTGCCTTGGCCCTTTTCTCATACTGCCTCTGCTCAGCCTTGTAAACAGCCTGAGGATCACCTAGTGAATGGGGTTTTTAAAGGCCAGTGTTGCTAGGCACCCTGAGGCTCCATCAGGTGGATAGCTAGAGTCCAGCTCATCCTGGGACTCAAGGGAGAGTGGGCTGTCTCCATTCCATTCTCAGTAGAATATTCTTGATCAGGAAGTTGAGATCCTGAAGTAGTGGTAGGTACCAGGGAGTGCAGAGCCCTCCACAAGGTAAACTGGAGTTTAGCATTCTGCCAGTTCTACTTCTGAACTCTAATACCCTAACTCTTGTTCACCTCCCCTGTGGCTCAGCTTGGAGTGACAGTGAGCCTAGCTTGGTGAGAGTAGACAAAGGTCAGAAAGGCGAGGTTACATGGAGCTGTGACTAGCCCAAGGGTCCAGACTCATCCCCCTGTCCATGCCTGAATCTAGAGGATAAGGGAGAAAGAATACTATTTGGCCCTTGGTGGACTCCTATCTATCCTGATTGGTGGCCACAAAAGACAGAGGTACCTCTGGGTCAGGACCCTGGGAAGGGGGGATGTTTTTAGTCCTAGGGGAATCTTTATGTCTATCATCGGTGGTAGAGAAGCATGGAGAGAGACAGATAAGGAATGCTTACAATCAGGACCTCTATGGAGAGGGACCAGGATTAGCGAGGAAGGGACAACTTTGAGCAAAACCCTGTGAGCTGCAGGAGCTTCCAGAGAATCCAAACCCAAGGCCAAATTAAGTAGTTCCAGGGGTGCTGAGAAGAGTGGAGGGACAAGGACAAATCAGCCCTGAGAAGAGGATGCTTGCATTTCCAGATGCCAGGTCTGCAGCCCACGTCTCCTCTAGTGCCTTCTCAGCAAAATAAGAGCCTCCTCCCTATTCTATTGGTAGAGCGATGATAGAGGCAGCTGGGGCCCAGCATCACGGGTACCAGCCAGAGGTCAAATTTCCCACAAAGCCCCCCAGAAGACTGCCAGCCTCACACACCTACACCCAGGCACCCACAGGGTGTGGGTCAGACAGACAGGGAAGGAGATGGCTGGTAAAGCTGAAGACCAGAGAGAAAGGACAGCTGACAGAGTTAGAAAACAGAGTGCCGTGGGAAGTACCAGGAGCAGGAGAAGGCCCAAGCCACTAACTCTACTGTAGCCCTTGGACAAAGGGCCTCTGTGAACTCCGTCTCTTCCTCTGGAAGACAGGAGGACAGGATCAGTGGATCACAGAGGACATTTTGGCTGAAAATGAGATGATGACCATAGCCAGGAGCTGAGGACACCAGGGGAGACTCTCAGCCTAGGACAGGATCCCAACCTCACCTGCATGGAGGCCGCACACTCTCCGCACTGCCCGCACCCTGCCCCTCTCCATGCGTAGCCCATCAAGCGAGGAGATAATGTGTTTTATCGGGGCATTTATTATCGACAATTGCTCCATAAATTTCCTGTTCACATACATATACATACGAACTGGATAAATATTCAGAGGAAACCTCCCTACCCAATCCCCTGATGTCGCCAACTTGCCCCCATAAAGATAACGGGAAATGATTCATAATATTTATTTGACAGACATGATATGAACTGTAATAGTCTGTTGGGATTAAAAATATCCGTCTGTCTCTGTCATCCACCAATGTGGTTTAAATATTACGTATGTGGCCACTGCGGCAGCAGGAGAGGCAAACGGTTATTGATAGCGCCATAAAGAGGCGTCACTTTTGCATTGAAGAATGGGTAAAGTAAGCCTGGAGTTTGCTGGGTGCTCCTCCTCCGGGCTTGCAGCAGGAAAACCTGTACTTGAAGTGCTGCTCTCCCTTGCCTGGCCCTCCAGCCAACAAATGAGGCAAAGACACACCCCAGCACACATCATCCAGCCAGCGCTGGCTCACATGGCTCAGGAGAGGAGTCCTGGCCAGGCTCCAGGCTGCAGCTCAGCCTGAGGAGGCAGCCATCCCCTCAGCAGGTCTGGGACCAGCTGCAGGTCTTGGGAATAAAGACTCCCAAAGGCCCACACTCGACCTCCTACTGGTCAGGATGTCAGACCTCCACCCAGCACAGAGTAAGCAGTACTCCTTCCCCCACCCAGCTTCCCCAGCTTTATCCCCCTTCCCAGTTCCCTTTGCCCTGAGGATGAAGTCCAGTCTCCTAGCAAAACTCACCAGGCTTGCCCTCTCCCTCCCTCCCTGAGTCAGCTTCCTCCTGCTCGCCAGCCCTACCCACAGCCACCCCTCCTTCGTCGCTGAGGAAGGATGGCTGCCTTACACCTCAGCTAAGCTGGCCACTCCACATTTTACCTGAAGGCCCAACTTCCATGTGACACCGCAACAGTCTGCGGGCTCCACCCATTTGCCAATATATCCACACCTGTGTGCACACCACACACACACACACACACACACACACACACACACACACGTCCATCTTTTTTAACTCCCTGGGGCATGCTTCTATCCATAGCCCTCCATGTCCGTACCGGACAACATCCCAGCACTCAGAAGGTTCATGGAGGGACACAGGGGCATTGTTTTGAAGGGGTCTGAGGCAGGCATTTCCAATTCCTATTTATATCACAGTCCTCCTCCACTTAGACCCCACCCCCCAAAATACTTTCCACCCTAGAACCTCAGTTTATCAGTACATAGTGTGCCCCCACCCCACCCCTACCCCCTACCCCTACACACACACACACACACACACACACACACACACACACACACAAAACCCCTGTCTCAAGATCTAGGTCCCTCTGAGACAAAGGCTCATTTATTCAAGAAAACTTTTAGGGGCTTGCTTTGGAGAGCAGCCAATGGTCTGCAACTGAGACAATTTCTTAGAGGAGGTGCCTTTACCCCCATCCTACCTCACCCTGGGCCCCCAGTCCAGCCCGCATCTTGAGTCCCAGAGACAAGACAGCCACAATCCCTGGAGGAACCCAGTTCCTAAGCTGATGAATTACTAGCTCATGGTGACAATTGGCCTTTGTTTGTCCCTCTAATAAGGGTCCACTTCCCCCAAAAGAGCCTCTTCAGAACTGAGACACAAGGAGGGGCTGTCCTGCAAATGAGGTCACCCGGAGGAGCCTAGACAGATGCCTGCAGCCAATAGGCCTGAGGGCTTAGCCTCAGGCTTCAGAGCCACCGGAAATAAAGGAAACCATCACACCTTTATACCCTAGGACAGACCTGTTACTGCCAACAGCATCACCAGGAAGCTGAGGGTCGGCATTGGTCTTAAACCAAACATGCTGCCCTTTGTTACACCCTACCTCGTTGGGTAGGGAACCTCAACTCATACTTTGAAGCGCTCACATGGACAGGGGCCTCCCATGAGGTCCCTGATACTCAATAAATACTCAAGACCGGAAGGTTCCTACTGTCCTAAACTGGGGCTTCCCTTAGACAGGACATGTGTAGGCTTCAGGAGCTTGTCTACTTCCTCCACAGTCTCTTAGAACCCTGCCCCCGCAGGGTGATGGAGGCCCAGAAAAGGAAAAGAGATGTAAGAGGGAAACCGCCTTGGGTCTGTGGGCTGTGCAGGGGCTCAGCAACCAACCCTTTTTATGAACGTCTTTATTATGGAAAGCAGGAATTAGGTAGAAAGGTCACACTCTGGTTGAAGCTGCCTGGGGAGCTCAGACTTTGGCTAGTATGCACTTGTCTCTGAGCCACCTGATGGACACCCTGGTAGTAAGAGATCTAGACAGAATCCTAACATCACAGCTTCTTGTCCCAGGCTTTAATGACCGGAAGACTATTAAGACATTCAAGAAGGGAAGCCACAGCTCCACTTGCATCTTCCGCAACAGCAGAAGGAAAAGAACCCAGCTCTGCCTGTTCTGCACATCCTGACAGTCAGCTCTCCTCACGCGGCTGTGCACTATTGTTTGGAAGTTTGTAATTATTTGAGGGATGTTTAGCTGTTGAAACAGTATGGATGCTTAGGTTTGTTGTTGTTGTTGCTGTTGTTGTTGTTGTTGTTATTGTTGTTGTTCTCCAAATGTCTATGTCACTATTCTATTGCTATGAAGAGACACCATGACCAAAGAAAGCATTCAACTGGGGAATTGCATACAGTAATAGATGGTTATTTTTATTATAATCATGTAGGAGGCATGGCAGGAGCGTGGTGGCCCTCATATCACTGGATCATAGCTGAGAGTTCCATCCTGATCTGAAGGCAGAGAGGAAGGGGGGGAGGGGGAGAGGGAGAGGTGGCCTGGCATTAACTTTTACAAACTTAAAGCCCACCCCTAGTGACACACTTCCTTCAACAAGGCCACACCTACTCCAACAAGGCCACACCTCCTAATCCTTCTCAAACTGTGCACTCCCTAGTGACTAAGCATTTAAATATATGAGCCTATAGGGACCACTTTTATTCAAACCACCACACCAAGTAAATCACATGCTAAATCCAGTCACAGTGGGAAAATGTTGGGCACCCAGCTCTATGGGGCTCAGGGTGAGACCTACCTGAGCATATCTAACTTCTCCTGGCCAGTCAGGTTTCGGGCATCAATGCCCACCTCGATAGGACTGACCATGTAGTGCTCTTTCCATCAAACGATGTAATTTCTCTGAACCTGGCCTGAGTAATATGTTCTACACATGGTATGGGCAGCAGGATCCTGATCAGGATGCTGGAAGTTTTCTATGGTGCAAGGGCTGACAATTTCATGAAAGAAAAACTTCACTGGATCTGGGCCACATCTAAATCATGTGTCTGGAAGCTTCAAGATCACTCTAGTGATGATACTCTTGCTCCAAACTTCAAGGCACCATGGCAGCTGGACAATGCAGGTCCATGTGAGCTGATTCTATCCAGGGATGTGCCTTTCAGGGCTGTGCAAGAGGACCTCCCCATAGCTTGTTTGGCCTCTGGTCTCAACATTTAAGAAGTTCTGTACTTGGAAAGCCAAGAGGGACCCAAGTGCCTCCTTGCAGGTCAGGAAAACCACTGAGAGATACTGAGTGACTAGGAAAAGCACAGGCTCCTCCTATCAGGTAGCCACAAGGAGAACCACAGAAAGGGAGACTCTGCTTTGCCACACAGATCACAGCTCAGCTGAGAAATGGATGGGAGTGCCCAAGACAACTGCCCCTGTGATGAGGGGCACAGAGGATCTGGCCAGCCACAGGGTGCTTTGGTTTCCTCATACAAGCCTCTGCTAGAATTGCTATACTGTAATGTGAGGGAGAGTAACAGGCATGTTAGATGCGTGGATGGTGGGATCCCCAACACCCAGTGCACATGGTGAGATCTGGAAAGAAATGCACCCGCCGCTCATGGATGATGGTGAGGCTCTACAGAGAGCCTGAGCTTGCACGGCCTCCTCTTCGCTTTTTCTCATCCTCCTTCTCCAACGGATTTTATCACTTTCATAATAAGATATAGTTTGGCCAACCCCCCAACCCCCAGTCCAGAATGAGATCCAGCAGGACAGCCCCTTACCCCACTTTAGCTGTGTTGTCCTTACCCCATGTCACCCATGTAACATCCAGAAGCGGTCAGTGTTCAACACCCCACACACACACATACACACATACATACAACATGTTCCTCTCTTGAAAAGCACCCCCAGCACCACAGGCCTTCCTCAGGCCTGGCCAGTCCTCACCACGGTCAGCTCCCCTCCATTAGAAACCTGTGGAGCTGGGCGTGGAAACCAGCGTCTTCCTCGTATGATAAGAACGTGTTCCTCCTTCCCTCTCTGCACTGCGAGCAGATTTATCTGATCTGCCTACCCTGTCACTGGGCCAGGCAAGATTAATAATGCACTTAATTTCACAAGCACAGAAGGTTGCATCTAAATGGCCAAAATATTTGGACCACAGCATGACAAGTGAGCTCATTCCAGTGGTTTTAAAAGCTGATGCAGACATGGCTTGGCTTGGTTCATCGTTGTCTCATGCCAGCACAAGTGAATAGCTGGCACCTCCAAGAAGAGGGGACCCTGGCTCCAGCACTCTAGGCTCCAGCAGTGCAAACCAAAACCCTCAGTACCAGCATGCCGGACTCAAGGACTTCAAATCTGAGTAACCTAGACTTTAGTACCCCCAAGCTAGCACTTTAACCGCAACATGTTGGACCCAAGAACTCCAGATACCAGCACCTCTTCCCACAGAACCCCAGACCTTAAAACTCCCAAGCCCACAATCCTAGACTCAGGCAGTATAAACCCCAGCACTTCAGATGTCAGCACCCTAAACTCAGTATCCCCAAGGCCATCACTCACAAACACTTCCCAGGAGAGTGTGGAGGGTAAGGGTGCATGCATCGAGGAATGGCCACTCTGTAACATTCCCCAGCTGACACACTGGCATTGGACACATGTTCTGTGGGCCAAGTTCTGTCCAGAAGGAACCCAATGCACAAGGAGATGAGGGAAAAGTAACATTCAAAGGGGTCTCCCGGACCTCCTAACCAAGACTCAGGACACCCCACAAGCTCGCAGGCCCTGGGAGGTCTGTTCTTTCTCACACTCCAATTTTAAACATAGAGACTGAGGCCCAAAGATAAGACTCCCCCAGGCTGTCCAGGGAGTAAGGCCCCAGCCCTGCCCAGCCCCAGTAACCCCAGCTGTCAGGCTTCCTCTGGGCTGCCCTGTCTTGTTGCTGCCCCCAGGAAGTCTTGGAGCTGCTTTGTCTAGAGCCACTGGATGTGTGCCCTCTAGAGACAAAGCACTAACAGGATTTGTGGCTTTGCCATTTCTGCGATTATCCTTCTGAGGCTGAAGAGGAATTAGCACTGACCCCAGCCCCCGCTCCACTCAGAGGCATTTTTCTGTCTTGGTGCACCTTCCTCCAGACTGAGCTGTTCACCCAGCATAAGCAAAGGCTCTAGTTGTTTGTCAGCTCTCCTGTGAGTCCCCCAGCCCTCTGTCCCATTACCATGGAATCCAATTCTGACAAGGGCAGAGAGAGCTGGGCTTTACCGATGCTCTATGGTTAAATTCCAACTCCTGTGGCTGCAAGGCCAAGGCCAGCATCTTGGGGCTCAGACCCTTTCGTACATCAAAAGGCAGATTACAGAGCCTTTTGTGAACACTGTCATCCCTTTGGAGAGTCAGTTTCAGACAGGGTCATAGGTTCTGGAGAGTATGGAGAGCCCTTTTGGCACACTTCCAGATAGGGAGTACTTCAAGAGAGTAACAGTCTAACATCTCATAAATTGACTTCTCGTGGACAACACTGGCTTTTCTTAGTCTCCTTATAAAAGCTAACCACAGTGCTATAACTGCCCCCAGGGCTCATTTGGGGATACTGAAAAGTCCTAGGCAGGTGTCTAGGTTGTCACTATTTCAGGGGCTTTCTGATTGTCCCCAGTTTGTCCCTATGTCTGGATCCCCACCCCAGAATAGATTGGTACTCATACAAGTGAGGGGTTTGTGGCTGAGCCTCTTAGGACTGATGGCTCAGGATTCTACCACCTCTTGCCTGAATGTCCTAGAGCATGGCCTCAGTTTCCTCTCTGGTGCAGTGGACTTAATAATAGACAAGATACACAGCACAGTGTCTGTTATAAGCAGATAACACACAGTTTAGGTCATAGTTCGTTTTGTTTCTGCAGTGCCTGGCATTGAACCTAGTGCTTCATGCTTGCTAGGCAAAGCCCCTACTGTTGAGTCACATCCCCAAACACAAACGTTTTTACTTTAAAAGACAATAGAGAGCCTGACTGAGAGAAGGAAAGGAAAACTCCAAAACTCAGGCAACTCCTTTTGCATGACCAAGGAAGGCAGCAACGCATCACATCCTAATGAGGGGCCTCTCTGGCCCCCACCTTTAGGGTCTCATGAGTGGGTGATGCCCCTTTGACAGGAGAGAGGACAGCTGTGTCTCCTCCCCAGCTGGTACCTCCAACTGGAGCAAGAGAAAGTCAGGTTATATCTACATCCATTATCAGTCAGAAGTTGATGATGCAGATAACCACGAGGAGCCACCCAGGCAGGGAATTGAGAAAGGCCACAAATTTCACAGCAGTAAGGCCTGTGTTGTGTTGGCCTCTGAGCTCCAAGCCTGGACAAGATTCATAGTGCTTCTCCATTGCTTTCTATCCTCTATCCAGTTGGGGCAATAAAGCCTATATAGAGGTTGGAGTGGGAAGTGAACAGCAGCGTGAGTGGTTCCTGTTGTATTACGGTTATCAGGCCTCAGCCCAGAGCAGAGGCAAGATAATGGTTCCACTATGCACAGAAGAACAAGATAGTGGCACCCAAGCAGCAGCTTACATCTGAGGAAGCCAACATCTCTAAAGAACACAGGCTGGCATGTGATGGGCTGGATCAGAGGCCTGGGGCGATGGCATAGGAGTTCAGCAGGACAGGGTTAGTGGCACAGAGAGTGGCTAGACATGGTTTCTAGCTATAGTTCAGGGACATGGCTTTCTAAGGAGAAGAAAGATGTGGGGTCTGAGATGCACCACTGTGGGGATCCACATAATTCCTGTCCCTCCTATAGCCACCAGCACTGCAAGAATCCATCCAACCTAGAGTCCACTTCTGACCTAGTGCTTTGAAATAAAAATCTCACACATGATCCCGAAATCCAAACTGCCCTCTCCAGCTATAGGGATAAAATTGTGATACCAATTTATAATGTGGAAGATTTGGCCAAAGCTGTGCTTAGAGGAAAACATAAAAATTTCAAAGCTCCATCCATAACAGAGAAGTCCTAAAATCAACAATCTAAGGTTTATTTATTTTAGTAAAAGTTTACTTTTATTGAGTGTGCATGTGTGGGTGTGCCCACAGTGCACAAGTGTGTGAGTGGTGCCCTTGGAGATCTGAAGAGGGCATCAGATGCCTCTAAGGTGGAGTGACAGGCACTTGTGAGCCACACAGCAGTTACAGGCTCTGAACTCTGGCCCGCCAGCAGAGCAGCAAATGCTCTTAGCATCTCTCTCCGGCCCCACTAAGGCTTATCTTGAGATAATTTTTTTAAAGGAAAAAAAGTAAAATAAATCCAAAGTGAAAAGAAGGAAGCCTTGAAATAGTCAATATCTGAGCAAAAGTCAAGGCAACAGGGGCAGGTCAAGGGAAAAGGGAAAGGCAAAACATTCTTTGAAAAAGTCGACAGAACTGACAACCCTCAAACTAACCAACAGAAAACGATGGAGCCCAGAAGCATACAGAACCAAGGATGAGAACACCACTGCAGACTGGAAACCCCAGGGAGGATTAAACTCTCAGCCCCAGTACTGGCGAGATGGCACAGAGGTTAAGAGCACATGCTGGGCTTGCAGAGGACCTGAGTTCTGATCTCAGCACCAGTGTCAGGTGGCTCACAGTCACTGAAACCCCAACATTTGGAAATCCAGTGCTCTCTTCTGGGTTCTGAGCACCTTCACTCACACGCACGCATCCCTTCACACATACACACATAATTTTTTTTTTTAAAGATTTATTTTATTTATTATATGTAAGTACACTGTAGCTGTCTTCAGACACTCCAGAAGAGGGCGCCAGATCTTGTTACGGATGGTTGTGAGCCACCATGTGGATGCTGGGATTTGAACTTATCACCTTCGGAAGAGCAGTCGGGTGCTCTTACCCGCTGAACCATCTCACCAGCCCCCATAATTTTTTTTAAATCTAAGAAAAAGGGCTGGTGAGATGACTCAGCAGGTAAGAGCACCTGACTGCTCTTCAGAAGGTGATGAGTTCAAATCCCAGCAACCACATGGTGGCTTACAACCACCCGTAATAAGATCTGACGCCCTTCTCTGGTGCATCTGAAGTCAGCTATAGTGTACTTATGAATAATAATAAATGAATCCTTGGACCGGAGAGAGCAGGGACTGAGCAAGTGGGACTGACCAGAGCTAGCGGGGCCGACCGGAGCAAGCAAAGCCGGCCAGAGCGAGCAGGGTTGACCAGAGCGAGAAAAAAAAAATCTAGGGAAAAAACCCTTTAACCTTGACATATGGCAATCAGGCCATCAAGATTTCTCAGTGAGAGAGGATGTTTGCTGCTCAGGTCTAATGATTTAAGTTAGATCCCTGGAGCTCACACACACACAAACACACACATGCACACAATGTAAAGGCAGAAGGAGAAAACTAACACCATGACCTTCTCACATTCGGTGACACTTGCCTCCATGAGCATACATTATACATACACATGGAAACACTAAAATAATGTTTCATATGAAACAATGCAGGGAAAGGGACATGCTTCTTGAACAGTACAACATGCTAAAATGAACATGTTAAGGAGCCAAAATTCGATCAGCTCTACCAAATTCATCAAGAAACTTCCCAAACGACAACCCAAACCTCAGTGGCCTCCCTGGTAAAAATGATTAGTCATTCAATTTTCTTCCCAAAGCTTTAAGAAAAATATTTTCAAAAAGTTTCACAAAAATCTTTACTGGAACATCAAATCAAACAGTGTGGAACAAGAGGAATGCCACACAACCAAGGGAGATCGTCGCAGGGAGGCAATGACATTTGGGAAACAATCAGTAGACCTTACTGTATCAACAAACGGAGGCAGAGAAGCTGCATGAACGTATGATTGTTTCTTGGGGCTGGAGTTTGCTGCTCTTCCTGAGCCTGGAAGTTCCATTTCCAACACCCATCTCAACCAGCTCACAGACACCTGTAACTCCAACCCTGGAGGATCCCACATCTACTTCAGATTCCTTGGATACCTGCACACACGTGGCATACACACATGAACACACATAATTAAAAATAATAAAATAAGCCAGATGGAGGTGATGCACACCTTTAATCTCAGCACTTGGGAGACAGATGCAGGCTTATCTCTGAGTTCAGGGCCAGTCTGGTCTACAGAACAAATTCTAGGACAGCCAAGACTACATAGAGAAACCCTGTCTTGAAATTAATGATGATAATAACTAACAACAACAACAGCAACAATTTATTAGATGTGGTAGCATCAGCCTATAATCCCAACACTCAGGGGAGAGAAGCAGGTGGATCTCTATGAGTTCGAGGCCAGCCTGTCCTACATAATAAGACCCTGTTTCAAAAAAAGAAAAGTTACTAAGGAAGAGGAAAGAGCTTTGTGGTGTTTTGAGTATGCCCAGCCCAGGGAGTGGCACTATTTGGAGATGTAGGTATGTCACTGTGGGTGTGGGCTTTAAGACCCTCATCCTAGCTGGCTGGAAGTAAGTCTCCTCATAGCAGCCCTCAGATGAAGATGGAGAACTCTCAGCTGCACCTGCACTATGCCTATCTGGGTGCTGCCATGTTCCCACCTTACTGATGATGAACTGAACCTCTGAATCTGTAAGCCAGCCCCAATTAAATGTTGTCCTTTATAAGACTTGACTTAGTCATGGTGTCTGTTCATAGCAGTAAAGCCCTAACTAAGACAGAAGTTGGTACCAGGGACTGGGGTATTGCTATGACCATATTTTTGTTTGGAAGAATATGGATTTTGGGACTTGAGATTTGGAAAGCAGTGGAGTGCTTTAAGTGGGACTTAATGGGCCATCCTAGTAGGAATAAGGAAGACTTTGTTTCTAGGAGTGATTTGAATTGTGGAACCCTGATTCTAGAGGTTTTGAGGAGAAGTTTTTTTTTTTTTTTTTTTTTTTTTTTTTGGTTTTTCGAGACAGGGTTTCTCTGTGTAGCCCTGGCTGTCCTGGAACTCACTTTGTAGACCAGGCTGTCCTCGAACTCAGAAATCCACCTGCCCCTGCCTCCCGAGTGCTGGGACTAAAGGCGTGCGCCACCACGCCCCGCTGAGGAGAAGAATTTCAGTATGTGGCCTAGAGACTGTTTTTGTGGTAGTTTGGTGAAGAATGTGGCTGCTTTCTGTCACTGTCTAAAGAATCTGCCTGAAGCAAAGGTGAAGAGACTCAGATTAAGTGCATTGACAAAGGAAGTCTCAGAGACGCCCATCATAGACTGTGTTCTCTGGTTAAGTCTCATGAATAACATTTTAAACAAGCATAGCAAAATGAGAAAGGGGAAATATAAAGTATATGGTTTGAGTATTAAAGGGGCACCAGGAAGTGAAATGGAGCTGAATTCTGTGTTCAAGGATATTAAATTGAATTAAGGAAGTAGTGACCTTGGGGCAAAATCCCACCCAGCTAAATTTAGGGCAAGGAAGGTAGTATATGCTTTTAATCCCAGGAGGCAAAGACAAGCAGATCTCTGAGTTCAAGGCCAGCCTAGAACAGAGCAAGTTCTAGCTGAAGAAAAACTTAAATCCAGGCTTGGCTGACCACACCTTTAACTTAATGTTTAGGAGGCAGGCCTGCAGTTCTCTGAGTTCAAAGTCAATCTACAGAGCAAATTCCAGGACAGACAAGCTTAGGCAGTGAAGAAGCTGGAAAACAGAAAGCTGGTGATAATGTAATAGAACATGGGGGGCATGTTCCAGACCCAGCAAGCAACAAAACTTAGCAGCTTCAGCCATGGGGCTCTGGCTTTAGATTCCAGAATGGAAGGGATTACTGGGACAATTGATGCTGGTTAACTGGAGCTAAAAAAATTAATGGTGATTAAGAAGAGACCAGTTTATCACTGAGGTGAAATCTTCTGAGAAGTGTTTTCTGAGAGCACAAAGAAGTTATGTTCCAGAGACAGCCAAGGATGAACCTCATGCTGCTGTACTTGATAATGTAAGAATCACCCAGGTGGACTGGTTTTGAAGGCATGAAGGGGTCATGAAGAGCAGCTGAGGCTTGGCACTGTGAGAGGCCATGGAAGGCCATTGGTGAAGGTGCTGCCTCAGTTGCAGTTGATGACCCAGAACTGAAGGAGTCATGCAAAGGAGTTGAGGCTCAGCACCATGAAGAGAGCCTATGAGAGGCTATTGGTGAAGCCTAGTTGCAGTGGAAGACCCCAGTGTATTGGAGATACCAGTACCATGGGATGATCACCAAGAACAGCCACAGCAGTGGAGTAGATCAACCTGAGCTTAGAGAGTGACAGAGAGCAGAGCTGGAGAAGTGACACTAGCCCTTTGGAGGAGTCCAGAAGATCATGTGTGGATCCCAGACATTGAAACAAGAAGTTATAATATTGAAGTTGCCTTGGAGACCCCAAGATGTTCAATGTGCCAGAGCCATTTCTCTACTGAGGAAAGCTGCTAACAGGGAGTGGAAATAGCCCAGGAGAAAGAAGTTTGTTGCAGTCAACAAAGATGAAAAAGGAGTTGGAGATCTGAAGACTGCTTTGACATCAAACATGGAGATGCAGAGTTTGGAGTTCGCCCAGCTGGTTTCCTGTGTTGTTTTAGGGATTACAGTTAAGTGATTGGATGAATCTCAGAAGAGACTTTAAACTTTGGACTTTTAACACTGTTGAGACTGCTATAGACTATGGAGTCTTTGGAAGTTGGGCTAAATATATTTTTTATTATTCTATGGGTAGGTATGGTCCCCATAGACTCATGTGTTTGAACAAGCCTATGGGGACCAGGAGTAGAAAGCGGTGGTTTGAGTGTGCCTAGCCTAGGGAGTGGCACTATTTGGAGGTGTGGCCTGGTTTGAGTAGGTGTGTCACTGTGGGCATGGGCTTTATCCTAACTACCTGAAAGCGAGTCTCCTCATAGCAGCCTTCAGATAAAGATGTAGAACCCTTAGCTATGTCTGTACCATACCTGCCTAGATGCTGCCATACTCCCACCCTGATGATACTGGACTGAACCTCTGAACCTGTAAGCCAGCCCCAATGAAATGTTGTCCTTTATAAGACTTGCTTTGACCATGGTGTCTGTTCACAGCGGTAAAACCCTAAAACAGGCTGTAAATAAATTAAGACATACCATGTTCATGGAGGCCTTGATATTAGATTATAGCTTTCCTAAATTGAGTCCACACAATCCAATTGAAAATCCTTACATGATGTTTTTGACAGAAGTTGCCAATGTAGTTGTAAAAACAAAACAAACAAACAAAAAACAAGTAAATTACCTAGAATAGTCAAAGCAATTTTTGAAAGAAAAATGAAACTAAAGGATTTACTCTACCTGGTTTTAAGTCTGTCTACAAAAATTAACACAAAGTAGCTTGGTATTGATTTAAAATGAATAAAGAGGGGCTAGAAAGAGGACTCAGTGGTTAATGGCATACTGCTCTCTTTTTTTTTTTTTTTTTTTTGAGACAGGGTTTCTCTGTGTAGCCCTGGCTGTCCTGGAACTCACTCTGTAGACCAGGCTGGCCTCGAACTCAAAAATCTGCCTGCCTCTGCCTCCCAAGTGCTGGGATTAAAGGCGTGCGCCACCACGCCCGGCTGGCATACTGCTCTTGAAGAGGACCTGGGTTCAGTTCCCAACATGCACATCGGCCAGCTCACAATCACCTATATCTCGGTCACTCTCTGGATCCTGTGGGCATCTGTGTGTGCACGTGCGCACACACGCACGAGCTCATACACACTTTTTTTTTTTTTTTTTTTGGTTTTTCGAGACAGGGTTTCTCTGTATAGTCCTGGCTGTCCTGGAGCTCACTCTGTAGACCAGGCTGGCCTCGAACTCAGAAATCCGCCTACCTCTGCCTCCCGAGTGCTGGGATTAAAGGCGTGCGCCACCACACCCAGCCTTCATACACACATTTTAAAATGGAATCTTAAGCAAATGAAAGATATTATATATATTTTAGAATCCTGAAATAAGACCTCAGGAAAATTGACATAAGAGCAAGACAATCTGGTAAAGAATTTGTTACTGGAAGGTTTTCAAGGGCAGTATCCACTATATACCATAGAAACAAGTATTAATCCCAACATCAGATACAGAGCTTAATTTCACCCAGACCACAGAGAACTAAATGGGAAATTAACATTAAGAGGACTCTAAAAAGAAATAGATGAGGTCTTTGCAAACTTACGGTAGGAATAGAACACAAAATCCTCAACTCTTTTTGAAAAGTAAATTGGACTTCATCAAAAGTAAAAAGCCTTTGATCCCAGCACTCGGGGGACAGAGGCAGGCAGATCTCAGCTAGTTGCAGGCCAGCATGGTCTACAGAGAGAGCTCCAGGACAGCCATGGCTACACACAGAAATCCTGCCTCAAAAAACAAAAAACAAACAAACAAAAAAGTAGAAACCTTCATTCTGTAAAGCATGTCGTTCAAAACAGAAAATCCAAGACATATTGATAGAAAAGATGTGCACAGCATAGATCACAAAGATATGTGCATGAGCACACAGGTGTGCATGTGTATGTGATGGTTTGCATATACTTAGCTCAAGGAGTGACACTATTAGAAGGTGTGGCCTCGTTGGAGGAAGTGTATCACTCTGGGAGTAGGCTTGGAGACCCTCCTTCCTCCTAACTGCCTGAGGATGCCCGGTCTGTTTCCAACTTCCTTCAGATGAAGATGTAGGACTCTCAGCTCCTCCTGCACCATGCCTGCCTGGATGCTACCATGCTTCTGCCTTGATGATAATGGACTAAACCTCTAAACCTGTAAGCCAGCCCCAATTGAATGTTGTCCTTATGAGAGTTGCCTTGGTCATGGTGTCTGTTCATAGCAGTAAAATGCTAACTGAGACAATGTACATATGTGAGAGTATGTGTGTGTGTGTGTGTGTGTGTGTGTATGCACATGTGTGCAGTATGTGTGTGTAATATATAAAGAGACTTGTATTCAATAGCAGAAGAAAAACCAATATATTAAGTGGTGAGTGTGAGGCTTGTGAGATGGCTCAGTGGCTCTGAGCTTAAGAGGACATGCTGCCCTGCTCGAGAAGACTGGAATTTGGTATCTGTCACTCATCTCAGGTAGCTCACAGCCACCTGTATTCCAGCTTCAGGGAATTTAACATTCTTTTGGCCTTTTCATGCACCTGTTCTAACAGGCACATTAACCCACATGCATGTACATGCACACACGCATATTTTAACGTATAATAATCTTTTAAAAAGTGGGTAAGAGAGGGCTGGAGAAACAGGCTGCTCTTCCTGAGAGGACCTGGTTTAACTCCCAGCATCCACATGGAACCTCACAGTGCTGTGAGTCCAGTTCCAGAGGCTCCAGCACTCTCCTTTTGCCTCCCCGGGCACTTCATGCACACGATGGACACACGGACATGCAGGCAAAGACTCATACACACTAAATAAATAAATAAATAAATAAATAAATAAATAAATAAATAAATAAATAAATCTAAAAATCCTTTCTAAGAAATGAGCAACATACTTAAATATACATCTCACAAAACAATATGCACAAATAGTCCAAACTACAACAAAATTCCACCACAAGGCCTGGCAGCTAAAATTTCCAAGACTTTTCCTATTGGTGGCAAAGCTGAAGAGTAACAGAACTCTCTGGCCTTCACAATGGGAATATAAAACAGGACAAGTACATTGGGAGAGAAGACGGTATTTTTTTTTTTTTTTGAGACGGGGGGTTTCTCTGTGTAGCCCTGGCTGTCCTGGAACTCACTTTGTAGACCAGGCTGGCCTCGAACTCAGAAATCTGCCTGCCTCTGCCTCCCGAGTGCTGGGATTGGTATCCTTTTTAAAACTTAAATGTAAATAAAATATAGAAACATGGCCCAACCACTTACCCCTAGAGCATGTGCCCACCAAAAGACACATATAGGAATGCTTGGGCAGCCCCCTGCAGCACACGTGGGCTCTCCTACCTGTATCATTCAAACAAGCAAGCAGAGAAACTCCAAGGTAGTCAGTGAGGTAGGAGGCCCTGAAGATCCAACCCTGCTCCTGACACATTAGCTGCATGACTTCACTCCAACAGCTCCATCTCCATGAGTGGCAGGCTCCCTGTGGGAGCGAGGGGTTGCAGCAATTGCCAACAGTGCAGGTCCTTATGTACATCCATGGCAAGTGCCCTGTGTGTGTGTCAATAGTGAGCATAACCTAGTGTGGGTATGTACTCATGTACCTGCCCTTAGTGTGATGTTCATTTTGGGGGTACCATTGGAATACATAAGGAATGTAAACAGGGCCAGTGATGAGCAGCCAGACAGAGGGACAGGATAACTCCAATTCATACCTACAAGGGTAAAGATCAGACCTCAAACCTCAGAGAATATAGTGACTGCAGAAAAAGATGACAGGTGGAACATCTGAGGCAGACATAGCAGATATCCAGCGCTTAGGAGGTTGTAGTAGGAGTCCCTTGGCAGTGAGGAGTATTGTGTCAAGGTCACTTAGGGACTGGGGTTACCAATGAGTAGATAAAGTGCCTGCCTAACCAGCATTTAACCTGAGCTCAGTTCCCAACACCACATAAACCTGGTGTGTTGTGGTGACCTATGCCTGGAATCCCTGCAGCCTGGAGGTGGATGTGGGAGGGTCTGGAGGATGTCAAGATCATCTCTGCTATGTACCGAGTTCAAGGCTGACTTCTATAAAGCCCTGTCTCAAAAACAAAAAAGAAAAGGAGAAGTACTGGGGATCCCAGGACTGGTGTCTACATGACCCTTGATGCCCCCGAGCCCTGGCATACTGTTCCCCATGGTATCTGAAGCCCTCAACACAAGTGGCCCCCATAGGCATACAAATGACGACCCTAACCTTGCTGAATACAGTAAGCAAAGAGCTTTCTCCTCACCTTCACATCCACAGCTTAGTATTTTACTGCATTCTTCCTCTAAGCCCCCAAATAAAATGTAAGGATCTATTGCACTGGGTGTGTCCAATCAGAGAAGACTTTGAGCTTTGCCCTGTTGGGAGGTGGTGTTCCCTGCAGGGGAGAAGCCTGTTCCAAGGAAATCATCTTCCTCTAAGGAAGGAGAGAGCTTTTCAGGAAGGTGTCCTTCATCCTTAACTAAAGCTTACTAGATTTTTACACCACAGCCCATGACATGGCAAAGATACAGCCTTGGGAGTCCTGCAGACCTCGGGTTAAACTTCAGCCCTAGCATTGTGACTTCGGTCCCTGAAGCTTAAAGACCCCAAGTTCTCATTTGTGTCAAGAGAGCAAACCCCTTCCCCCAAGTGAGTTCTGAGGCTCTAAGAGCACAGGATGCCAAGGCAGTGCTGGCACCTTCCCCTTTGGCTGGTACCAAAGGGAGCAGTGCTGCTACTCCTACCCACTTAGGGCAGTTTTAGCAAAAAGCCAGAACCTCCAAGGGTTCCTCATCCTCAAGGATCAGCAGAGCAGAACTTTAGTCAGCATCAGGACCCGAGAACTGTAGGGGTGGTCCTTTCTCTTGTGATGTTCTGCCACTGTGGTGTCCCTGATGGTAGCTCTTGGCTCACACTGGCTTTTTCTGTGGGAATGTTTTATGGTTCTACGAGTACTGGCCTCTCACATGGAGGGATCTAAGTGTCAAAACATTCATTGTACAAAGGAGTCCCTGTGGCAAAGCACGGGCAGGCGGTGCTTAGGCCTAAGCTGCTGAGCTGTAGTGCTATCTGAAGATGCCATGCTAATCCAGGACATGGCTCAGAACCTGAAGCAGGGACACCTCCTCTGCTGCTATGTATCATGGGGCCCCTACGTTTAGGGGCTCACAAAAACAATCTACTTTACACCAAGATTGTGTGGGTCAAGAGTCCACAAGGTCCAGCTAGAGAGTCCTGATACGGTGTTCTGAATGCATGTTCACAGGTATTTAGATGTTAGCCAGCTGTTCTGGGGGGGAGGGTGTTGACTGTGGTTTTCCCTTAAAGCATGATCAGATGGCTCGGCTCAGTGGGTACTATCACCCGACAAAGCCTTCTCAGTATCTATCTTGTCAAGGAAAGTGGATTTCTGAGGTCTCAGCTCAGGACTCACAGAATGTCTTTAAAGGCCTAGGCTTCAAGGCTTCCTCTTACCTAGCCTTGGAAGTCAGGAGGGATCATTTCCATTGTAGCTTATTGGCTCAGCAAGCTGCAGAGCCATCCAGAGTTAACGGAAAAGATTAGACCCCGGCTCTAACAGCAGAGTGATGACCGTGGAAGAGCTCTGTGCAAGGCTGTTTCCTTGGTTGGTTGTAGTGTGAACCAAAAGAAAAGCATTTTAGCTAATTACCATCAAAACATCCTTTTCTTCAGTATTATCCCTACCATAACTATTACCACCAACATCATTTTCATGTTACCATCCACACCTAAGAAGTTTCTTCACCATCAACAATACCTCCAGCACCATCATCACCATCGATGATGTCAGCATCATCACCATCAGCACTAATAATATCACTATCAAGATGATCATCACTATCAGCAGCAGCAGCAACAGCAGCATCAACATCATCAACACTGTCTGTATCAACACTATTAGCATCCTCATTACTATCAAAAGCACTACGACATTACCATCCACATCTTATCAGCTCCAGCAATTACCACTAACACTTTTCAGCAGCATCACAACCATCGACATCACCATCTACTCCTGAGCATTACCAACAATCACCATCAAGTCTAGCAGCAGCAGCAGCGCTGCCATAACAGTCATTATCATTATCATCACCATTAACACTACCGTAATCATCAACAACACCATCATATCGTCACCACAAACACCAACACCAACACCGCTGGCATCAATAACAACAGTACTACCACCACCACCACAAACACAGCTATCATCCTTACCAACATCACTATTGAGATGACTATTCCCCTTGTGCAATATCAGCTTGTCTTGTGTGTCTGGAATCATGAAAATAGAAGCACAAAGTTGTTGTATTTCATACCCACATGCATCCCCACCTAGGAGGAGTTCCTGGTTGCAAGTTGGTCTACCCTGTGCCCCTGCTCAAGAACCCTTTCTTCATGCACCTGCACCTCTGGTCTCCTCAGAGTCTCCCACTGTGGTTAGCTTATCATGGAGACAAGGTCTTTATCTCCAACCAACAGTGGGAGGAATCGGGGCACAGAGAGGGGCAGGCTGGAGCCTCTTTGCTCTCAATGTCCTCTCTGCTGAACAGCTGACAGAACTCATGAGGTGGAAGGCAGGAAGGCAGGGGGATACAGAGCAGACGTTGCTCGTGCACTCCACACTAATCATGTTAATTGGATAATTGCCACTTCATGGTGTCTGGTGTTAACACAACCTTGAACTTGGATTTCTTTCAGAAGCTTTTGTCTAGACCTCCAGAGGAGGCAGCTCTGTCTGGTAAAGAGAGCCTCCTGCTCCCCGAAGCCAAGGACCCCAAGGTCTCCTTTCCCAGCTGGGAGGCATGTGGTAGAGGAGAAAGGTTAAATGGCCATCCGAGGTCATCAAGCGACCCGTGGATGAGGTGACACAAGGAGTCGGGTGACTACCCATTGCCTCAGGCTCTGACAAGTAAATCACCCCAAAGAGACCGATGTGATTTCATTTCTATTCTATCTGCAGGAGGGGAGAAAAATCAATGTTTGCTAAATGAAAAGGAAAAAGATCGGCAGGAGGAAAATACATTTCCAACTCTTAATAGGATATCATCGGCAGTGATGAGTCAGAAGTGAGTGACAAGGCCTGATTGGCTGTGTAGGGGGGATGAGAGTAAGGGGAGGGACATGATCTCATGGGCTGGGGCGGGGGGGGGGGCAGGGGTGGGCAATCAGAAGAAAGCCTAACCTGAAGCCAGCAGATGCCCCTGCCTAACTAGAGTGGCCAACACCTCCAAGCAGGTACCAGATGGCTGTCCCCAGTGGATAGATGGGGAACCAGGGAACATCCATGAGAGGACAGAGGGAGAAAGCAGTAAGGACAGAGGCTGTATGGAAGGGAAGGGCACATGACTCCAGGCTGGGAACCCTGGTAAGAGGCGTGCGTCTGTGCTCTCAGGACATTTCCAAGATGGTATTCTCCCTACCTTGGTGACCAAGTCAGAGCTCCTCCTGGCCTGGTGCCATGGGTGAGACATGACTGATGGGTGGTTAGTTCAAATTCTAATCCCTTTTCCTTCCAGGAAAGATCCTGACTTTAGAGTCAGGGGTATGGGGGGGCAGTGGTGACAAGGAAAGGGAGTCAGAAGAGGCCTCCTGAGGAAGGAGGCATCAGAGTCTCGGGTTGGCAAGGGAAAAGAAGGGAAAGTTGCCACTGAGAAGAGCTACAGACCTGAAGGCTGAGGGCTGAGGGCTGAGGGCTGAGGGCTGAAGAGAGTCTAGAAAGGTAGAGGATAAATGGGGTTTCCTTCAGACTCCTGAGGAGAGAGGAAGGCAAAGACTGAAGGGTTCTGCATGGACTTGACTGGGGCTCAGTTCATTCTCACTGCCGCTGTCCGATGTGAGCCATGTGCGGGGACATTTCTGCCATCTGCACTCAGGCTTGTCAGCCTTCTGGCCTGCTAAGCAGACAGTATTAGGCAGCTTTAAAAACATTGCCTCTGGCGCGGGGACGCTCCTGAGATCAGCGCAGCATGGGTAATCATGGGGAATTACTGTCAATCTTTCCCAAAGTTCTAGCAACTGCAGTGCTAAGGCCTTGAAGGGGCAGCACAATTCAACTCTGAAAGTCTGGCTTTCAGTGTCCACATCAAGAGTTCATGCCTGTGTTAACAGGAGACACCAGGTAGTCCCTATTATGTTTACATCTAGAATGTTCCCCAAAGACTCAAGTGTTTAAAGTTTGGTCCTGAGTTCAGCAGTGTTCAGAGGTGACTAGATACTCTGACTTCATCCATAGATGGGTTCCTAACTGAACAGACCAATGGGAAACAGGAGGAGGAGGGACCTAGTTGGAAGAAGTGAGTCACTAGACATGTGCCTTTGAAGAATTGATAGGATATGGCTTTCTCTTTTTCAGCATTTGCTCCAGAGAACATGGAGTGCCATGGTATGAGGACACTGGGGCCCCCATGGAGAGGTGATGGCATAGAGGAGCAGAGGTCCACAGCCCATTCCAGCCACCTAGCCATGTGAGTGAGCCCTAGAAAGAGAGTCTTCCAAATCTGTCAAGCTGTGGTAGTCTAGCTGCCATGTCCAGTCACACTGCCCCCAGACTCCTGACCCACAGAGACTTGGAAATGATGACGCATCACTGCTGTTTGGAGCCATTCTGATAAAAGGGATCCTTTCTACACCAGCTAGCAGCATAGATGGCTGCTATGAAACAGAACTGCACAGTTTGAGACCAAGCATCAAAATCCAGATTCTGGGTACTAGAGTGAACCTGTTAGAAACACCCAAGTCAGTGCTGGCCAGGTAGCTTCTATGATACAACCCTTGAGAATAAAGTCAACTGATGATAAGACATTTACAACTCTTCATGGGAGCTGAGACAGTCAAGCTTCCTTTATGAAGGTGCATTCCTGAGAGAATGAATTTAGTCCCAGGAGACCTGCCCCACCCCAGTAAGAAGTCAATAGTTCCTTCTGACACTGAACCTCCAATGATTGCTTGAGTCCAGTTTCTCATGGTCCCATACCTCTCAAAAGCCTTACAGAAATGACCACACTTCCAACATACAAGTCTTTGGGTGATAAACATCCAAACCACACCCCCTTTGTTCACTTTTTTGTTGTGTTCAAGCCCTGGAATTGCATGATGTCACCCCGTGTAGGTGGTCACTGGTTTACCCTGTCTCTAGCCAAATGCTAATCTCATCCAGAAATGATGAGCCCCTGAGCCCCAGACTGATTGCTTTCCTGCTCCTGCTGGATAAATGGACAACCTTCAGTCCAGCTGAGCAGATATGTAAAAATAGTCATGGCGTCCCACTTAGGACATTTTAAAGAAATGGAGATATAACATGGGTGTGTGGGGAGAGAGAGAGAGAGAGAGAGAGAGAGAGAGAGAGAGAGAGACATCATTCAAAGAGCAGTTCTGGGCAGAGGTGTCCAGAATATTCACAGAACTATGCACCTATGCCCACTATCTAGTTCAAGAACAGTTTCACCACCCCTAAAAGAAATCCTACATCTGGCCATCACTCCCACTCCACTCTCCCCCCAAGTCTCTGAGAACTATTTCTCCATACTACAGATTCACTTGTTCTGAACACTTCCTAGGAACCGAGTGACTTCTATGCAGGCTTGAAGCATGTGTCCCTTTAATGGCTGAACACTACTCTCCAGGCCACATGTTGGTCGTTGGTTATTGTGGCTAGAGGTGTCCTGCCCACAGGGTTAGAGAAGCTGCAGAACCACTGCCCAGTCGAGATATTATAGATCTAAATTTATATTTTGATCAAATTTGATCCGAGAGCTGTGCCCAGGAGGGGAGGGGAGCCCTTTGGATGTTTAAAGGCACTTGTTTTATTGAGTAAAAGACAGGATGGGCTAAGAGGCCTGAGCCTGTTTCTTCATGGTAAATCCCCCTTTTAGCTTGGGATGGAGTGACACCAAGAGGTCAAGGGTCAGGAAGGGCCCTTGTCAAGACAAAGCTTCTCTTGACCTCAGCACTTGACCCAGTCACTGAGCCCCTGAGCCCCACAGCCACAGGGACCAGTCTGGATGCTTCTCTGTTCCTGCCAGGCAGAAGAGGCTCAGGGCTGTGACTCGGGCTCCTCACTCTCCTTACGAGAACATGAGCATAGCTGCTTCACTTGAGGCTGCTGCTGGGGTGCACACAGTGGCACCAGAGAGCTTCACCTTTGTGTCCTCAACACAGATGCAAACAAAAGGCACACAAGGAGTCAGGTGTAGACCAGCGAGTGCAGGGATGTGTGCACGTGTGCATGCGCTAGGCAAGCCTTTGGCCACTGAACTGTGGCCTCAGTCCTAAGTCATGTGACCAGGGAGGAAGACCAAAGACTCACTGAGTGTGTTCTGCCCTGGTAGGAGTGTACACACACACACACACACACACACACACACACACAAACACACGCTGGCCACAGGACTAGCTCCTCCAACCACAAATGATCTTCCCCTGCTGAAACAGGAGGAAGCAAAAAACAGAGGGTCTTGGAATAACTGGGAAGCCACAGACCAGGTCCTGGGCAAGGAGTCCCCTGGAGACAAGCCAGCAGGCACCCTGCTTTCAGTCCTTGGGGCCCTCATCCACTCGTGTGAGAATACAGCAAAGCTCCAAGGCTAGGCTGGGCAGAGGCAAGGCCTTTCCCACCCCAGCTCAGGTCATCTATCTTGGTCTGCTCCTATTAAAATACATAATAAAAGGAAGAAAAGGCTGGGCCAGAGGGTGAAGGGGAGAAAAATGATGTGGATGCTGGGCCTTTGTTTGTCCCTCCCCCCTATCCAAGACCTCGTGCAGTGAGGAAAGGAGGAGAAAAGGGGCCCTAGGCTCTGCAGTCCGGGCAGGGAGGTGGAGCTCTGGACTGACCCTATGGGGGGGGAGCTCCCAGGGCACATGCTGCCTCTGCCTGGGCCTGCCCCACCACCAGCAGCCTTAAACACACAGCTGCCTGGATCCTCAGATGAGGACGTGCTCCATCCCTCCACAGAAGCAGCTGCGCAGCCTCAAGCCAGCTGCTCTGCAGACCTGGGGCAAAACCGCAGGCTCTGATGGTCTCCATGGGGCTCAGAAACTACACACTGGTTTGATAAAAAAAAAGAAAAAAAAGGGGGGGGGGGCGGGGTCTGTAAATGTTTCTTCCCCAGGGGCTACATTCCAGCTCCCATACTAGGTCCTGAAGAGCCTATGGGTGACATTCTCAAACCTGCACATCCTGCCACACGGGGCGGGGGTGGGGTGGTGGGGAGGGAGGAGTCTAAGGCTCAGACACAGCTCACTTCCCATCTACTGCGAAGTGAACTTGCTGCAGGCCCCCACACACTAAACCGCCATAGCATATTACACCTTCCATGCCTTGGCGGATGATGAGACCTCTAAAACCAAAACAAAGCATCTCTCCTTTCAGTTCTTTCATCAGGGAGGACAAAAGAAACAAACACAGCCCCCAGAGAAGAGGCGACACAGCCCACGCTGCCCAGGAGATACAGCACACAGCCTGCCGGAAAGCCAAGCCCCTTGGAAGACCCAGCTCCCCCTCAGCCCATGTCTGTGATGAACATCACCTCTGGGTCTCTCAAAACTACCGCTGCAACTTCAAGTGACTCGCCCAAGTTCTAAACCTAAGATCCCAGTCAGTGACATTACTTAGCAGTGAGGTTATTATTGTAGGCTTACTCAGTTAAGATGAATGGACTCAGCCGGGCGTGGTGGCGCAGCAGAGGCAGAGGCAGGTGGATTTCTGAGTTCAAGGACAGCCTGGTCTACAGAGTGAGTTCAAGGATAGCCAGGGCTATACAGAGAAACCCTGTCTAGAAAACACACACACACACACACACACACACACACACACACAGAATGGAGATAGCTCAGTGGATAAAGTTCTTGTCATGTAAGTATGAACACTGGAGTTCAGAGCTCAAATACCTAGCATGCACTAAAAGCCAGGCAGATATGATGTCTGCCTGTAATCCCAGCATTAACAGGGGATGCCTGGAGCAAGCTGGCAGGCTAGAGTAACCAGAATTGGTAAGCCTGAACCAGGTTCGGCAAGAGACCCTACCTCAATAAATAAAGTGGCAAGTGATTGACACCTGATGTCGACTTCAGGCCTCCACGCATGTGTACACACATGAAGCCACACTTATGTACCACACATACATACACCTTAAAAAAAATGAGTGGACTCTCAATCCAGGGTGACCAGTGCCCTTATAAGAAGATAACATGTGAGGAGAGAGAGGGAGAAGGAGAACACGCCCACACAGAATTAGATCCTGAAGTGAGGCAATTGTAAACCAAGTTACTCCAAGGTTTGTCGATCCCACCAGAAGCTGGGAGAAGCAGGAAGAAGCCTGCGGCACTTCTCACCTTCTGCTTTCTAGAACTGGGAGATGAGAGTTTCTGCTGTTTTGTTGTTGGTTATGTGTGTGTGTGTGTGTGTGTGAGCGCACACACAATGCAGTAGTTCAAATGAGAAAGGCCCCTATAGGCACATGTATTTAAATGCTTAGTCACGAGGGAGTGGAACTGTTTGAGAAGGATTAGGATTCATGACCTTGTTGGAGGAAGTGTATTGCTGCGGGTGGGCTTTGAGCTTTTAAAAGCTGTGGTGGTGCACACCTTTAATTCCAGCACTTGAGAGGCAGAAATAGGCAGGTCTCTAAGTTTGAGGCCAATCTGGTCTACAGAGAGAGTTCCAGGACAGCCAGTGCTACACAAAGAAACCCTATTTTAAAAAACAGGACAAACAAAAAAAAGCCTACTCCCGGCCCAGAGCCTGTGGGTCAGGATGGAAGTCTCTTAGCTACAGTACCATACCTATGTCCTTCCCACCATGATGAAATGTTGTCCTTTATAGGAGTGGCCTCTGCCATGGTGTCTCTGCACAGCAGTGACACGGTGACTAAGACATCCAGTGTAGGTGAGTGCACGAGAAGGCCAGAGGACAGCCTCAGCTATCATTCCTTTGTTGATGTCCACTTAGCTCTTCTAGAGAAGGTCTCTTGCTGGCCTGGAGCCCTCCAAGTAAGCGAGGCTATTGGTCCAGCAAGCCTTAGGGATCTTCCTGTCTCTGCTTGCTGAGGGCTGGAATTATACCCATACAGCACCATACTTAGCTCTCTTACATAGGCTCCAAGGTTTAAACTCTAGTCTTCACACCTACGCTGCAAGTACTTCCCTGACTGCACCATCCCCTCAACCCGGTATCTGCTGTTTTAGGATGCCTGGATTTTGAACTGCTGGCAACATGAGAAATTCATGCCCTAGAACCTGAGACCTTGAGGATCCCGGGGTCTCCAGGCTGGCTCTGGCAGGGTCAGGGTTTGCCCACCTTGACTTACTCTGCAGAGCCCAGGGCTACAGTCCACAGAGCTGGCTCCTAGGTAGACAGGCCACATTAGGATCCTCATTCCAGAAGAGGAAAGGTGCACCTGGCTCACCCCCATGCCCTAAGTACGTCAGTTTTGACAGGTTGTCACACAGAAGGAAAGGCTGAGGATCAGTGCAAGAGTGAGCACCTCTGTGATCAACTGGAGCTTATAAAGAATATGCAAGTTGGCTCTCCCACTTAAAGAGCCGGCCAGCCTTTGTGTAGTCAGAGGGCTCTGGGCTGGTGGCTAGGCAAGTACATAAGGCCTTCCATCTGCGCCTTCTCCAGAAAAAGCCAACATTCCACCTGCTAGTCCAAGACCATAGGCTGCAAACAGTCTTACCTCTGGGTAGGACCAGCTGGGGAACAGTGGGAAGAGACAAAGCCCAGATACAAGATTTGCAGTGATGAATCCCTCCTTGAGTAAGGCAACCATCTAATTAGCACTATGTCCAGGTTGTTGGCCCTCCTCTCTGAAGATGCAACCCCGTGATTTGAGACCAAGGCTTGCTACAGCATGAAGGCCACAGTGACAATCTACACTGCTTCATAAAGTACCAACAGAGTCCCTTCTCCACTCTGTCGGCTGCATCTCTGACCTGCTGTCTCTGCCTTGGGGTTGAAATCTTTTCACCGTCTCATCCCTGGGTGAATGCACCCACCTGAGAAGGTCAGGTCCTCAGGGATCGGGTGTCTGTGAAAGCAATCCTGGAGAAGCATCTACAAGTTCCATATTGAGCAGGGTAGGGTTCCTGAGGTTGACCAGAGTTTGTTATTAATACCATGTATCAAATAAAGCCCCATCCCACCCACCTCTCCTCTTAGAGGTCAGGGATCTCTGTCTACTCAGCTGACTCCCAGCACAAGCCTGTAGGAATACAAACTTGTAGGAATGAGCTCGAGCTGTTGAGATAGAGATAATGAGACAAAAGAAGCACTTTCAGAGTCCACCAGGAGACAGCCCACCTGCCCTTCATGTCTGTGATGGCGTCCCAGTCCTGGGACCAGGATTGGAAAGAACCTTCCAGGGTGGTTAGACTATCAGTACAGGGATGTAAGTGCCAGGCCTGACCTGTCACCTGAGCCCATGAGCTCAGGTGAGACCTGAGATCCCCAGCAGTCACCAAGACCCCATAAGACGCATGGCTGCCTCAGTGCACTTCCAGTTCACAGCTCATGTCCCCTGACCGGGGTGCCCACACCTGTGTCCTCAGCACCAGCTAAGATGGGAGTCGGCTCACCAGACAGGGAAAACCAACGAGGAAGCTGAGCTTCCACTGGATCCTGGAGGACAGGTGGCCTCAGCCCCTGTCAGAAACAAGATGATACTAACAAGCCCAAGAGACTGGTGTGAACAGAGCAGGTTTTAGCATACAATTCTAAAGAGAGGGATGCTGGCATGGAGAAAGGCACCAGTGGCTGGTGTGCGAGACAAGTTTACTTTTGTTTTTTAGTTTTTGTTCTTAAGTCATACTTATTTTATATGTATATATGTTTTGCCTGTGCATAGGTATGTGTAGTACATGTGTGGTGGGCACCTTTAGAGGTCTGTTCCCCTGGAATTGGAATTAGGGAGAGTTTGAGCCACCATGTGGGTGCTATGCAAAGCCAGTAAGTACACTTAACCACTGAGCCATCTCTAATTCAAGAGAGTAGTTTTTAAATTCCCACTTCTTGAGAAATCCCTGTTCTTTCTCCTCTCGGGTCTCTTTATCCTAGGACGCAGTCTTATCTAATGAATAATTTGGGCCTTGAGGTTGCTGCCTTTTTCTGGTCATGGGTTCAGTCACATGGCAGACTGCCTGTACCTTTCTAACTCTCAAGAGTTCTGAGACAAACAGGGGCCAGCTGCCAGCTAGGGAAGAGAGGAGAAGCCTCTGGCTTCTCTGTAACTCTGGCACACTCTAAGTGTACCTCATACTGGAAAATGGACCACCACGATCCACTTTTTACAGCTTCTGCCATGAGTAGTACCCCATAGCCTCATGCAGGCCCGAGGGCAGCATGCAGATATCATCAAGAAGAGACCCTCCCAGGGCCAGGGTGATGGCTCGGTAGGTAAAATACTGCTATACGAGCATGAGAACTTGGATTTAGATCCTCAGTGGCACGTAGAAGCCATGCATGGCAGCATGCCTAGACCCCCAGAGCTGGAGACCCAGATGAGTGGTTCTCTGGGGCTTACTACCAGCCTATCTAGCCGATCAGTGAGAGACCCTGTCTCAAAAGATAAGACAGAGAGAGATTGAGGAAGGCAACCAATATCAACCTCAGCCCAACCTACACGTGTACACGTGTGTTGGTATGGATGTACCGTGCATGTATACACACATAAGCCACACATGGATGAGAGAAAGAAAAAAGCCTCTCCACTCCCCTGCATCATCTCCAAGTTAAAAAGAAAGCGTCCTCTATCTCCTCCCAGACTCCACCAAGGACCAGCCTCTGTCCCCTCCCTGGCTTGCCTGGGTCCTACTGTCTCCCAGCTGCACAACACCCCGGGGCTTGTGGGAGTGCCAACTCCCTTGCTCGTTTGAAATGGAAATTCCCCTCCTCTTAAGCTTATTGTCACTCATAGTTTTCTCTCTAGAAGCAGGATGTGGACTTGATGGCAGAGCACAGTGGCTGGGTGCGGAGGAACTCGCACAGCTGTTTCCACTTGGGATGGGGGGGGCGGCACAGAGGATGGACTGGGTCTGAGCCTGTGGACCTTGAGTGGAGGCTGGAGATGAGCCGGCACGCAGAGCCCAGGTCAGGGCTCCGTCAGACAACTGCGCAAAGTCTGGGTCCCAAGGACCTCTGCCCCTTCCGGTGGGCTCTCTGTGCACCCCGTCCGTGTCCTGGAGTGAGCACCCTGTGGTCTACAGAACCCCGGCCCAGGAGTGTCCCAGCCTCCCCATCCCTATTTGACTATGTCTTCTCCAGAATCAGCACTGACCAGTGTTCTCAGGGCAACAGGGCTTGGCTGCTCAGGGCTGAACAAGGCCTGGAGTCACAAAGCTTTGCACTACTTCTCTAGCCTGCTTTCTATTTGGCTGTGTCACCTCCTGGGCTAGATGAGATGGTCCTCCCTAGGAGCCTCCTTCCTCCCAGAAGGACAAGGCTGCCTTGTGTAGATGTGATAGAAGCAAATCACGTAGTCATTAGCACCCCGTTAGAGCCACAAGCCCTGAGTTCAACTCCAGGCTCTAAACAGCATCACTTGGCCACAAAGAAGCTCAAGCCACCTGCAAACCTTCTCAGGACAGAGCAGGGATCATTCACAGTGACATCCAGAGGTCAGTAGAGACATGGTATGTCTGCATTGGGGCCTGAATGTGGACTAGCCTTGTACACACAGCCCTGCACAGAAGCATGGGCCTACAAGCACAATTTGCAAACATGCACCCCAGAAGATCTCAGATGCTCACGAACATGCTCAAACACGTATGCATAAGCATGCAGACCATGAAGTGGAATGTACATCCATCTCCTGGGAAAACTGAGGAACTCACTCCAGTCTACAAAGAGCAAGCTCACACCGGCAGCTGCACACTTGTGCACAAGACCTGGAGTGCCCAGACAGCAGGTTAAGCATTCTTTCTTCCTGAGTGAGGGTGGGTCCTGAGGAGACACACACGGGCTCTGTAGACTACATGAAGTCTACATTGGGACTTGGCCTCATAAGTCTACAGAGGCTAGGAGATGGAACAAAAGGAAGTGGACCCACGCTCTCTGCCCGCCCGCTGGAGCTGGGATCTGCTCTGCTCCTGTCATTGGAACAAGGCTCACAGCATCGGCTCCCCTGGGTCTGGGGTCTCCAGCCTCAACTCAGCTGAACTTCAGACTCCCCTGGAAGCCAGAGAAGATCCTGAGACTCAGGAGCTCCATTGTCATGTGAGCCAGGACATATATAAAATTCTATTGGCCTTGTTTCCCTGGAGAACCCTGGCCAAGATGCTACCCCAACAAACAACTCACAAGCTATGTCATATTGCAACCACACAGGCTTGGAGCATGGGGGGCTCTGCCCACAACTTTCCCCTGCAGACTCTACTCCATCTCAGCAATCATGTGCCTCACTCGGCCTTCTTCCCAGCCTTCAGATGAGAAGGTAGAAGCTCCCTCTGCTAGCAGTAAAGGATGGGCATGGGCTCCCTGTCCAGTCCATCTTCCCATTCTCCTGGATTATGCTCACGTGCAAATCCTCTGACCAAGGGATTCTAGAACATTGTAAGGCCTAAGTATGCAGGCACAGGACTCAAAAAGTGTACCTATGTCAACTCACATCCATGGGGGGAAGGCTTAACACAAGCCAGTGTGCCCACAAACCTATGTATAAACCCCACATATGTTCACCTTGGCACTGAGTCACAGTTTTGCCCCACCCCCACATAACTGTCCAACTTCTGCCTGGCATGGACAGGAGAGGAGGCCCATCCATTCCTTCCCTGTCCCTAAAGCAATGACATCTTCCTCTCTCCTTCCATTAGCTGAGGCTGATGGGTCACCTCAGCCCCTGTGATGTGATGTGACTGGCCACTGGCCAGTCTATGAGACCACAGTCATTCTGCCAGGGCTGCGGGGTGTCCCCAACACAGTCCACTAAACATTGGTCCCTATGGCCACTCCCCAGCCTTTGACACAAGGTGAAGCAGATGCCCAAACAGACTCCATTGTAGATCCTGAGTCTTTATCCAGGACCAGGCAGCCCCTGTGTCAAATCCCCTCTGAGCACCACAGTCTCTTCCAAAGTAGATCCAAGTAGAACAGACTCTTGCCAAGAGAGGGTCCAGCAAAAGTTTCTAGTGTTAGCATTCTAAGCTCCGCCCCAACAGTTACCTGGCAACAGACAGGTAGGCCTGACTCGCTATAAAAGGGGCTGCTTGCCCCCCCCCAGCCTTGCTCTCTTGCTTTCCCTTCCCCCTCTCTCTCCCCATTCCCTTCTTCCCTATCTCATGACCAGTCTCTCTCTCTCTCTCTCTCTCTCTCTGTCCTTCCCTCCCTCCCTCCCTCTCTCCCTCCCTCCCTCCCTCCCTCCCCCCTTTCTCTGCCTCTACTACCCTCTTAACTCCCCTCCCCATGCCCTAAATAAACTCTACTCTATATTATACTGTCCTGTGGCTGATCCCTGGGGGGGGCGGGGAAGGGGGGAAGGGGGTAATGCCTCAGCATAGGCCTGCCAAGGCACCCCCTCCCCCCATACTTCATCACACCTCCATAGAACATATCCCTTCCTCTCTTTATCTTTTTATAAACACATCAAGGAGAGCCTCTGGGCCTGACATAACCTGGAATCATGACAGTCACCCGGCTCACCAAGTACCCAGGCCATACTCACTGAAGGATTCACGGTTCATACAGGGGAAAATAGGAAGCAATCCCTTCACCCATTGTAGAGACACATCAGAATGTTACATAGGGAAAGGGACCAAAGAAAGCCACTTTAAGCCAGGCAGTGGGTGGTACATGCCTTTAATCCCAGGATTCAGGAGGCAAAGGCAGGTGGATCTCTTAGTTGGAAGTCAGCCTGGTCTGCAGAAAGAGTTCTGGGACAGCCAGGGCTACACGGAGAAATCCTGTCTCTGAAACACACGCACATACGCACACACGAACAGAGAGGCTAGAAATGAGTCAGTGGTTAAAAGCATTGGCTGTTCTTCCAGAGGACCAGGGTTCAAGTCCCATCATCTACGTGACAGTCTGTAACTACAGCTGCAGAAGATCTGATGCCATCTTCTAGCTTTCACATGGGACACAGACATACAGGCAAATGCTCACCTACAAAATAAGTAAATCAGTTTTAAGGAGAAGAAAGAGAGAGAGAGAGAGAGAGAGAGAGAGAGAGAGAGAGAGAGAGAGAGGATTGTTAGGCCTTTGTTCTCTGACAGGTCTGCTGGGCTGGGGGTGAGCTCTAGAGCTGCTCAGCCCACTTCCTGGTCTGCTCCATTCCACAGACCAATACCAAAAGACCTTCTATGTTCCAAACCCCTCTGAACCTAACACTGATGCCCCATGGCTAGCCAGGACAGGAGGCACACAGCTAAGGGTAAAGAGAAGTTCCGTCTCTGGGAGTCCGGCCAAAGCAGTCTGCTGCTCTTGAGTTTCCTCCTGGGTCTAGACAGACCCATGTAACCGCTGCCTGCTCGAGGTTCCTCGTGCTCCTTGCTCTTTGCTCGCTCTGAGGACTCAGTCCCCCTGTGGAGAGGCAGGCCCCTTTGTACCTCCACCTGGCAGAGCGGGAGGGAACAGCTTGGGTCTTGCTCTGGGCAGGGGCAAGAGAGGTCTCTGCTTTATAAATCCCCTGGGGTAAGCTCCCCCATCCCTTCTGCCTAAGTGCAGCCTATCTCTGGCAGCCAGGGCCTTGATCCCAGGTGTGAGACTGTCACCAAGATAAAAGAGACGTAATTAAATTCCAATCAGCTGAGTGATTTGTTATCATAATGTAATATTTCCCTCCAGCCCCTGACTCCCACAGATCAGTCTCCGTCAGGCCTTCCAGGTGGGGGGTCCCTGCCTGTTACCCTGGGCCCAGCTGCTGGAGGAGCCCCTGGAGGGGGTGTCCACCCAGCCACACACATCCCTCCTCCAGTACTAGGCACTGAAGGTGATAATGAAGTCATTTTTCTGAGGAATAGTCACCTGGCAGACAGCCTTATCTGGCTAATCGAGCTGGGAAGGCAGGCAGAAGGGAGGCTCAGAGAGGAGGGAAAGGCGGCCTGTCTTCCCCAGGGGGGGGGGCATAGTGGGCAAGATAGGTGGAGTCAGATGGTGTGATCTGCCGCCAGCTTGCCCTGTGGCCACATGGGTTGACTTAGGCAGGAGCTTCAGCAGGGGCCCTGGCCAACGTAGCTGTGGGCAGCAATACTGCCTCAAGAAAAGAGCAAATAGAAATGGTGGTGAAATGCTGTCTTTGGGACCGGATAACTTGCAGAACCACCATAGAAATTCTCACAGGAGCGTGTGGCTCCTGACAGCATTGACTCATGGATCCTCAGAAGGACCTTTGAGGAGTGCTTGCCTGCTGGGCTCATTTTCTTTATATCTGTGTCTCACATACACAGAACTCTGGTGCCACTGGACACCCCAGGGTACAAATGCAAGGGGTTCTGTAGTTTCTTAGCATGGAGACCCCTGCAGAGAGCTGGAGGCTGAGCTCCTCGTATTCACACACTCACTGGTCTAGCACTTTGGTTCCCTCATATCGGCCTGGATAGTTGGGGTCAGAGGTCATGGTATACTCTATGCAACCCTAGGCCACTGGGTCACCTCCCTGGGTCCTCAGTTTCTTCATCTGTGAAATGACTGTCATCATCATAGGTTGTCTGAGGACAGAGGCCCTGGTGTGTCTGGGACAGAGCTGGCTCGTTGCAGCGCTCAATGATGGTGAACAGCGTCGGTGAGAAGGAATGATCTGGAAGAGGCAGGGGTGGGAATAGGCAGCTTGTTTATACCTTTCTGCCTCTGTGGCTTCCACATTTGCTAAAATGAGCCTGTTGACTTTCAGGGGTGGGAGACTCAGGCTGCGTGTGGCCAGCTTGGCAGGCAGGAGGGGTGAGTAGGCAGCCACCAGGCAGTTGGCCCAGGCTCCCCTATAGGCAAGTCTACTCATGGCCTTGCACTCAACACATGGAGAGAGGAGCTGGTGGCAGAGGCAAACCCTGGGGCCCATCCCAGACTGACCTGTGCAGGGTGACAAGTTCCACCTCAAGCTTACCTCTCAGAGTCAAACTGGTTCTACATGGATGGGCACACTGATGAAGAATCCCCCAAATTCCAGGAAGGAAGGAGGTCCCAAGAGGTGTGGGAAGTTTCTGAACTTCAAGGGCCAAGATGAGACTGAGACACATTGTATCAGCCAGAGGGGTCTCTCAGTTAGGAGGCTTCTGTCTGGGCCAGGTCAGATCCCAGCACAGACCTCCAGCTGGTGCTGGTGATGGGTTCTAGGGGCCAGGTCATTTCTGAAGAAAAAGAGAGAAAGATCCATATTTGGAGTCATGATAGGACACAGAAGGAACTTTTCTTCACATCCCTCCCCCTTTTGAGACAGGGTCCCATGTGCCCCTAGGCTGGTCTGAAATTCACTATACAGCCAAGGACAACCTTGAATGAGTGCATCCTCCTCCCTCCATCTCCAGAGGCTGGATGGCAAGCACACACTGCCATAGCTGGTTTGTTTGATGCTGAAAATGAACCCAGAGCTTCCTGCATGTTTCTCACTGAGTTACATTCCCAGCCACACACACACACACACACACACACACACACACACACACACACACAGCCCCAAACCACATGCACTGGTGTGTGTGTGTGTGTGTGTGTGTGTGTGTGTGTGTAATCTCAGTACAGTAGGGCTTCCTCAAGTGTTACTGAGGCCAACCACTGGACACTGCCCAGAGGACTGGGCTATGACATACCCACTCTGGAACATATCTGAGAACCACTGAAGCTGTCTAATCAGATAGGGACACTCAATACAGATAGTGAGGCTTCTGGACCATCTGTGGCCAGATCACCTCTCCAGGAAACAACCCCCAGCAAGCCATACATACCAGAGCACCCAGAGCTGTGCCCCTAGACCCCATGCTGGTAAAAAGTCAGTTGCAGCCCTGTGTAGAACACTGGAAGAACCCAGGCATGTATGAGTCCCTCTGCTGGTACATATAACCCCTGTGTGAGACCTGGGTGTGGATGGGCTCCGTACAAAACTAGAGAAACTTGGGTCTCCAATAATAACAACCAGGATAGTGCTGTAATACAGTCCACATGTGCCACCTGAAATATATTGTTCTTGGCTTACTGGGAGAGTTTGGAACCGGTTTCAGTGGGAGCATAGCCCTGGTTGATTAGTCATGTCTGCCATAGGTACAGGAAAGGGCTTGACAGCCAGAGAACTATCTTCTGACTATCTCCCAACATTGTTTCTCCCTACCTGCTGGTGTGGGCCCAAAGCATCTCTCCCTTCCCATTAGAAGCACCTATGTCTCTCTCCGAAGCTTCTGTGACACAGCCTGTCACCCCTAAGCCAGCCATACATCTGTTGGCCTGCTTCTGTCCCTTCATCTGATGGCTTGGCCATTCAACAAGCTCAAGGTATGGTCTATTGGGTCAAGGTGTTAGAAGGTGACCAGTGGCTTCCAGGCATATCCACACTTGAGGATCTTCAGATCCTTGATGTTGAATATCCTCGGCTGTAAACATGATTCTAGAGCTGGTAGGATAGGCTGAACCCACAGAATGTCCCAGATAACCAGATAGCTTGGCTCTATGAGGACCCTGAGCCCTGGGTAGGAGCTCCAGTGAGGAGGGGTCTTCTTCCTTCCAGGGAAGGGAAGCAAGGAGACAGAGTATACACAGGAGGTACCTAGGAACGTTATGTGTGCAGAATGGCCCAGGAGATGATCTTGATATAGAACCCTGACCTTCAATCAGCCTGGCCTAAGTCAAGTTCACCTCCTTTCTGCCACCCCAGGGTCACTGCTAAATATCTCTAGGCTTCACCGTCCTCATCTGAGAAATGGGGGATCATCCTCACCTTGTGGAAGCAAGGAGTCACAGAGTGGGACACAGGCAGTAGGTAAGAAGGTTAGAGTCCCTGGCTGGAACAGTCTCATCATGGCAAAGACTAAAGCCGGTACCTGGGCTGCTGCCAGCATTTCCCAAGAGTTGTCCTGCTAGCTCCTGTCTACAAATGAACGAGTCAGGAAAGGGCCCAAAGCCTCACAAGAGGGAAGGAACATTTCGGGGAGAGGGAAGAGGCAGCTTGCGCCAAGATGGTTATAACATCCTAGTTCATGCTGTGAAGAACTGGAAAGCACCCAGGCTCCCAACAATAGTGTGTGGGGTGTGGGGAGCCAGTGGTCACAGAGGCAGCTGCATGGACCCTGTGGGCACAGTGTTTGGCAGAATCTGCATCAGGGTGGGTGTTGGTAGGATGGATGGTGGGGGTGTAGGCACACTAGAGAGGCCTCTGGTGATTTGGATCCCCTGTGCCCTCACTCAGCTGCCCCTAAAACTTGCCGTCCTACTTACAGTCTAGGGAAGAAACTCTAGTATCTGGTGGTTGAGGACCAAATTCAGCCTGTCATTAATAAAAGTGTCACACACACACCCCTCCTTCCCCTCGCTGTACCTCAGTCTTCACTCCAAATTCAATGGCCATAATTTCTCTTAGCCTGAGAATAGGAGCATGGCGCCTGAGCATTCAGAAAGGATCAGCCACTGTTTCTCTGAATAAAACTTTCCAGAAGAAAGAGCTGTGGTGGACCCGGGTAACTTCAGCACTGCCCTCCCTCACCATATTCCTACAGTGACATTCACTTGAGACTGAGCTCTGCAGGCGCATTCCTCAGATAGGACCTGGATCAGCAGAGCAACAGTGGATGAGAGGGAGGGGGTCCACACTTCCCCAGCCCCAGCAATGGTCAGAGCCCAGCATCACAGGACCTTGCTAGCTGTGTAGAAACTCCTCCAGCAGAGGCACAAGCCAGTGAGCAAAGACAGGAGCTAAAGGTGTAGACAGGGCTGGGACCTCAGCAGCCATGTGGCCAGGATGAAGTATAGCAGGAGTCTCTGCCCCAACCTTGCCACTGGGGCCACTAGGGCAGCCTTGACCCTGGAGGAGCAGGCATGTGGGGGGAGGACAGGAGCTTTGGAGAGCCAATGGAGAGCTTCCAGAGTTGGAGTGTTCTATAGCTCCTAGAGAACCTAGGCAAGAGCTATGCATATGGAATTTAGACCTAGCTGGGCCTCAGCCCTTTTGTGGATGTTTCCTGGATCCTTCAAAGAATACCCAGATATGGCTAAGACCCAACATTTTACAAAAGCTTTTCTTGTTATCATCTTATTTAGCTCATAGCTGTCACTATTGTTTCTATTGTTATATACAATTTATTTAATGTGTGTGCATGTGTGTACATGTGCTAGTGTGTGCTCAAGCATGCACGCATGTACATGCTATGGCATGCAAGTAGAGGTTAGAGGACAAGTTGTGGGAGTCAGTTTTCTCTTCCCACTGTGTAGATCCAGGAGGTGGAACTCAGGTGGTCAGGCTTGGCAGCAGACACCTTTACCTGATGAGATATTTCTCCAAACCTATCACTGCCATTTTATACGTTAAGAATGGAGCCTTGGTGAATTCTCATACACAATGGCAGATTCAGAATTCAAACAGTCCCAGGCTGACCTGTATTCTCTTTCATTGAACTACTTTGCTCCTGACTTCCAATAGGGAAGGGTCGTTGTCTTCTCTGTGTCGCTGTGCCTTGCTGTTCTGTACAGGGAGATCTCACACGCACCTACCCACAATCTCTGTGTCCTGCTATGGGTTGGTGGAGGGGGGTGGGAGAGGCACAGCTGCTGTGTCTCTCCCTCTCTCCTCTGGCCTGGTGGCTGGACCTGGGGCGGCTCCTCGGGAAGCCACAGGGGAGCTGAGCACGTACCAGCTATTTTCTCGGATGAGTTATAATTTTCCTTCATTTCCCCTTCAAAACACGCTAATTAAACGGACATTGTTGAAACAGCCGATTGAGATTCAAAAGCGAGTTCCTTTTCTAAAGCACGTCCTTTTTCTAAAAAACATCCTCATTTCTGGGAGGCAATTGCATGCATTGTGTGAGCTGGGCAGGGACACACACGTGCACATACACGTGCACTTGTGTACGCGCATATGCACTCTTTCTCTCTCTCTCTCTCTCTCTCTCTCTCACACACACACACACACACACACACACACACACACACAAGAGCACATTTAAGCCTGATGCAGGTGCACTTAGGTTCACCCCACATCCTGGGCCTTTTTTATATTTGATTTAGTGTTGCCAGAATACATGTGCCCCTCCCCCTCTTTCAACACTTTGTAGGAGGATGGCCTCAAATTTGCAATCCTCCTGACTCATGGCCAGTGCTTCTAGAATGGTCTGCCTGTGTTTCCCATCTTCCTTCTTTCCTCCCTCCCTCTCTCCCCTGCCCTCTCTTCCCTCCTCCTTTTCTTCCTCTCATTCTCCCTTCCCACCCTGACCCACCATCATCCCCATCTGCTCCAAGAGTCCTGGCCTTGCATGATTTAAGCCTAGGGACCAGACAGGCCTGACCTCCACTCAGTGGTCTGTCCAGTCACTCCAATCATAGGCCTTCAACCCTCAAGTGCTGAAGACCTGCTTGGTGGCATCTGTTCTTCCTCGGGACTGGACTGAATAGCCAAGCCGACCTACCCTTTAGCTCATCAGCAGAATGCGCAAGAAGGCTGGTAGATTTGAGGTGACTGCCAGGGGGCCATCGGAGGCTCTGTAATCTGGGTCAGCCTTGGTTAGAAGCCCCTCCTATCAGAAGTCATCCAGCTGCATTTCACACCTCTGGAGATGGGCATCTTACTTCCATTGAGGCAGTGGGTAGTGGAACTCCTCATTTGACCCGAGCAGGGGCCTGGTGGTCCACAGGGCAGATCCTCAGCAAACCAAAGCAGAGCTGGGAGCACACATCTTAAGTACCTGCTGGATCTGTGTGTGGCTAATAGTCCACCACAGATAACTGCCCTGTTTCCCAACCCTGGATGCTCAGACGAGCCAGGCAGAACCCTGCCTTGGTGGTCCTGCCTAACCTGCCTAGGCAACAGCAGGGGATGCTCCCTGGGGCGACTCCTATAGCTCCTTGTATCCTTGAGCCTGAGCCTACAGCCTGACAGGGTGCTTTGCCCATACAACAGGTCCTTTGGTCGGGTGGGGAGATGGAGAGGCAGGGAAAAGAAAAGGAGATGAGAGACCGAGTGAGAGGGGCCAGGGGACAGAGTCAGACATCGTCCTCCTTAGCAGTACTTAGCCCAACTGTTTAGAGATCAGAGGTGGCCAGGCTCAGGGGAAGCCATAAATCTCAATTAGCCATCAGCCCCACTTTGCTGGCCTCCTTGAGTCAACAGACAGAATTTCATTGGTTGGGCCCAGACTCCCAGAGGGCACACTGATAAAAAGCCACTTCTTCTTCATGAAACGCAGTTCCTCTGTGTCCCTCCCCCCTCCCCAATACCTGGGGTCAGGTTTCTGAGAGAGTCAAGAGGCCTGTGTAGGAAGAGCAAGGCACAACCTGGGAGGCCTTCTGAGCCCAGGGGAAGGTCAACACCGTGCCTAAGGACCCTAAAGTCACTCTGTGGTCCCTTAGCCCATGACCTGATACCTCTGAGAGAGGCTCTATGGGTTCCCACTGTGCTGAGAGCCCCCCTCCTTCTCCAAGAGTGCTCTAGGGAGCTCCTATGAGCCCTGTTCTGCTGCCCAGAACAATACAAGAAAATGTAGCCAAGGTAGATTAAGCACAGGGCTACCTGGATCGTGGGCCTGAGTTAGTGGAACCATACGCCTCCACAAAAGGCCTTCCTTCCCTGTGGAAGTAGACGATGCTCGCCACTGTCCTATCCCCTGCCCCCATGCAGTAAGCAGGAGCCACACACTGCACTTGGCCAAGTGTTCCTGCTTGTCCCTTGGTGACTCCAGGTCCAAGTAACCTTCGCCCTCCTTAACTCTCTGGTCTCCCCCCGAAGTCCAACCAGTATAAAGAAAGCTCTTAGCAACTCCAGAGCAACTGGAAGCCTTCCCAGGGAGGGTGGGGACATCTGTCCACTCTCCCGCATCTGTGCCCACTGAAAGATGACACTCTCAGTATCTCTACCCATTGCTTTGGCCTCCCCCAACAGTGACTGCAAGTACTTTATATCCTCTGAGCCCTCTCTTCCATATGCTGAGACCTGGTACCACCTCTTCTGGGGAGCCTTTCCTCACTGCATTTCCCTTCAGCCACCTTATAGTCAGCTTCTTCTAAATGCCCTGGGCCTGTTCTGTCCTCTTCCTGCCGCCATGCAAGTGTCCGGGGCTCACTTGCCCAAGGCCCAGTCTTTTGGTCCAGCTGCTCACAGTGCCCAATACAACCATCACTTAGTAGTGATTAGGCTGGCAAAGGTGGGCACTTCATACCAAGATTCCAGTGGGCAGCTGTCTGGGATGCATTGTTGAAAGTTATCTTGATCTATACCCCAGTTCAGCAGAGCACACAGAAGTGGAGAGCAGAAGTGTGCTATTTCCACCTGTGGCCCCCACTCTGAAGTCACCAGCTCCATATGCATAAAACCACTGCAGTGACAAATGGTTTAGAGCTGGCTTGACACAGGTGGGCTTGCCTTATGCCTTTGCTCAGAGTTGTGTGTGGCAGTGTGCAATCCAGGGAGACACAGTCCTAAGGAGGTCTGCGTAGGGTATACAAGACATAACAGTATAAGCTCAGAACCTGAAACTTAAAAATCCCATGCTTAGCCGGGCGTGGTGGCACACGCCTTTAATCCCAGCACTCGGGAGGCAGAGGCAGGCGGATTTCTGAGTTCGAGGCCAGCCTGGTCTACAGAGTGAGTTCCAGGACAGCCAGGGCTATACAGAGAAACCCTATCTCGAAAACCAAAAAAAAAAAAAAAAAAAAAAAAAAAATCCCATGCTTGATTTCCCCCTCCTGCAGGCCAGGAGTCCACGGATGGCTTAGCTGGTCTCAGCTTTGTGTCTCCCGTTACCCACAGAGTGGCTGAAGGGTGGTTCCATCCTCAGCAGGAGACTCCCATCGGGAAGGAACCTTCCCAAGCTCGCTCAGGTGGGTAGAGAATCCGCTTTCTTAGGATTATAGAATTGATGGGTGTTGCTTCTTCAAAGTCCATGGGGAAGGAAGGGGTAGACAAGGAGGAAGTTGTGGGGAAGATGGGGAAAGAAGGGAAGGGTGGGGAAGGTGGGAGAAGGAAGAGAGGAAGGATGGGGAGGGGTGACAGAGTCTGCTACTGTTTTGAATCTGGTTTCTAGACTCTTTCCAAATGCTTTCCTGATTGGCAGTGGCAGTGCACACCTTTAATCCTAGCACTCGGGACACCGAGACAGAGGCAGGACAGCCATGGCTACACAGAGAAACCCCATCTCAAGAAAAGGAAAAAAAAATTTGCCTGATTGCAGGCCCACTTGTAATCTCCTTTGTGCTAATTTAAATTCAGTGGGTTAGAAAGAAACTTTATCTGTTAATCAGAGATAAGCCACCCTGGAAGAGAGGTCCTGTCCTGGAGGCCTTGCTTGCACAGCCCTGCTGTGGGGATGATGTCTATGAAATCTCTTTTCAATTCATTTATGACGAAGGTAGGGGCCTGAGAGTCACGTGTGGCTGTCCCTGCTGACCTTCCAGCCTGGGATCCCTCCCCAACTCACTCTTCCCAATCCCAGGGAGAGTCTCTGGATTCCTTCCATACCTGACACCCTTTTCTGCCCCAGGGCCTTTGCACAAATTGTTCTTGCCTTTTGGAACACACCCTCAGCCTCACCTTGTCTTGTTTCAGGACTCAGCTTGAATGCCACTCTCCTGGTGATGANGCAGCTGTGGGCAGAAGGCCCACAAGGAGGGGCCGCTGAGTCACACTGAAGCAAAGATGTCATCTTGTCACCTTGTGCTGGGAAGCAGCTCCCTCCCAACCTGAGCATCCAGGTGAGAGCCCAGCCCAACCAACACCCCTGAGGCCACCTGATGGGACTCCAACTGAACCAGAGACTTCCAGAACTGAAGTGGTACTGTTGCTTTGTTTATTTTTGTTTTCTTTATAGAGACACGCTCTTACTCTGTGGCCTAAACTGGCCTGGAACTAAGTCAGGCTGGCTTCCAATTGACAGCAATCTCCTGCCTCAGCTTTTCAAACCATAGGATTGCAAGTATGAGCCACCACACCCCGTGATGTGTTTTTTTAAGCCTCTGAATGTGTGGGAACTTGCAACCCAGCCACGCCCCCTCAACTCACCCTCACCCTGAGTGGAATCCAATTCAGCTGAGTTAGGAATTTCCTCTTCACAAGTAAGGAGTTAAGCTCAGAGACATTGATTGGTAAGCTGCCTATGGTCACACAGGCTGTAAGTGTATGTGCAGCATCCTTAGCAACAACTGAACTACCCTGCATGTAATGAATGCAACATAAAAACTAGGAGTAAGTAAATTAAGTTTATTTTTTTAAACCACACCTTTAATCCCTGCAGATGTAGGCAGATTCTATGACTTGGACTACATACCTAGTTTAAGGCCAGCCAAAACTACAGTGTGAGCCTAGCTCAAAACAACAAACAACAAAGGTAGAGGTGTGGAGGTTTGAACGGGTTTGGCCCTAGGAAGTGGCACTATCAGGAGGTGTGGTCTTATTGGAGGAAGTGTGTCACTGTGGGGGTGGGCTTTGGGGTCCCCTGGGATTGGTTCCACCCAGTGTGGAAAACTGCCTCCTTCTGGCTGCTTTCAGATCAAGATGTGGAACCCTCAGCTCCTTCTCCAGCACCATGTCTGCCTGCACGCTGCCATACTTCCCACTACGGTGATAATGGACTGAACCTCTGAAACTGTAGGCCAGCCCCGATTAAATGTTTGCCTTTATAAGAGTGGCCTTGGTCATGGAATCGCTTCACAGCAATGAGGATGCTCAGTGGGTACAGTCTTTTCACCTACTGAGGTGACCTGAGTCCAGTCTCCGGGACCCACATGGTGAAGGAGAGAACCAACGTTCATAAGTAATCTTCTGATCTCTACACATACACTGTGCCATGTGTGCATACATACACAATAAATGCATGTATACATGGGGGGGTGGGGATATGGGACCTGCGCTCTCAGTCTAGGGCAGGGCAGGGTTGGGACTGTGGCTGGCCTAGCCCATTGGCCTCTCCTGCCCCTCCAGACCTAAGCAAACTGTGTTGACTCAGACCTCTCCTGGATCCCTGGATCCCTGGGTCCCTGGGTCCCTGGATTCCTGCATCCGAGGCTGCACCAAACTCAGGGGTCGCACTGGATCACCAAGGTCTCAGCTCCACATGGCCTCAGTACTAGAGGTGCTGTTCCCACCAGGATGCAGTGAAGAGCCTGGTGCCCCACACTGCAGGACCACCAGCCTCCCTTACTTCCTGTTCTACCCACAGCCTCATTAGACCCTGGCCCAAAACTCTGTCCCTGCTGCCATCTGAAGGGCAGAGTCACCAAGAGGCTGGCTGCCATCTCTGCCCATTCTCCACCACCATTATTAGACCAGGACCCGCATGCCTCAAAGTTCCCTGAACCATGATTCACACTGACTGAGGCTGACCTCTGGCTGTACATCTGGTGCACTATAAGAACCAGCATCATGGAATGGGTACAAGTGTTTACCACCTGAGTTAAGTCCATCCCAGAGACCATGGAGTGGAGGGAGACAATTGACTCTTACAAGATGTCATCTGACCTTTGCACTCATGCCCATATATACAAGCATACACGTACACAACATGAGACACCCTTACAGCCTGCCTAGAGAGGCTGTACATCTCAGCTTCTGGAGGAGGAGGTGGGCCCCAGATATCTTCCTAAGGGCCATAGCACAGGGCAGGGAAGCCCCTGGCATTTGTCTAGCCTGATGTCAGTTGGAGAGCCTAAAAGCTATCTGCCCCAGAGGAAAGGAAGATCCTGGAACAAAGGAGGGAATGTCCTGTAAGACTGACAGGGTGGAGCCGGGCGTGGTGGCACACGCCTTTAATCCCAGCACTTAGGAGGCAGAGGCAGGCGGATTTCTAAATTCGAGGCCAGCCTGGTCTACAAAGTGAGTTCCAGGACAGCCAGGGCTAAACAGAGAAACCCTGTCTTGAAAAATCAAAAAAAAAAAAAAAAAAAAAAAAAAAAAAAAAAAAAAAAAAAAAAAAGACTAACAGGGTGGCTCACATCTGGGAAGAAACACATTACCAGGCCTCCACACAGTGCCTGATACCCAGGCTTGGTATACTTCTCCCTGGGCTGCAGGCTGTGCGCTTAATGGTCTGGGCTCTCCACTTCTGGAAGGCTGCCTTCTCTTGACCTCTAAAGTTCTACCAACCATAACATGGGTGCTGGGTGCTATTCTCTAAATATGGAAGGTAGGCACACCAGAGAATTGCTCCCTCTAGCCTGGAGCCTGATGGATGATTCAAGCTGTTCTCTCTCTCTCTCTCTCTCTCTCTCTCTCTCTCTCTCTCTCTCTCTCTCTTTCTCTCTCTCATTTGTGTCTGTTTGTGTATGTATGTGTATGTGAATGTGTGTGTGTCTGTGTCTCTCATGTGTTTGTATGTGTCTATATGTCTGTGTCTGTTATGTGTGTCTATGTATGTGTGTTCATGTATGTATGTATGTATGTATGTATGTATGTATGTATGTTAGTGTGTGTTTGTATGTGTGTCATGTGTATGTCATCTGTGTGCACACATGTTTATCTCTCATGTGAATATGTGTGTGCATATGTGTATGTGTTTATGTGCATTCATGCATGTATATATGTATTTTATATGTCTCTGCGCGTATCTTATATGTGTCTGTATGTCTCATGTGTACATTTGTGGGTGTGCATGTGTATATGTGTGTGCATGTATGTTTCTCTTTCACATGTGTATATATGTGTGTACGTGTGTATGTGCATGTATGTGTCTGTGTGTATGTGTGTCTCTATGTATGTGTTTGTGTATTTGTATGTCTGTATCTATATGTGCTTCTGTGTGTGTGTCTCTCTCTATCTCATGTGTCTTTTTGTATGTGTACACATGTGTGTATGTGTGTGTATATGTAGGCATGTATGCATGTTTGTGTGTGGTGTATATATGTATATGTGTGTATATATTTGTGTATGGTGTGTATGTATGTGTGTGTATGTGTTCCCCTTATGTATATGTACATGCATGCATACATGTGTGTGCATGTGTGTGTGTATGTATCTGTGTATGTGCCTGGGTTCATGTGTGTATGCATGCATGTGTGTATATGAGTGTGTGTGAGAATGCATTAATGTGTATGTGTATATATGTGTGTCTCTTTCTTGTAGGTATATGCATGTGTGTGTATGTGTGTAGCTGCATAGGTACATGTGTGTGTGTGCATGCATGCATGTGTGTATGTGAGAGTGCATGCATGCACATGTATGTGTTATCATTAAAATCCTCAGAGAGGATTCTTAGAGCACCTCCAGGTCCTCCTGCTCACCTGGTTTCAAAAAATAGACTCTGAGAAACGGCTGCTCTTTCCAGTGAGGAGAACCTGTGGACCACAGCATCACAACCACACCACCACCGCCAGAGACTTGACCCCTGTGTAAGGTGATAGGATAGGTGATTTTCTAGATCAGGTAGGACATTTCCTCCCTCAGAGAGACCCAGTGGCTCCTACTAAATATCAGATCTAAGCTAAACTCATGGATTCACCACCCAACCTTCCTCCCTCTCAACCATCCATTCATCTGTGCATCCATCCACCCACCTACCCATCTACCCACCCAGCCAGTAAGCCATCTGTTGTCTATCCATCTAACCCACTAGCCACTCATACACTTCTTCGTCTACCCATCCACCCTTCTATAGTACCATCCACGATCTCCCTCCCACCCTTTCATCCATCTACCCATCTGCTTACCATTAGCCACCCATCCATCCACCCATCCATCCACCTATCCACCTGTCATCTGTCCATCCATCCATCCACCTATCCACCTGTCATCTGTCCATCCATCCATCCACCTATCCACCTGTCATCTGTCCATCCATCCATCCATCCATCCACCCACATTTCCTTTCCTTCCTCCCACCCATCCTCCCATCTTCCATCCATCTATTCAGATATTACCTATTCATCCATCCATTTAATTCTCTGTCATCCATTACCCCTTCAGGATTCACTCAGCACCTATCACATGTCTTAACCTTGACCAGTCTCACAAACTCATCCACTGGTTACTGCCCTTGAGGACAGACAGGGAGACAAAGAAAAACACATGAACTGTGTGCAGGCACATCTGTTGGAATGCCCTGGATATGCACTGCTATGGCATCATCTCATCTGGGGATTCTTGTTGGACCTTACCAGCCTTCCCTGGGCCTAAGTTTTATATGTTTAGAGGGAATATGGGGTGATGGCAGGGCCTCTTCTCAGGGTGGCTGCCAGGGCCCTTCTGGGTCTCTATCTGTTTCCCTTGCCTTTGTAGATCTACTGTGAGGCCTGGTTGTGAATGATTGCTGGGCCTCATGGTGACCCGGGACTACCAGGTCCCTGAACATGGACGAGTGGTATTCTCATGAGAGGAGGTTTCCCACTCCACCTCCAGGACTCAGAGGCTTTGGAAAGGCTCATCCAATCCTGCTCAACAAGACTGGTCCATTCCTGGACGTGTTAAAGCCTCTGATTCCTGGCCTTTCCTTGATAATCTCTTAGAAAACCTATGTGCTAGAGAAGCCTTAGCCAAGGCTGAGGGCCACAGCCTTGACCATCAGCCCTGGCACAGGAGAACACATTTCGCAGCACAAACTGCTTAATGTTTAACCTCCTGTGGGGCTTCCAACTGCTAATGACATGACATTAGCTCTGCACAAATAAGAGGGTTCAGAGGAGCCAACCCCAGTCCACAGGGCATAGGCCAAACACTACCCCCCTCTGGCCTTTGAATTCCTCAAGCCAGGGCTAGGAACAAGGCTCTTAGCTTACCATATCATGCTGTAGGGGTCTCAGGGGCTGCAGTAGAGGCCCTTATGGGCTGTAGTGGAGGGCCTCAGGGGTTTCAGTGGCAGTCTCAGGGGGATACATTAGGACCTCAGGGGATACAGTGGGAGGGCCAGGGGATGCAATAGGCGGGAGGGCTCAGGGAATTCAGTGGAGGGCCTTGGAGTACAGTTAGAGTCTCAGGAAGATGGAGTGGGAATCTCAGGGGGGCTAGAGTAGAGGTATCAGAGGATGCACTAGGGGCTCTTAGGGGATACAGTGGAGGTCTCAGGAGCAACTTTCTCTTTGACTGTTGCTTCTAGTCTCTCACAAAGCTGCCTCCACCTCCACCTCTGGTGAAGTCATCCAGAAGTGGACCATGACTAGTTTTCCTGTCTTTTCTGTCCTCTGGTGTGCGTAGGGAATAAACCACAGTTGTCTTTCTTAGGCTGAACAAGGATGAGATGCCGGGGTAATACCTGGAAACACATTTCTGGTATAGGAAAAGGCTGGAAACAGAAGTGCTCTCCCCAAAGTAGGCTTTTGCTACAGCAGGGATAGCACATCCAGAAGTGGGGCAGGCCACCTGGGCCCTGTTTAGGGTTATCCCTGAAGTAGTAACTGCCCAGCCAAAGAAAGCCAAGGGGTAAAGACTAGGCTTGGGGTATCCTGAACCTCAAAAGAGCAGCATTAGACAGACTGCCCTCACCTCTAGAAGCTTTTCCTAGGTGTCTGTGGGTCTCCTGTTCCCAGCACTAACTGTTAACACTCCCTCTGTGGCTGTTAACTTCCTGAGGAAGACTTCAGACCTCACTGGATCCAGAACTCATTCCAAATCTTTGTCCAGCTCAGCGGCTAACTCATCCACTAGATAGCTCAAGGAGTAGAAAGTTGGGGTAGAAGACCAAGAGCCCTTCAACTACCTCAGGCCCAGGGAGTCCCCTCTGAACCTGCAGCCTGGTCCAGTTCCTGTCTACATTTGCAAATGAAGGTAGTGGGAGGAACTGAATATGTGAGGAGTAAGCTTGGGGCTGGACACCAAGCCTAGTGGCTATTTATGTTTTCTGTCCTGTGTGTGGTGGCAATTCCCTGACAGCAGGAAGCTGCTCTCCTCTGTTCTCTTTAAGTAAGAGAACCACCTGGCTCACTGAGTCTGGGCGAACCACGCCCACTTGCCCCAAATCTATCTAGAGAGGGCTCTACCCCCAGTGGCTATCTCTAATGTTAACCCACATCTGGCCCATCTGGTCAGCTCTTGAAGTCTTTTTAGATTCAAAGACCAAGAGGGCTTGTTCTGAGGGCCTTAGACTCCAGAGCTGCTGCTGGGAACTAAAACTCTAACCCCACGCTTCCACAAAAAGAAATTTCCAGAGTGAACAGCCTGCCCCTACCCCACCCCCACCTCCAGTCCACAGAGTTCCAGGAACCAAGTGTTAGGCTTCCAGCCACTTTAATGGTTTGGGCCTGGGTGTGGCAGGGGGAGGCAGGTAAACATTTGGGGACAGTAAATAAATCCACAGGGCAGGTGAGGTGAGAGTCCCTTCACCTTTGGCCACCATTAGACAAGTCTTCTCCTCTCTCTCTCTCTCTCTCTCTCTCTCTCTCTCTCTCTCTCTCTCTCTCTCTCCTTGTCCTGTCCTCTGTCTGTTTGCTTAGATAGGGACAGATGGACAGCAAAGTAAACAGGGACCCAATGGGTAGCTAGCCAAGGGGACACAGGGAGGGGACAGCCTTAGCAGAAGCCAGGTTGAGTCCCAGATCAGAGTGGATCAGAAGCAAGCGCAGAGCTGCCTGTGCTCAGAGCCAAAGAGTTACACATAACCAGGGTCTAGCCCCAGACACCACAGTCCCCAGGGCTCATTTCACAGACCTAACATGAGACAGAAAGACACTACCATGTGGCACCTCATGGCACCAGTCAGAAGCACAGTCAGGGTCTGGCTTCTAGTCTCCTGTCCTCTATGTCCTCAGAATGAGTTCAGGGGGCCCAAGATATGGAGTCCTAGAAAGTGGGGTACTCTGCTGTCCTCTGTACCCTGCCCACTTATCTCAGCCACTCAGTTCAGGGCACAAGTTGTGTTTGTATGTTGGGTTCAGATCCACAGCCTATATTGGCTGTGAATTTTTCTCTCTACCAAGCCTCCAGAATTTTCTGAGGAAGTGAGACCAAGGGCTGACCCTCTGGTCATCGCAGTGCATGAATGTCAGAGTAGGGAAGACAGGGCTCACAGACGGCTCACCCAAAGGACATGGATACAGCTCGTGGTAGAGTGCACGTCTGGCCATAAGGGTCCTGGCTTCCCCCAGCAGTGAGCAGCAGTTTACCCACAGCTCCCCATGGCCTACCTGCTCAAAATGGAACTCTGGCCAGTGTGAGCCACAGTATATGAGGTGAGAAGAGAGGGACAGCCCAAGTCCACCGGCCTGTCAGACAGTGTTTACAACAGGATCAGCACCCCTGCAGCCCACCTGGCAACTCAGCAGGGCATAGCTACTCATGGCCTCTTCCCTGCACTGTACCAGCCCCACTCCTTGCCTGGCAGGAGCTCTGCCTTCTAACCTTGGTTAAGAACCTGCCTGGGAACACATCCTGAATCCCCAGCCTGCAGCACCCTCGTGGGGCTGTAGCCTCCACTCTCACCCCCATGATTTCTTGGGAAAGTGGGAACTACACACATCCTCCAATGCATGAATTCGTGTGACAGTGGTAGGCAGGGCAGCTGATGCCTGGGTTGGCCTGAGGATGTTATGGAAAGCGAGGTAGCAGGTCCCACCACTCACAGCCTGCTTTGTGGGTGAACGCCAGCTAGGACTCACTGTCAAAAGGGTATGCGTTTGCTCTGCCAGCTCTACACCCAGCCAAGGCTGAACTTCAGCTGAGGACCTGCAAAGAAAACATACCCGCAACAGGAGAAGACTCACTTTTGATTGTAAAGAAAAATATAATAAATTAATTTGGGACTTTCACACCAGAAAAGTTAGTCCTCCTGGGGATTCTGAACTCTCCCATTTTGGGCAAACTATACAAAACCTGTGTTGTTCTCTCCTTTCTCTTTTTTTCTTTTTTTTAGGTTTTTGTGTTTTGGGTTTTTTAAAGATTTATTTACTTTATGTATATGAGCATACCTTCACTCCTTTCAGACCCACCAGAAGAGGGCATCCATTACAGATGGTGTGAGCCACCATGTGGTTGCTGGGATTTGAACTCATGACCTCTGGAAAAGCAGTGAGTGCTCTTAACCACTGAGCCATCTCTCCAGCCCGTTCTCTCCTTTCTTTAGTGACTGTCATAATTAGCAGTAATTGTAGACCTGACAAAATCTGGAATTGCAAATGCTACCTGTTTCTGGGCATGCCTGTAAGGGATCATCTTGATTGCGATAAGTGAAGTTGGAGGACCTGTCCACCATGGATGGCACGACTTCTTGACTAGAGGACCTGTCTACCATGGGCAGCACCACTTCTTGACTGGAGGACCTGTCCACCATGGGCGGCACCACTTCCTGGCTGGAGGACCTGTCCACCATGGGCGGCACCACTTCCTGGCTGGAAGACCTGTCCACCATGGGCGGCACCACTTCCTGGCTGGAGGACCTGTCCACCATTAGACTGCACCATTTTCTTGGCTGGGATTCTGGACTGTGTAAGTGGAGACAGGGAGCTGAGCAGCCACCTCTCATCTCTTTCATCTCTTTCTGCTTCCAGATTGCAGATGCTACATGACCAGCTGAATTCCTCACTATGATGAAATGTATCCTAGAACTATGGTTCAGGATAAGCACTCCCTCCTTTAAATTGTTTTTGTCAGAGTTTCCTCACAGCAATGGGCAAAGAAATTAAGACAGACATTAACTCTGAAAACAACCCCTCTTTTCCCCTCTGTCTTCAGCAGTCCTTAACTTTTCTTCCAGTTCCACATTTCAGTTCTATTCCAATATGGTTTTTTTTTTTTTTTTTTTTTGAGATAAAGTCTAACTATGTAGCTCTGACGGCCTTGGAACACACTATTTAGAGCAGCATGGCCTCCAGTTTACAGAGGTATGCCTTTCCTCTACCTTCCTAGTGCTGGGATAAAGGAGTGCCTTCCCCATGTAGACTTTAATGTGTTTAGTTTTTCAAACTGTCAAGATGTATCCAGGTGTGTAACTTTGTACCCATGCATGTAACATTGCAGAAGAGTTTCCAACTGGAAAGTCTAGTGTAGTGCTGCATGCCCCAAACCTAGCACTCAGGATACAAAGACAGGTGGATTTGTGAATTTGAGGCCAGCTTGATCTATATAATGATTCCCAGGCCAGACAGAACTAACCTCTGGGACCCAGACAGACAGACAGGCCAAACAGAACTACCCTCTGGGACCCAGTCTCAACAACAACAATTCTTACCTTGCCCCACCCCTACCCCCAGCCTCCATTGTGGTGTTGGGGACAGAACACAGGGCCTCACAGTTGCTAAGCAAGCACCTTACCACTTCACTGCCCTCCAACTTACCCTTAAAATATTCTCTGGGGAAACACATAGCCCTTCAACAGACCTTGTGTCATCTGGAGGCTTTCTCCAGGGCCCCTGGGGGGTCTAACACATGGGTTTGGGAGCACTGTGAGCTGCAGGGCTGTGGGAGACAGACAGGTTTTCAGGGCTCCTGGCTTAGTCTCCTGAATGCTTAGCCTGGGGAAAGCCCTGTCAATCCCTGCCCCACATCCTTCTGCCCTACTACATACCTGGAAAATTTGAGTCCACCATTACCCTTGTTGAGGAGGAGAGGAGAAATCCTCTTTCTGCCTCTGGGCTCCTGTTCCCACAGACTCTGTCAAAAGCCCAGGCCACTCCCAGCAAAGAGAGCCCTCCAAATTTTAGGCTAGACACAGTGTTGGGCAGAACCACGTGCCCACTTTCTGTGGGATAACCTAGCTTGGCTCAATCCTTGTTCTTGCCCTAGGTAGCTGCCCACATTTCCCCCTAGCCAAAGCCTTTAGACCTTGCTGGCCCAAGGGCATAACACTCTCCCTTCCCGGTATCTACTCTTGGGAGGCTGAGATTGTAAACCCAGGGCTATGGTCCATGCCAGCACCCATACAGGGCATGACGCCTGCCATCTGAGGATCTAGGTGGGAAACCAAACCTTGGAATAAAAAAACAAAACAAAACAAAAAACAATAAAAACAAACAAACAAAAAACAAAACCTCACTCAAATAGGAAGAGAAAGCTGTGTAGGCACATAGCCAGGTGAAACACCCAGTGTCTCTGCCTACTAGGTTGCAGGGGATACACACACACACACACACACACACACACATTACTGCCATTCTCAGAAACAATCCCTACCCAACAGCACAGAGCAATGTAGCAGGGTCATCAGTATTAATATTAGTTATTGCTATTGATTTCAGCTTTAGGAAATTGATTTTCAGTCCAGACTCTTTTCTCCGGCCCTCTTCAGAAGACACATGGACACGGTCCCTCTAGATTCTAGAAGCTGCCTGCACGCAGGCAGAGCCACCACACTCACCCCAAGGCAAGTGTGGACCAGAGCATCCCAGAAGGACAGATATTGCAGAACAAGCCTCTGTAACCCAGGTCAAGCCCCAGGAAGATCCCAGGTTCACTGCAGTCCTCAGCAGCCTCCCTCTGTCCCCAGCCTGGGACAGACTGCTGGACCCTGAAGGACGGGCCTCATTCTGACTTTCAGACCTCCCAAACCTAGCCTTACCTGCCCTGAATGTCCCTGTCTTCCCACCTTCCTCCAAAGGCCTAGATTCAATACAGCCCAGCCCTGGCCTGTGAGCCTCCTCACTGACAGCTGTCAGTAAAGAACTCACTAGCAATCCCAAGAGCCTAAATTTGAGCTTTAGAGCCCACACTTTTAAAAAGCCAAGCATGATGGTGAGCAGTTATAATCCCAGGGGCAGGGAGACAGAGATAAGAGGATTCACGGAGCTCACTGGCCACTCGGCCTAACCCAATCTAAAAGCCCTAGCCTGGTGACAGACCTTGTCTCAGAAAACAAGGTAGTGGTGGTGGTAGTGGTGGGGTGCTGGCAAGATGGCTCAGTGGGTAAAAGCCTGATGACCTGGGTTCGATCCCTGAGACCCACACGGTGGAGGGAGATGAGTAACTCCGACAGGTGGTCCCCAAGTGATATAGCTCACAAACACATGCAAGCGCACTAAAATTATACTTTTTCAAAAGTGAAAAGTGAACAGCATCCGAGAAGCTGCTTTTCCTCTGACTTCCTCACATTTATACACACCCATGAGTACACAGTCACCTCTCTATTCCAAACCCACCCTCCTGGATTCTACTTAATGAACCTGTCCAGCGTCAGCCTCAAAGTAACAGAAAAGAAGAACAAGAAGAAGAGGAGGAGGAAGAGGAGAAGAAAGAAGAGGAAGAAGAGGAGAAGAAAGAAGAGGAAAAGGAGGAAAAGGAGAAAGAGGAGGAAGAAGGGAGGAGGAAGAGGAGGAAGAAGAGGAGGAAGAGGAGGAAGAGGAAGAGGAGGAGGAGGAGGAGGAGGAGGAGGAGAAGAAGAAGAAGAAGAAGAAGAAGAAGAAGAAGAAGAAGAAGAAGAAGAAGAAGAAGAAGAAGAAGATCTCATTTCAGCAGCTTCAGCCTTGCTCCTTCCGAGTATCCTGCTGCACGCCTGCTGCTCTGATACAGTAAGGAACCTATGAATGTGCCCTGCCTCCTGCAGATAAGGGCAGTGGGTCTCCTGTTGTCTTCACTGCCCTAGGTCCACTGGAAGCCCCTCTGTACATCTGACAGAGCAAAGGGTTCAGGAGCTGAGGGTACCAACAGGCTGTGAAATGGGTAGTCCCAGAGTCACATCCTAGAGCCTCCTTTAAAAGTGGCATCAGGCCAAATTACTTTAAATATTGTTTTAGCCAATTACCAGCCTACAAATTAATTGCTCACAGCATGCAGAAGGCAGAGTAAGGGGGGTGGCTAGGAGACTGCAGAGAAGTAATTACACACAGCAGAAGAGGCGGGTTTTACTCTTAAATTATAATTAAAGTTAGAGAAAGTTCCTTCCACCCAATGCACAGACACAATCCCACCAGCCTCCCTGAGTGCTGCGCTCTCATTGCTGTTGTGATCTGCCATGGAAGACTTGAAGCTGGGGCCACAGCCTCATTGACTGTGACACAGCAGACATGGGAAGGACCCACAGGGTCCCTGACAGCCGTCCTCAACACAGCTCTGTGGCTATTAAACCTGAAGACCCAGCACCTACGAGGAGAGACCGACAGAGAAGTGAAGAACAGTGGGCCCCAAGACCCATAGTCAGGGGACCCTGGGATAAGAAGCCAGAGTGAGAAGAAACATCCCAGTGCAACGCTGGAGCTCATGGAGGCTCCCTCCATCTCCCCATCCCAGTGCAGCGCTGGGGCTCATGGAGGCTCCCTCCATCTCCCCATCCCAGTGCAACGCTGGGGTTCATGGAGGCTCCCTCCATCAGCCCCATCCCAGTGCAACGCTGGGGCTCATGGAGGCTCCCTCCATCTCCCCAGCAGGTGACACTCTGGGCTGGGTGGGTCTGCAGGTGGTGTCCAGCCACACTCAGATGAAGAACACACATGTGTCCCCAGGGAGCTAGAATCTACTTTAATCTCTCAGTTTATTTAAAAGTAAGGATGCCAGGGACCAGGGAAATGGATCAGTGGTTAAGAGCACTTCTTGCTCTTGCAGAGGACCAGGGTTCAGTTCCCAGTCACCTACACAGAGGCTCACATCCATCCATAACAGCAGGGAATCCAGTGTCCTCTTCCAACCCCCATAGGCACCAGGCATACACATGGTGTACATACATACATGCAGATAAAACATTCATGTACATAAAAAAAAAACTAAAACGCAACATTTAGATTAATTAAGGAGTAGAGCAACTGAGGAAGATGCTAAGGGTCCACCCTGACTCAGACACTAACCAGTGATTCTAGAATCCCAATCAGGGAGAGGCAAGAAGGGGTCACCTGCCCCTGCTCCTTTCCTCAGAGATGCCTTTTACTCTTTCCCCCAAAGAGGTGGATCCTACTATAGACTGTGAGATGGAAGGCTAAGCGGGCATCAGCTTCAGACCCGCCAACTGGACCAGCGCACTGTTCACCCCTCTCCCCAAAGCCCAGCAACTCAGCCAGCCTTCACCCACCCAGGTCAGTAGACAGGACCAGTCTGAGGGCCAGTCTCCTCCCTCAGCTGAGCACTTAGATGACATTGTGTCTAAGGAGAGATACACAGGGTTAGCATGTGTGTGCTTGCTTGGGCATGACCTTCAGCCCATTGGGGTGAGGCAGACCCACATGACCACCCATGATAGTGGTCTGAGGGCCTTAGCAGATGCTTTCAGTTCCACATTTTCATTCCTAGTGGTGGGAAAGTCTAGTTCAGAGTTCCCATATTGCAGCTAAGGAGACACTAAAGTGTCTCTGTCTCCTCTAGCAGATTTAGGCCACCGCTGTTCTATCCTGTCTGCCTATTGCTGGGCAATAGGAGACCAGACCTCTGGGAACATGCATTTCCAACTTTATAAACAACACTAACCAGTTTTCCAAGGTGGCAAATGAGTCTAGTGTGCTCAGCATCCCAGTAGTGAGGTTGCCTGTCCCCTCAGAATGCTGAATGCTGCCAAAGTCTGAAGCCTTCCCATAGGAGTGGTGACATGCCACTGGGCTTCAAGTGGCAATGCCCTCCCAGCTCCCTCCTCAGAGCAAATAAGCCTATAGTTACTTTAAAATCTTATTTGTAAAGTCTCCAGGTGAGGCCTTTGTTCATTTCCTGCTGGTTACTTGTTAGCAGTTTGCAGGTGGCCCTAGACAGAGATGATCTTGGCAGATGTCCAGACAGCAAAGACACCTCTAAGGCTTCATCTCTCCTGACACCTCCTGTGTTGGGACAAGTATTCCGACAGAGTATTCAGATGGCTCAGCTGACAACTGTGACACAGATTCCCCACAATCGGTCCTACCCAGGACGCTAATACTTCATGCATGGCCTTTCAAGGTTTTGCTCGGATGGTTGGTATCCAGGCCAGTGGCAATTCTGCTCTGCATTCCCTACCTGGGATCTTTTCCCAGCCTAGCACCCCCCACTGGCCCCATCAACTCCCTGCCCGCTTGGGAGCTTTGAGTTGCTCTGTACTTCTCTGGCTGTGGTGATCATCAGCTTGCAGGCTTTGAACTCACATAAGAGTCACACACTTCTGGGCATGTCTTTAGGGTGGGTGCTTCTAGAGAGCTTTAATGGAGGAGGAAAATCCACCCTGGATTTGAGTGACACCGTTCAATGGTCTGGGGTCCTGAAATGAATAAGGAGAAAGCCAGCCGAGCCCCAGCTACAGTGTAATCAGCTGCCTCCCACTGCAGCCACTGTGACCTCCCACTATGGTGAACTGTACTCTCAAACCTTGAGCCAAAATAAACTGTTCCTTCTTAAAGTTGCTTTTGTTGGGTATTCTGTCCCAGCAACAAGGAAAATAATACCACAGCTGACATCGCAGTTGGGCAAGCACACAGCAAGAGATACCATGGGCCATATGGTACTAAAGCTATTTGCTTCTACCCAGCAGTGCGCCGCCAGCCACTGGATGCCTTTGGATGAGGGCTCCTCTCAGGATGGCCACTTGGGCTGATGTTCAATGGGGCTCTTGTGCTGTCCTCTGAAGTTCATGATCCCCTGTGGAGACATGGTGCCTGGACCACAGAGCCAGGAGCCATGAAGAATGAGATACAAATGCTCATTTCCTCCTTGGCTTCTGGGCTGAGTGTAGTAGCTGTGGAGCACAGCAGTTCCTAATACTGTCCTAGGAAAGGTGGCCCAGATTTAAGCAGAGTTGCCATAGAATCATATAGCTGGGCCTCCTCCACATGGCTGTCCTTTGCAAGGCCTGAAGCTGCTGGCCATGAAATGACTACTGACAGTGTCTTCGTTACAGAGTTCTTTCTTTTTCTAGTTTCTTAAGGTGAGATGTTAGGTGACTGGTGTGTGTGCGCGTGCACGAGGGCAGGTAGATGTGCCCATGCACCCACATGCAGAGGCCAGAGACATTACTCTCCACCCCAATCCCTTGAGAAAGGGTCTCTCACTGATCCTGGAGGCAGGCTGGTAGCCAGCAAGTCCCCGTGATCCTCCTGTCTCAACAGCCGGCCCCATAGCACTAGAGTAACAAGAGTTTGAGTTTTCACATGAGGACTGAAGATTTGAGCTTAGGTCTACATGGTTGCACCACAAACCTCCTTACCTACAGAGCCACCCCACTCCCAGCTCCATTCCTCTTTCTCAGGGATGAATGTGCATCTGAGCAGTGCCTTCTCTGCATCCCTTAATGTCTGGGCTTCCTGTCATTGTTTCTGCTCTCCTCAAAGCATTTTCTTATTTCCCACTGGCTGCTTGAGAGAACATTTCATTTCTGCAGATCAGTGAATTTTCCAAATCCCCTTCGGCTATTATCTTCTAAGGCAGCCATAGATATGTATATCCCACTGTGATCAGAGAACGGACCAGTACAAGTCCAGTCTTTTTGAAAGTATTGAACTTGGTCTACACCCTAACATCTATCTGTCCTGACACTGTCCCAAGGACTGGAAAGGAATGTGAGCTCTTCCTGATGCAGCAATATGCTAGTTAGTGTGTTGACTTGATACAAGATGGAGTCATCTGGGAAAAGAAGACCTCAAATGAGAAAATACACCCAACAGAATGGCCTTGGGAAAGTCTGTGGGGCATTTTCTTAATTAATGGTTGATGTAGGAGAGCCCATCCACTGTGGACCTTGCCACTCCTCGGGCGCAGGTGGTCCTGGGTGCCATAAGAAATCAGGCTGAGCCAGTCCGTGAGCAACGTTCCTCCATGGCCTCTGAGCAGCATTCCTCCATGGCCTCTGAGCAAGCCCGTGAGCAGCGTCCCTCCATGGCCTCTGAGCCAGCCCGTGAGCAGCGTCCCTCCATGGCCTCTGAGCCAGCCCGTGAGCAGCGTTCCTCCATGGCTTCTGATTCAGTGCCTATCCTGATTTCCCTACTGATGGACTGTGTTGGGAGAGAATAAGCCAAAAAAGCCCTTTTAGTTTCTTCCTCGGGCTCTTGGTCAGCATTTCATCCCAGCAAGAGAGAGCTAACTGGGCAGACCTGGGCTGGACGGGATGGATTGTGGGGATCATTATTTCCCCATCAGCTTTCTTTTCCAGTTGTGGCACTTGTCTCTTTATTGAAAATTGACAGCTCAAGTTTTCTCTCCTCTGGTTGAATTATCTCTTTCTTCTCTGTTTTTGCCTTATTATTTTAGGACTCAGTTATCAGATGCATACATGTTTATAATAATTACTCTTGGATCAACCCTCTTATTATTCCATATTTCCCTCCTTGTCTATAATCACAATTTTTCTACTAAAGACTATTTTAACTGATTTAATCCTGCCACACTGTCTCTCTGTTGAATGTTTGCATTAACTATCTTTTTTGAAAAACTATGTATTTATTTTATTTCATTGCATGTCTGAGTGCCTGAGTGGATGCAAGAAACCGAGATCTGTCAGAGCCCCTGGAACTTGAATTACAGGTGGTTGGGAGCCAACAGATGAGGGCTAGCAACCAAACCTAGCTCCTCTACTGGAACAGTGAGTCCTCTTAACCAGGGACCCACCCACCTCTGCCTGAGAAACCTGCCCCCCCCATTTTGTTGCCAAGTAGTCTTCAAACTTGTTAGGTAGCCCAGGTTGGCCTGAAATATGTGATCCTCTTTCTCAGCCTCCCAAGTACTGGGACTACAGTGTGCATCACCACACCTGACAGAAATATCTTTTTTATTCTGTTACCTTCAGTCTATTTGAGCCTATGGCTGTAAATGTGTCAGCCTTGTAGTCAGCGTAGAGTTACGTCAAGTCGTTTCCATCAGTCTGCTAGTCTCTGCCTTTTAGTTGAAGGTTTAATCTATTTACATTAATACAATTATCCATTTAAAAAAGAACAAGCTTCTATCACATCTTTAGCATGTGTTGTCTACCATGTGTTGTCTACAACGTTGGTTCCTCAGATCCTTAATGACCGCACACTTTGCAGGAAGTGGGGATGTTTAGTGCACTGTTTGAGTTTCATTGTAATTTCTCTTATAATGTGTATTTTAGTTCTTTTTCTTGTGGTGCTTTAGGGGTTACATTTTACATTTTGTAACAATCTAGTTGCAAGTAACACTGACCTAATTTAAGTAGTATTCACCGCCTCTGCTGGTACATTTCCAACCTCTAACTGCTCCTGACTCCCAAATCACACCTTTAGAAGCTGGAAACCCGCCAGCAAGATGGTGCTGAAAGGGCCCAGATATAGAGGTCTCAGGGGAAAATATACCAATGCCTGGCAAACATGGAGGTGGAAGCTGACGGTCAGCTATTAGATGGAACACAGGGTTCCCAAGGAAGAAGGAGCTAGAGAAAGTACCCAAGGAGCTGAAGGGGTCTTCAACCCTATAGGTGGAAGAATAACCATGAACTAACTAGTACCCCCTGGGCTCGTGTCTCTAGCTGCATATATAGAAGAGGGTGGCCTAGTTGGCCATCAGTGGGAAGAGAGGCCCCTTGNACAGACACAGACAGAGAGACAGAGAGACAGAGAGACAGAGAGAGAGGTGGGTATCTGGAGACTGAAGGAGACTGCCTCTTTACTCTCTTATCCTCTGAGTCAGGTTTCACACTGACTGGAGCTAGATAGACCAGCAAGTCCCTGGGGACTCGGTGTCTCCTTTTCCCCAACAGAACTGAGTTTCTAGGCACACTCAACTTCTTAGTGGATTCTGGGGGTGAACACAACCTCTCTTACCTGCTGACCTAGTCAACCCCTGTATCTTTGCTTTTCTAATAAAAACACTAAATTTTTCAGTTTCATTTTGCTTTGTATTTTGTTGTTGTTGCTTTGTTTGTTTGTGTTTGAGACTGGGTCTCACTATGTAGTCTAAACTGGCCTGGCAGTGACTAAGACCACCACCACAGCCCGCCTTACAGTCTGCATTTTTGCAGTACAGCTTTTGTTAGATAGCAAGGTCTTGTTGGGCGGGTTTTGCCTTCAGCCTTTGATGATGTCAGCCACCCTCAGACACTCACGGTCTCTCCTGCTGTCGATTGTCCTGAAGGTCCCTTGCATATGACTTATTACTTTTCTCATCATTTAAAAAAAAATTCTTTTTGAGCTGGAGAGATGGCTCAGTGGTTCCACAGGATCCAAGGCTGGTTCCTAGCAGCCAGATAGGGCAGCTCACATGGCCTGTAACTCCAGTTCCAGGTCATCTGCCTTCTTCTGGTCAGAGTCCTCAAACACACACACACACACACACACACACTAACATACACACACAGGAGCATACTAATAAACAAATTTTGTTGCATTTTATACCGGGAGGTGGGCATATGCCACTGCCCATCTAGAAACAGTTTATGGAGGGTAATTCCCTCCTTCTACCGTGTAGACCCAGGGATTTAACTCAGGCTAGAGAGTCTGACAGGTAGCACCTTTACCTGCTGAGCTATTTGCCAGACTCTCTCGCACCACTTTCAAGATTCTTGGTTTTTGAGACAGGATTTCTCTGTGTAACCTTGGCTGTCCTGGAACTTGCTCTGTAAACAAGGCTGGCCTCCAACTCAGAGAGAACCCTGTCTCAGCCTCTGGAGGGCTAGGGTTAAAGACATATGCCACCACAGTCTGGCCACTTTCAAGTTTCTTGCTGTGGGGGCTAAAGAGATGGCTCAGCAGTTAAGATGCTTACTGTCTTATCAGGGACCAGAGTTGAAATCACAGCACCAAATGCTCACTCCCGTACACACACACACACCATAATTTTAAGTGTGTCCTTTGTCTTTAGCTTGCTGCATTTTGAGCGCAGTGTGACTCACGTGGATCTGTTTGAGTTTAATCCCTCTTGGCCTTTCACAGTTGGTCTCCCACCCTCTGGGGACAGCAGTAGCCCTCCAATTCCTAGTCCTTATAATTGCACTTCTATCCAAACTCTAAAATACACAAGCACTTGTCGTCCCCCCCCCCCATGGGACTCTGTTCCAACAGTTGTGGTGCTCATACATGCAGGCAAAACACTCATACACATAAAATTAAAATAATAATAAAGAAATCATATTCTTGGGGCTGGAGAGATGGCTTAGTAGTTAAGAGCGCTTGCTGCTCTTGTAGAAAACACAGCACCCAAGAGACAGAGGTAGGGCGATCGGCTATCCTCGTCTAAGTAGCACATACAGGCCAGCCAGGGATAAATAGTGAAAACCTGTGTAAAAGAAAAGGTGTGTGCTTCCTGCCCCTCCTCTCACTGTGTCGTCCGTCCTTCATCTCATCGAGATGGCCCTAGCTGGCTATCACATTATCCCTGGAATCCAACCCTCTCTACACATCCCCTCCAGAGCCGCTATGCAACTGCATCTGTGCGGCTCCTCCCCACTCTCTGCTCACTAAAACGTCCTCTAGCCCGCTATTAAACCTGTTCAGTCAGATCTTCATTTCAGTATTCACACTTATCAACTCTCAGCTTTCTGCTTGTTGTAGATTCCAGGCATCTCCTGGAATTCTCTGCTAAGTCACGGATTCCCTGGTGTGGTTATTTGCAGGTCTGTGCAGTAACTCCCACGCTGCATGGCTGGTGGGTCTGTTTGCTGCTGTCTGCTGCTTCCCTTGGCCCTGACCCTCCCCTCAGCCTATCTTGCAATATTTTTTTGAGATCTGGTTATAGCTGGACTTGTTTCCTGGTTAGTCCCCTCAAGTATTCCAGCACAGAGCACAGAGGGTCATAAAGTATGATTGTGTGTGTGTGTGTGTGTGTGTGTGTGTGTGTTTGTGCTGCATTGTGTGACTTTGGTAAAACAGCATCTTTGTTAGGCTGGCCTAGCTTCTTGTTCAAGGGGAATATTCACTTTCCTTGTCAGGATTTTTCATGTTCCCTTTGGGCTACCCCAATAGATCTAAACTCAGTTTTACCCTGTGTTAGTTACTCTCTTGTTGCTCCAACAAAATACCTGACCAAAGCAAGTTCAGGAAGGAAGAAGGTTTTGCCCTGGCTCACAGTTCAAGGGGGTCCAGTTACAGTAACCCCATCAGGGGTCTGTCAAAGCCTATTAAGAAATGCTTTTGGGTGATTGGTTGATATCACTGGGAGACCTGTTCTTTTCTGAAGAGAAACAGAGGAGCAGTGGATGGGGGGGGTGAGGAGGAGGGAGGAAGGAAGGGAGGCTGTGTTGTACAGGAGAAAAATAAATTTCTAATTTTTCAAAAAAGAAAAAAGAAATGCTTTTGGTCAAGAGACTATCGTGGAGACCTAACATTCCAACTACCCAAAATAAAAGAGTTGATCCAGTTGTGCTGGTCACCACCTCGTAGAGGATCATCCTGAAGAGAGTCATATCACCTAACTCAGTGCCAGAGAGATGGGGAGAAAAATTATCCTTCTGACAAGGTGATGTTGGAAGGTTCCCTGCTCTCTACAGTTGTTTCAGAACCACCATGGACATGAGGTGTCATCAGTCAGAAAGCAGAGAATGCACAGGAAGTGAGGTCAAACTCTCAAACTTCCAGGCCTGCCCCACTGACTCACTTCTTCCGGAGAGACTTCACCTCCTAAGATTCTATAACCTTCCCAAACAGCACCACCAACCAGGAACCATTGTCCAAACATACAACCATGGGTGAGTGGTGGAATAGGGTGTGTGGGGACAGGGGTGGGTGGAAGTGGGGAGTGGGGAGTCAGGGTGGGTGGTATGGGGGGATAGGGAGACTGTGGGGTGTGGAGGGGGATGTGGAGTGGGGTGAGGTGGAGGTGGAAGCTAGGAGTGGGGAGTGGGGGGTCAGGGGATGGGGTGTGGAGGATAAGGAGAGTGGGAATATGGGGGGTAGGGGTAAAGGATTGCAAATGGGGTGGGGGTGAAAGTGGGGGTCAGGGGGTAGAGGTGGGAAGGGAATGAGGGGTGGGGGATTGGGGTGGGAATGGGGGATGTCAAATTCAAAGCTTGACACAGCCCCATGAAATTCACCCCAGGTGACATCTTGTTTGCTTGTTTGTTTGCTTGTTTGAGACAGAACTATATAGTTCCAACTGTCCTGGAACTCACAGATACCCACCTGTCTCTGCCTCCCAAGTGATAGAATTCACAGCTTGGGCCACCACATCCAGCCTGGTGGCACCTTTTAGATCTCTTTATCTCTAGCTTGGATTGGTAACATCACATCTTGGGTCTGAAAGCTTCCCCATCACCACTGGAGAGCAATGGTCGCTGACTGGTGTCATGTTGTATTTTATCTAGCATATCCTTTATTTTATATTTGACTAGTTATGGGGGGAGGTTGAGACAGGGTTTCTCTGTATAGCCCTGGCTGTCCTAGAACTCACCCTGTAGACCAGGCTGTCCTGGAACTCAGAAATCTGCCTGCCTCTGCTTCCCAAGTGCTGGGATCATAGGTGTGCACCACCACTGCCCAGCAGACTAGTATTTTTAATATATATATGTATTTTTTTGAGACAGAGTTTCTCTGTGTTGCCCTGGCTGTCCTGGAACTTGTTCTGTAGACCTCAGAACTCAGAGATTAAAGGTGTGTGTCACCACCAACTAACTAATAAGTTTTTTTTTTTTTAAGATTTGGTTTTTCTATGTATAAGTGTGTGCCTGAATATGTGTACCACATACATACCTGGTATACACAGAGGCCAAAAGAAGGCGTCCAATCTTCTCATTGGAGAAAGATTGATACAGACAGTTGTGAGCTGTCATGTGAGCACTGGTAAACAGACCCACATTCTCTGCAAGAGCAGCAGGGGCTCTTTCCATTGACTCGTCTCTCCAGATCCTGCTTTTTTCTTTTAGGCTAAGTATATGGATGTGTGTCTGTGCGTGGGTGTGTGCATACACGTTTGGTTCATTCAGAGTCCAGAGGACTGTGGAGTTAGAGTACAGGAGGCTGTGGACCAAACGGTGTGGGTGTTGGGGACCAGACTCTGATCCTCTGCACGAGCAGTATGCACTTTCAACAGCTGAGCCATCTCCAAACCCCAACCCACATACGTATACTCTAAATCAACCCACATACGTATACTCTAAATCAACCCACATACGTATACTCTAAATCAACCCACATACAAATACTCTAAATCAACCCACATACCTATACTCTAGGTCACACACAATACCAAGGCAGCTGAGTGCAGTGCGGCTGTCGGGCTGTGCTGTTTAGGAAATGGCAACACAGAATCAAGTCTGTGCATGTTCCCCACTCATGAGCTTTTTTCAAATCCTTCTCATCTGTGGCTACGTGAGTCCTCACTCCACTGATGCAGGAGAGTGGCTTCGTTCTTCTGCTTATTTCTGCAGGAAGATCTGTGGCTTTCATTGGATTCTCAAAGAGACCTATGACCAGGGCATGCACGCGTGGTGTCAGGTCTCTCCCTAGGTCCTCTCTGCCATGGATGCTGTGATTCAGCTACGGCAAGTGGCCCTTATTCCCGGGGCACAGCAACACTCTAAGCCCCTTGCCTGTGACTCTCTTCATACTCATCCCCAGATCATCCTCTTAGGCACACACCGGGAAGACAAAGATGCCTTTCTTGGCTGCAAGCTTCCTCTAGGAGACAGGACTTCCAGGAAACAGGTCGTGGCGCTTTTGAGCATCAAGGAGAGGATCTCCATGGGATCCTCAGGGGCTCTCTCTCCTCCACTACCTTGTACCAATGCAAACCTTTCTCTTCTTATGAGGGGCCCTTTCTGATTATAAAGGACAAGTATGAAAGGAAGACACAAAACTGTGCCTGGGCATGTGTGCTAGTCCACTTTTATATCTCGATGATAAAACACACAGGAGACAGTTGGCGGGTGGAAGGGTTTATTTTGACTTCACCATAGCGTGTGGGGTATAGCAGCAGGAGCCAGAAGCTGCCTGCTCACATCTGGGCATATCAGGAGGCAGGGAGATGAGTGGTGGCTCTTAGCTGGCTTTTGTAAGGATGCAATGACAGAATCCAGCTGCTCCGGCCACAATACCTGTAGCAGAGATCTCTGTTCACACCCCCACAGGCAAAGACAAAGACAGCCTCTGAGAGTCCCTAGCTCGCAGACACCTCAGGGTGTCTCACCTGGGAAGTCAGTTTACACCAAAGGGGTTATTGGTGGCTCCTCAGCCTCCTGCCTAGGAATCTGGGAACACCCCACCCCCACCCCCCACCCCCCCCCCCCCGCCTCAGAGAGGTGGAAGAAAACTCTACTTCTGCCCATGCCTCTGACTCCACTCCTCAGAGCGCCCCACCCCCGCCATTCTTCTCGTCCCTAGTGCTGGGGCCTGACTCTCCTTGGAGCCCCCCACCATGTTGTTATTCCTGATTCTGTCTGTCTGTCTGTCTGTCTGTGGCAATGAGAACTCTTCTTTTAAAAGCTCCTTAGTCTCCAGTGATCCTACTCAGAGCCCTTCTCGAAGCCCCAGTGCCACAGCAAAACCTTTCAGCTCTCTCCCTTTCCTTTTTTTTGCGGGGGGGGGGGGGGGGGTGTTGTTTTTTTTTTCGAGACAGGGTTTCTCTGTGTAGCCCTGGCTGTCCTGGAACTCACTCTGTAGACCAGGCTGACCTTGAACTCTGCCTCCCAAGTGCTGGGATTAAAGGTGTGCGCCACCACGCCCGGCTCTCCCTTTCCTTAAAATGTGCTTTTAACTTTATTGTGTGTCTTTGTCTACGTAAGCTCATGTGAATCCTGGAGCTGAAGTTAAAGGTATCTGTAGATCAGCACATGGAGCTGGAAACTGAACTGTGCTCCTCTGGGAGAGCAAGAAGCTCTCTTAACCTTCGAGCCATCTCTCCAGCCGCCTAGATTTCTCCTTTTCCCACTTCATTTATCCCAGGATTCCAGGGGCTGGGAAGATCTCACACAAATTCGGGGACAGCAGTCCCTTTTTGGCTAATGCAGTCTGGAAATGCTCACAGACATGCCCAGATGTGTGTGTGCCCAATCTAGCCGATGGTGGAACTTAATCATCACCTCCCAGAAACTCCCTTTTTGCTCATAAACTTAATATTATTGAAGATTATATCAAAATACAGAAAATACTACAAACAGATCCTCTTTTCACAACAGCCTCCATCCAGAGCAGAGGTTCTCACCCCGCCTAACGCTGTAGTCCTGTAATATAGCTCCTCATGTCATGGTGACCCCAACCATAGAGCTGTCTTTGTTGCTACTTCATAACTGTAATTTTGATACAGCTGTGAATCGCAAAGTGAATATCTAATATACAGGGTGGGGCCGAGACCCACAGGTTGAAAACCACTGATCCAGACAGTCATTCCTTCTATTCTCCAGGCTCATTTGTCCTAATGACCCGTCAGTGTGGTCAAGAACTGAAGCCTGTATTAGATTCAGATAGCGCTGTTCTTTACAAATGCCGTTTCCCCGCCTTGACAGTTCACGCTCCGATCCTGTGGGCTCCCTTTGGCCGTGAAGTTCCTCAGCCCAACACTGATGACCTTGACCATTTTGAGCCAGATGTTTTGTAGAACATTCTCAGTTGGGCTCCGTTTGGCATGTCTCTGGCCAACCCAGAGTGATGGGCTCTTAGGAAGAGGACCAAAGAGAAGACACCTCCTTCTTGTCCCATCAGGAGAGCATATCACTGCAGGCCAGGGCCTTTCTGGGTCAATGCCTCCTCTCCTCCCCAGAGAAGCCCAGGACCTGAGTATTTCCGAACCACCAAATCAGTTCGTGCCAAGCACACAGTGGGTACCTAACCCATTTTTCTCCACATAGTAGGACCTAGATAACCTCTCTGAAGAGGGCACTGTGGGAATCAGACCTTGCTGCTTTGCCTCATTCAGTGGCCACATTCCCCTGGGGAATTCCCTCCCTCTGCCCACTGACTCGAGGTTCTGCTCGCCCTGAGGGAACACATGGGAACCTGAGCCAATCACCACCAATGACTTACCCAGCCAAAGGAACCTTTATAGCCTCGCCAAGCACTCTGCTTCCAAACAGCATAGGAAAAGCCACAGATACTTAAACAGACAGTGTCCTTGTCTTAAAGCCAAGCATGTCCCAGAGCAGCAACAGGATAACGGGGAGGAGTCCCCGTGAGGATCCAATATTGATGATGTCACTGAAGCCAGAGATCTTGAACCAGACCACCAATGACTCATTGCCTCAGTGAACATTTGCAAGTGAAGATGTGTGGACAGAGGGATATACTGTGGGACACACTGTGACATAGCACAGGTTCCACGGTGAGATGTTTTTCTGTGCTTTGCTTTTGTGTGTGTGTGTGTGTGTGTGTGTGTTTTATTTGGGGGAGGGGAGAGTTGAAGGTCAAAGGGCAGATTCGAGGGGACAGAGAGATGAGAGGGATTGGGGGGGCATGATGTGAAACTCACAAAGAATCGATAAAAGGTTAAAAACAAAACAAAACTAAAGAAAAACAAACCCAGACATATCCATGGAGAGAGATGTTGCTGAGGCTCCACATGCATGAATGGCTACACGCACCCCAATATAGGAAGGGACACTTAACAGCTTTAGGGGAAGGACAGTAGCCTGCCACATGAAGAGGCCCAGCACTATTTTCTGTCCATTTTGTTTAAAGGCAGCAGTTCCTAAACTGTGGGCCTGACCCCCTTGGAGGCAGCAGATGACTCTGTCACAGGAGTTGCATGTCAGATATTTATTTATATAATGATTCATAACAGTAGCAAAACTACAGTTATGAACTAGCAACAAAAATAATTTTTATGGTTGGGGGTCTCCACAACATGAAGACCTGTACTAAAGGGTCTCAGTGTTAGGAAGGCTGAGAACCAGTGTTTTAGGGAAGGAAGGGAGAGAAGACATTGCCCAGGGCCAAGGCTGGGAAAGGGCAGGCTTCTTCCTGTTCTGGTCCCTCCAATTCTCCTCTATCCCCAGGCTGTCTGCAAAGAAGAGAGCAGGAAGTGTCAGCATAGCTTTGACTATATACCTGAGGGTCAAAGCCACGGCAGACAGGCCTGCAAGTCCTGGAGGAAAGAGAAAAGCCCAACACACACAGATCCAGAGAAGGCTGAACCCCTCCCCTGGGGCTATCTCATCAGGCCTGGATGAGAGTGTGCTAGCCTGCCAAAGGCAGCTCTGCTGGCCGTGTGTCCCTAGCAATAGCTTTATTTAACCAGTTCCTTCTAAGCAGAAGCCAGAGTGGGATTATTCCTGCTTACTTTCTTAGAAAAAAGAAAGTAAGCACAGTGGAAGTGCCTGTGGAGTGAGTGCCCACCTCCTTCCAGCCCCAAGTTCAGGAGACCCTGGGGCGATCGAGTGGGGAAACTAAGGGCTGGGAAGTTCCCTCGGCTTCTTCTGGCTCGGTGTTTAGCTTCCTGCCTTCTGGAAAGACTTAGGAGGCCCATCAAGCCTGGAATGATAGTCCAACATTGAGTTCTGTGATCAGCTAGAATAGAAGACCAAGGATGTGCTCAGTTGGTATAGTGCTCGCCCAACATGCAAAAAGCCTGGGTTCCACCTCCAGTACTGCATACACTGGGTGTAGTGATACAGGGCTGGAATCCCAGCACTCTGGATGTGGAG